>JAMXBD010000650.1:600000-761125 GCA_024138025.1 Combretum micranthum
TATTTGAACCCTGAAAAACAAATATTCAACACTTAAGTATCTTTCTCTTAAGAATTTCTTATAAAATTAATGCAAAATTATATCAATTGAGTATAGAAAATATGGGTCTTTTAACACTTATCAAAGGGTATAGTAATAAATGCAATGTGACTCACTACGTGTTATACATGAATCATTTTATTTAAGTAGTCATGACATAATACTAGACATTTTAAAAGTGATCATAGAGTTCACAAACATATCATTTCTATACTAAATTATACAATGATTATTCAACAATTACTATCTCGATATACTTAACATAATTTCAATCATATACGTAAGGCACATGCGCTATCATGTTTTTATCTTTTCCTAATTCTAGTGCCATTAATCTACAAGCAAAAACATAAGTACAAAAATGTATGAAATTAAATTCACTCGTCCTTAGTGCAACCCTTAGTCGGAGTGATCCTTGAGGAAAGATACGTCAAATTCTTTGTTACCTAAACAAAAGAAATATCTTAAATGATTTTATATTGATTCTACTTAAATTTCTAACTCTATTTCATTTTTCTCATTAAAATTCGGATTATGTGAAATTCCAATTTAAAATGGTCATAACTTGCTCATTTTAACTCAGAATTTCACAGATTAGATGTCACTTTCTACCTACTTGAAAAGATCTATATATTTCTAAGGTTATTTTTAACATTTAAAGTCATTTAGGTTTCTAAACGGGTCGGTACAGAGCTGACTCGATATTTCCAACCTTTAAGTTGTATTTTTCTAATGTCTATTTTATCCAAAAAAATTCTATAGCAAACACATAGGCATTTATATATTTAGAAAATCCTTTAAGATAGATATATACTCATATTGTATGCATGATTCTAGTAATGTTGTCCCAACAATGATTTTTCATAAAACAGTTTATTTTAGGAGTTTGAAATATGAAGTTTACAAAATCTCTTTTTAAGTTGATGGGAAGAAAATTAAAATCTTGAACTTGTTACAAATGAGTGCCTACCCATTTTATCTATTATTTTTATATTTTCTTAAAAATAAATCTACTTCTTAAAATTCGGTTCTTTAAGTTGTCTACCGATTTTACTTCCTAAGTGGATTTTTAACTAGTAAGCTGCACTTAAACTTGATTTAGAAAATTTGTTTGGTTCTTAGTGTTTTTCAAAGTATTGGTATAAATCCTATAAATAAGTTCTTAGGAAAAATTTTCATATCAAAGATTTATCAACATTAAAATTCATAAAATTTACTTTAACAATTTGAAACTAATGTAGTTGAACCATTATTCGATGTTTTAGTGAAAAATTCCCCTAAGTGTTAAAAATCATTTTTCTAGAGAGTTTAGTCCTATTCTTATGAAAGAAAATAACTCCTTTTATCTCCTTGAAATTTTCATTAAGACAACAACATTATGACCATGCATGAATATGAACTTGTAGTTATATTATATATATATATATATAACTCATATAGAAAATAAAAAAAAAAACATAGAGAATTAAATAAGCATATATATATACACACAAATATAAGAACAAAAATTTTGGAAGCCTTTCCTTGTATCAAGGCTTTCCAGCATTTAGAAATGAACAAGTTCCATAAAAAGAAAAGAAAAGCATAAGAAAGCTTAAGAAAAAGAAGAAATTTGTGGAAGTCTTTGATTTTTATTTAAATCTTATCGGGATTTAGAAATGGACAAGTCCCACAAAGAAAAGCAAAATAATAAGAAAAACATTGGAGTCTTAGATTCATTATGTCAAGGCTCCCTGAAACTTAGAAATTGACAAGTTCCCTTAGATAGCAAAATAATTAAGAGCAAAACAAATAAAATGAAATCCTTAGAAATTTTTGGATAAGGCATTTCAGGACTTAGATTAAGGATAAATTCCATTTTTGTTTTGACTTGATTAAAGACAAGTCTGAGACTTAGATTAAGACAAGTCTCAAAGAGCAAGTAAATAAATAAATTGCAAGAGATAAAATAAGTGCATAAACATAAATGTTATATTAGTGAGCTTATATGCTCAAACAGATATAAATATGTACATAACTATTTATACATATAGATAGTTAGATTAGATGATAATAATATAGCAACATGAAGTCAAAATTAACATGATCTTCATAATAAGTTATTGATTTCATTTTAGCATTATCATCCCTAGCTTAATGCATCATGGAGAGATTTTATTCCTTGGATAATGCTTGAAACACATAATATCAACTAAGGATGCATGGGGGAGGTGTTTATCTCAAAAAGATGGATCAAATGAATGTGTTTGAGTTGATAAAATAAAAATGGCAGCAATAAGAGAGGAAAATCTGCCACAAAGAAGAGGAAAATGAGAGAAATTTGATAAAAGTTGTAAAGTATAAGAAGGTGTAAAAGTAGTTAGTATTTATAGAGATAAATGGGAGGATTTTAGTTGGAATAAATAATTTGAAAAAAAAATTACTGTAGCAAAGTACAGCAGGATGAATAGTGGCTAGAAAAAAAAAATCAAGTAAAAAGTGATAAATTTGACTTGTTAATGAGATAATTCGTAAAAGTAGTAAATAGGGTATGATGTGTGAGAAATAGGTGTAAATTACAAGAATATAAAAATATATATAGCAGCAAGAAATGGCAGAAATTAAAGTAAATAGCGATGAATAGTAACAGTAAAATATCAGATAAGTAACCGGTAATTGTAAAATATGTGTATATGAGTTATATCTGACGTTTTTATGACCCAAAAAAAGTTGTATATGATATTTTTATGAAATGATAAATCATCAAATGATTTTTGAAAGATGAATTGATATTATTTTATCATTAATTATTATCCAGTTTTGTTATCTTGGTTTGCACAGTAGCGATCGATTGCGAAAACTGTTTGGTTAACGAAATTTGATTTGAAAATTTAGATTCCATATTATAGAAAATAAATTTTCATTATTTTATTACTAAATATTAATTGAATTATATTGTCTTGATTTACGTGTTTGAGATTGGATACGGAAACTGATCCGTAAAGGTCTAAAACGATCAAATTTTGGACTATCTGATGTTTTTAAGCTTTATACTTTATATATGAGTCATAATTTGAGTTCAAATATTTTTCTAATTAATTTATTATTTTATGATTTTTTTTAGAAGTTGTTCGATCGAGTTTGGTTTTTATAAGGTTTACGGTTGACTCGATTTGACTTTAGAATTCCGATTCCGTTTTCGAGTCTAAGATTTTACTTATAAGATCACCGTAAAATTTTGGGAGTCCACAATTATAGAAAATTATTTTTATTATTTTATTATCAATTTGCGTGTTATAGCTCAAATAGATGAATTATTTAGCATAAAGTTTTTGAATTGGTTAAACTATTGTACTATTTTTGTTGGTGATATGTTTTTTCCATATAATTTACTTTTAGGGTTTTAGGCTTTATTTAATTCATCTTATATCTTACGGTTATTGAAGCTTCATCCGATCCCGTTTAGGGTTTCGAATTTTTAGCAATCCAAGTTTAATTTAATTTATATGATATTATAGGGATATAAAATTTATTTGATTCCATTTAAGGTTTCTGAAATTTTGGTATGATCTAAAACGATTTTAGGATTTTAGTTCTGATGTGAATTTTTGAGTTCACCACATATTTTATGTATTTTATTAAAATTCTAATTAATCTTTTGATATGATTTTGGCCTATATTATTTAATTAATATCATACTATTTTCTTGATTTACTTTTTTTACTTCTTTATTATAATTATCTTGATACAGTATTTGTTGTATCAAATGATTTGTCAAATACATAGTTCATGCCAATAATTGTAAGTTTTTCTTAATTAGCCATAGAGTCTCGTTATGTTATATGTTGTATTGATATTATGATTGTGTATAAACTATTACTATGATTATTAAATTATAAAGGTACTTATATCAATTACAATGTTAGATAAGTTATCAAGATTAATATATTATTGGTACTAAAATAATAATGGTCTTATATAATTGATATTTTTAATTTATCAAAATTGTATTAGTATGTAGATCAAGTATAGTATTATTATTTATCATATGAAAAAATGATCTTGTTTTTTTTTACTACAATACATATATTGTTAGTTACAATATATTTTTTATATTATTAATACTACTACTATAAATTGTAATAATAGTTTGTCATATACTTATTATGTATTATGTGTCTAAGATAACCACATGATTAATTTAGGAATATAGAATATTTTATGGGTATTATTTTAGAGCATTGTATTTTATTTATAATTACTTGTGTTATATTTTGAATATTTCCATATGTAATAAATTATTTTATGGTTTATTCATTTCTTTAAGGGAGTTATGATCATTTTTAATTATAAGTTCATAAGAAAATATTTATTTGTGATTGTTTTGGAAATTTACTCATTAGACATTATTTGATTCTATGTGTTTGATGAATCTAGAGATAAATTTTTTTTATTTGTTGAAGTTGAATTTTTGCTGGTTGATTAATTATGTTATTTCTTATTAAAGAATTTTTAGGGCATAATTATTGTTTTTCGATTTTTTTTTCAAAATTGATTGGTAGTTCTTTTTAATTTAGTGGAGTTTCTAATAGCTCATGATTGCCAAGGCTTAAGGAAATTTTATTAATAAAGATTGGAATTTCTTAAACTATAATTATACTATTTATATTTTTATTATTCTTAAATTACGAAAAATCGTAGTGATTTTTTGTGGCTTTATTCAATCTCTGTTTTTTTTTTTTTTTTCAAGATTTTATAACCTATTATTGTTAATCATCAAAATTAGATTATGAAAAATTAGGGGATTTACAATTTGCCAAAATATTTTTGTGCTAAAGCTATGAATATAGCATGCTATATTTCAAACAGAATTTTTATAAGACTAATTTTAAAGAAAACCTCTTTGAGCTTTAGAAAGGCAAAAGGCCTAACATATCGTATTTTCATCCTTTTGGCACAAAATGTTACATGTTAATAATGGAAAGAACAGATGGCTAAATTCGACTGAAAAAGTGATGAAGAAATTTTCTTAAGATATTCTTCAATAAGTAAAGCTTATAGAATTTTTAACAAAAGAACTTTAGTTGTTGAAGAATCTATTCATGTTGTTTTTTATGATTCTTTGCCTTATGTATGCTCATATGATGATACTGATGATGTATGTACTTATTTAAATAGAATTTCTCTTGAAAATAGCAATAAAAAGATAATGAACATAAATTGGATGTTGATATGCATGAATCTGATAAAAATGATTTGCCAAGGAATGGAAGTATGCTAAATCACATCCTAAAGATTTAATAGTTGGAGAAACTTCTAATCACGTTCAAACAAGATCATCTTTAAGGAACTTAAGCAATCTAGTTTTCTTATCACAATTTGAGCCTAAAAATGTTAATGAAGCCTTAAAAGATGAATTTTGGATAAATGCTATACAAGATGAATTAAACCAATGCACAAGAAATGATGTATGGTTTTTGGTTCCTAGACGTGAAAGTAGACCTGTTATAGGAATCAAATGAGTTTAGAAACAAGCCTGATGAATTTGGTTTAATAATAAGAAATAAGGCTAGATTGGCTACTAAATGTTACAATTAAGAAGAAGGAATTGATTTTGATGAGACCTTTACTCTGGTTGCTCAACTAAAATCTATAAGAATGCTTTTGGCATTTGCTGCATTTAAAAATTTTACACTTTATCAAATGATGTCAAAAGTGCATTCTTAAATAGTTTTATTAAAGAAGAAGTCTATGTAGATTAACCATCTAGTTTTGAAAATAATGAATTTCTCAATTGTGTTTTTAAATTGAACAAAGCTCTTTATGGACTAAAGCAAGCTCCTAGAGCTTGGTATGGAAGACTCAGTTGCTTTCTAATAAATAATGGATTTTCAAGAGGAAAAATTGATACAACTTTATTTATTAAAAAACACAAGTCAGATACATTAATTGTTTAAATTTATGTTGATGGCATTTTGTTTAGAGTTACAAATATGAGTCTTATAAAAGATTTGGTTGAGTCGATGAAAAATGAAATTGAAATGATATGACAGGAGAACTCAATTATTTTCTTGGTCACCAAATCAAACAATCTGAAAATGGAATCTTTATCAATCAAGCTAAATATACAAAAGAATTATTGAGCAAGTAAAATGGATATTTGCAAATCAAAATCAACACCTATGAGCACAAGTTTAAAGCTTAATAAAGATGAAAAAGGAAAAAATGTTTGTAAAAAGTTGTATAGAGGCATGATAGGTTGTTTATTATATTTGATAGCTTTTAGGCCTAACATCATGTCTTCTGTATGTGTATGTGCGCGATTTCAATCCTGCCTAATCACACTCGAATGCACTAAAATGCATTTTTAGGTATATTGCTAGCATGATTGAAATTGGTTTGTGGTATCTAAATTTACTTCTTTCAATTTTATTGGATACTTTGATTCTGACTTTGCTGGATGCAAAGTAGATCGGAAAAGCACATTCATCACATGTTATTTTTTTTCAAAATTCTTTAATATGTTGGCACTCAAAGAAACAAAAGTCGATTGTACTCTCAATTGTTGAGGCTGAGTATATTGCAACTAGTAGTTGTTGTGCACAAATTTTATGGATGAAACAAATCTTGCTTGATTATGGTTTGAATTGTGAAAATGTTCCCTTCTTTGTGATAATACAAGTGTTATAAATTTGACAAAAATCTTATCCAACACTCAAGAACCAAGCATATCAAGATTAAACATCATTTCATTAGAGATCATGTTCTAAATAAAGATAGCAGCTTGGATTTACTGATACAAACAATCAGATTGTTGATATTTTTACTAAACTCTTGAGTGAAGATCATTTCTGCACTTTAATAAGAGAATTGGGAATGATCAAGTAAGATGAGTGCTAAGTATTATTGAATCAAGTTGACTTAAAACAGAATTCTGGGCTAAATATGATATATGCCTAAAAATTTAGTCTATGCATATATTGGATCTGTTTATGTGCTAATTTGCGATAATTTGGTTTGATTGCTGCTTTTTTTGTGAAGATTAATGATCTGTTATGATTGCATATCTACTTCATGTGAGCTTGAAATTTGGTGAAGTCCTCATATGATGAGTCAAATGTAGTGAATTCCTACTGTGTATAGGCATTATGGTATGAAGTCCTCAAGTGTTGAGGCATTTGTGGTGAAGTTCTATCTGTGAATAGGTAAAGTAGTGAATAGGTAAAGTAGTGAAGTCCCATCCGAGTATAGGCATGTGGTGAAATCCTATTGGAGTATAGGCAAGTGTGGTGAAGTCCTATGTGAGCATAGGCAAGTGTGGTAACGTCTTATCTGAGTATAGGCATGTGGTAAAATCCTATGGGTATAGGTAAGTGTAGTGAAGTCTTATGGTAGCATAGGCATGTGTGTAAAGTCCTATCAATATATAGGCAAGTGTGGTGAAGTCCTATTAGTGTATAGGAAAGTGTTGTGAAGTCCTATCCAAGTATTGGCAAGTGGTGTGAAGTTGTACATGGGTGTAGGCAAGTATGAAGTCCTCTATTAAGGCATTTGTGAAGTCCTCTGTGATGAGGCATTTGTTTGAGCTGATTATGTTGTATATCTATGCATCTTTCTTTGCTTGCATATATTAAATCTGTCATGTATGTTTTTTTTATGAGTACAAAAGGGGAGAAGTGAGTGCACAATTATCTATATACATGAAGTATGTTTTGAAAGGGGGAGAAATTTGACATATTAAGTGTAGTTTGTATTTTCCCAACATTAAGCATAAAAAATCTGTTTTGAAAACTGGAAAATTACAAATTTTCTTAAAACCTGGATGCTTAACTGAGGGGGGGTATGCTGTAGTGAATATAAGTTGATTGTACATAAATTGTTCTTATCAAAAAGGGGGAGATTGTTGAACTTAAGAGTTTAATATGACTTTTTATGAGATAATTTAATGCACAATCAACTATTTACTTATTTTAAACTATACTTTATTATTCAAATATATACATATGTGTGTGTGTGTGTGGTATGTGTGTGTGTGTGTGTGTGTGTGTGTGTGTGTGCTTTGTGCATGTTTTTTGCAGGTTTTAGCAGGAATAGTGATTATCGAGGGCAAGCCATAACGGTTGATCAAGGTTAAACTAAGCCAAAGGCTTGGCTGGTTCAAAGAACGCATAAACAATGGTTGAGGGGATGATCAAGGCCTAAACAAGTTAAGAGGTCAAGACTCAATCAAGGTTTGACAAGTTAAATCTGACGCATGATAAGCTTAAGAAGCAAACCGACTTGTCGAGAGTCAAACTTTGGGCTCGACATGCAAAAATGATTGAGGCTTGACCAACTTAGAACAAGGCTCGACAAAAGCTTAAGGGAGCAAGTGCTATCGTGGGTCACATCAAGGCTTCGACGTAATGAAGCTTAGGAAGCGATAAGTGAAAATTCGAGGCTCGAAGAAGCGCTTGTGAGGAAGGTTATCGTGGGTCAAGTTTGGGCGCGACAAGTGAGGTGTGACGAAGTATTTGAGTTGCAACAAGTGAAAAATTGAGGCTTAAAGAGGCACACTTGTGAAAGGTTGTTGCTGGTCAAGTTTGGGTGCAACTAGTGAGGCGCGACAAAGCTAACATGAATGAAAAAGAGCTATTAGAGTGTATTTAATGCATGAGAGATCATAGATGTTGTGTCTAATGAACTTTTTAATTTTCAAAAGCTATTTATATACAAAGTCCAAAAGACCAACAAGAAGAACGAAGTGCAAAATTATTTTACAAGCTCATTAACTGCAATCAAACAAATTCTTTTTCTTATTCTCTTGTGCATAATATTTGCATATAGTAAGAGAGAGAAAAATACTTTAGTGCTTAGTTCTTTTTATTGCTATCCATACAAAAGCACTTAGGGAGTAAAAGGAAATATTTCTTATTTCATGCGTGTATAATATGCTCATCTTGAGCTAATCTTTGAAATTAATATAGTAGTAGTGAAGATCTCAAAAGAGGCAATTAGTGGACTGTGGAAAGTAGGCAAAGGGTTGAACTCCACGTTAAATATTTGTCTTACTTCTTCTCTTTAAATCTTTCATATTTATTATCTTTTTATCCGTTGCAAATTTTTTTTCTATTTTGCTATTTTAATTTTTCAAATTTTTAAAATTCAAGTTTTCGGCAAAATACTCAATTCACCCCCTCCCCCTCCCTCCCTCCCTCTCTTGAGTATTCCTAATTTATATTTTCAATTGCGGCCCATTAAACCATATAACCTCTTTCTTTTTTTTTTCAAATAATCTCCCTCTCTGTGTTCTGAATTTCCCAAAACTCTTCCTCTATCTTTCTTCTTTTTCTCCTCTCTCTCTCTCTCTCTCTCTCTTTTTATTTATTTATTTATTTTTGTACAAGCACTTATCCTTCATTTTGAATAAGCTAAATAGAACTGGAAAAAATCAATCCAATGAAAGATTCATGCTTGCTTCTTCATGAAGATTATATAGTATTCATCTTCTTCCTCAAAATCTCTCTCAGATCCCTTTTTCACTTTCTAGGCGTACCACTATAAGACCCAACAAACCTATCGAAATCCCAAGGCCCTATGCATTGAACCCATAACCTACAATACATCCCAAAGAAGACATAGCTAGAATTTCATCTTCTTTTGCATTAAACCAACAGGTTTAACATTAATAGAACTAACCCTCCCTCGTCCCTCTCTCTCTCTCTCCCCATGAAGAAAGCTAGAAAATGAGCAAGTGAAATTTACTTTCATGTGAATGAAATGTTGAATTTCGACAAATGATTAGACATCTTGCATTATGTAGTATACTGGCTTTTACAAGCTTTGGTTTGGGTTTTTGTTTCTTTTTTTTTTAAAAAAAATTGGATACCCATCGAAGAGTGGTGATCTTGAACTGCCAATGACCCAGAGAATCACTAAGTCATCTAATGGGTCATGACCTATTTCGGGACAATGGGTGTGACCCATCAGTATTGGGTCGGGCCGAGTCACGGGTTCAGCCCGACACATACCTAAGCCTATGTGAGGCACATCAATGCATGGATGAGGAGCTCACCCATTCATAAAGGCTATTAGGGGTTTCCACCCTAAACACACCAAATTTCCAAACAAGTCGAGAATCCAAATTTGAATCAAGAAAAGAAATAACAAAATGCTATTAATTTAAGTAAGAGTTAGAATAATAGTTTAGAATTACTAAGAATTAAAAATAATCACATTATTATTAACGTAAAATTTTTATTTTGAAAACCTACTATACATGTAATATTATAATAAATGAAAGATATCGATCCAAAAATTGAAAAACAATACAGTTGAAACTTTACTACACACATGCAAATTGAATTGGAAAATCTAATTTCCTCCCCTAGCAATAACCTTGCTATAAGATAAATTATACATCTTTCTCATTAATGTTGTGATGAGGATCAAATAGCATCAACATTAGAGCCAACTAAGTTTAAGTTCAACAATCCATTTCAAGAAATTAGAGGCTTGTTCACTGGAGTTCTAATGAATAAAACATGACTCAAGTAAACTAAGCAAGCCTATAAAGTAGTTTGGGATACAAGAGATTAAAGATTTTCAAGTGTTGAAGCTGATGAAGTTGTATACCGTTAGCCTAAAATGGAAAGATGGCCCTTGAAGAATTAAGTTGTACATTGGCTCAAAGGCCACCGGCCTTCATCCCTACACCATCGACATAAACCTCTAAGCCACCAACCTTCTTGTCTCATAAATAATTTCAGTTTCTTGTTTTTCTTTTAAAGGTCACTAGCTTATGTAAGACGACAACAACAATTGTTTTATGTCCTTTGGGTTTCCTTTTTATTATTATAAGTAGTCCTTTTCTTTGTAACTGAAAGATATTTTTATGTTTCATGAATGAAAATTGAGAGAGTTTTCTCTTTGAATTCTTGATTGAATTCTATCCAAACTTATCAGGAATTTCCCATGGCATTCACCCTTGAATTATCAATCAGTTTGCCATCACCAATTTTGGCGTCTTCACTTTACCAAGGTTCTTGCTTTTATATATGCAAAGAGTCATGGTTTCCATCAGTTCTTAGACAATCTAAGGTTATCTTCCAATTTAGATTACGTGTTTCGTCACAGGTTAGTGGAGTTCGTATCATGCTGCCCATTTGAGTAGATAGTTGAACGAGGGTAATGACTTCTTTTGACCAAATTTGAGCTACACCATGTATGGTGCCTTCCTCTCATCTATGAAACCAATAAATATTTGTTAGTTAGTTTTCTTAGAGATGGTGATCCAACTAAAGTCACATATGTGTTACACAAGTATTATATTACATATGATCTTGGAATGGTGATGCATAGATGACTTTTAGTGCAATGATTGGAAGAAAATGACAAAAAGGGGTACAGAGAATAAGATGTGTTAACTAACAAGTGACATAAAGGGGTCAAGGATACCTTAAACCAACCATGTTATTTTTAAGCAAATGACATAGATAAACTTCATAATTTACTTGTTTGTTTTTAGAAAATTTTGCATAGTTGAATTTTTTTTTTTTTTGAAATTTTGTCAAATGATTAGGGACAACTAAGTATTTATAAGCTCTTAAACTTAATGATACTATCAAATCATCTTAGTAATAGGTGGATGAGAGAAGTAAGCTCATTTCATCGTTATTTTAAATGGGTTTTCTAAGGGTCTAAGACCATTAGCCTAACCTCCTGATTGGTTAAGCTTGCTTGAGAAAAGTTAAAGGTGAACGAATTAGTTTGATAATCTATATTTTAAACTCACCAAGCCAAATCTCTCTGTCAACCTATATGTGAATCTGACTTTCTAGGTTGGAGTAAAACCTAAATAATTATATATAAAAGGTTTGACCTAATATTTAATATAGAAATTTTGTCTATAGTCTTTGTCTTCCTCCCTTTCACACTACAACATCATAATTGTTACTTTTATACTTCATTCCGTCATAACTTACTCCAATACCAAATAATTTCAATTCCATTGATTTATTAAGATCCTTATGTAATAAACTTAGATGAAGTTGTACTTTAAAGTAGCATTGAAACAAAAATCTATATTAGCTTTGTTCTCTGTTCTTTTCAAAATTCTAAGTTTATCAATTCCATTCCACTTTCCACAATTGTTATAGAAACAAATAGAAATCAAACTCGAACTTTTGTTTTGTGTGTCTTATGTTCTTTAACACAAAAATCAACCAAAAACAAGTGAAATTGAAAAATTTAGAAATGTTTTCACAAAATCAATAAGTATAAGAATATGAGAATGTCAAAATGAAATTCAACATAGTTAGCTTGAGTTAATCTCAATGACTAGAATAGCATATTAACATACTTATATAAATCAATCGCCAATTGCTAGCACAAAAGTGCCTGCTAAAGGGATTCAAGGATTAGTTTAAGGATTTCTTACTAATCTTTCCAATGCAGAAAAGTTATCTGTTGTCGTTAAAATACCCTAAATAAAAATAAACTAATGGAATAAAATAAATTGGATGAATCCGAAATCTAAACACCATCCAACACACTTGAGGTCTTATACTCTACAACTTGTGAAGAACTCGTAAAGTTAGCTTTCAACACTATCCCAAACATGGGCGCGTACTTCACTCGTGTTGTGCACAAAACTTTCAACACAACACTAAGCACGAGCATGTATTTTGGTTATGTTGCTTCTGTTTCCAACACAACTTATGTTAATACTTATGTATAATTTGCAATCCTCTACGACTATAACTAACAAATTACGCTCAAGACAACTTCTCTCATCATGTAATCCAAAACAAGAAACTAACTTAGTTTCATCTGGTTCCAATCTATCTTCAAGAACTCTAATAGTATGCTTCTATAAACCCCTAGCTCATCCTCTAGTAATTGAACCTTAACTCGATTCCATCACAATTAGCCTATGTACTCAAGTAATAGCATAAACGTAAATACACTTCTACAAATAAAAGGTTAGCATGATATTGAACCAAAACTCAAAATTCAAACTCCAAGATATAAAGAAATGCTTGAGATAAACTATTGAATCTTGATAATCATAGTTCTATTTATATTGCCAAATTCTTTGACATTTAGCCTAGCACGCATGTAAATAGTTATGTAGGTGAAAAATACCTTTGAAATATAGTCCTTCTTAACTACGGACAAATTAAACTACTAGGTCGCAGGCAATTAGCTGGACTTTGTGAAAAATGGACACAAACTGCGGCAAGATGTACAAAGAACCTAAATCCTAGTCAAAAAAATACATGTGGTAATACTGTGAACTCACATTATCATTTAATTACATGCAATTTTTCACAGAAAACTCCATATCATTTATTTAATTCTTTGGGCATTTACACCATCTCATGGGATGTCACATTTGTTATTGCCCCTGGAGATACTGCCCTGGAATTAGAAATTGATATGTCCTGTTGTGTACACGTGATTTGCCAAAATGGACAATTTTTGGAAAGTTTTTTATAATGCTTCTATCAGATCAAGCACTCTAACCACGCGTCTAATACATGGAATGAATCCTATATGAAATGGTGATTTTATTTTGTCCTTGTTTATCTTTTTACTTTAATTATCTTTAAAATACTAAAATCTATAAGACTGTATAATCCATTACATCTCATTCTATTCCTTCACTTTTGTATGTATGAAAATGATTTATTATTCATTACCTCTATCCATTCTATTTTATAAAAATAAAATCCATATCGTTCTAAACTATTTTTGCATACCGAACATAACATATGTTCCACCTCAATTGTGCTAATCAATGTACTAAGAGTTGAATGGGGTTTCATATGGATTAGCTAATTAAGATCCAGTAGCTCACTATGAAATTATCTTTTTCCATTCATTTCAATCCTTGGAGCATTGTTTAGAAGACATTATAACTCTCAGTAGAATAGGTTTTCCTTCTATCAGGATCCAAGCCTCGATTTTCTCCTAGTTGCAATAGGACATTGTACAAAACATTTTAATAATAATTAAATCTTGGAAGGACATGCATTTAACCTTAAGTTTAGACATGCTAAGATTTGATACCAAATCAAAAAACCGAACCTACGGCAGTTCTAGAACTAGAACCAGACTAGTTAACTGGTTAAACAACTATCGGTTTTTCAGTTTCTAAGCAGTTCTATAACTAGAACAGAATAGAACCGGCAGTTCTAGAACCGATTCCATTGAAAAAAATAGAAAAAAATTAAAAATATATTAAATATATAATTATTAATGTTTATATTATTTCACATGACTAGTAAAATTTATTGTCTATTTACAAGTATTTAATATGTTATTATCAACCACATAAATAAATAGAAGTTAAAATCATATATAATTTACTTTATATAAACTTCTCTTAAAAGCAAGATCATTATATTAACAACAAGACTTTTTTTATATTTAATTTTCCTTTTATCCTCTAAGCATTTTTGTAATCTAATATTACTAACTACAATCGATGATATTGGTTTTGTATGTAAATAAATATGCATTCTAAACAAATTTTTAAAAATTTTATTAAGTAGTTTAATACTTTTAGACTTAATAAATAACTATTTTGAGTTTAAAATTATTTTATCAAAAAAAATTGTTTAATTTATTTTTTTATTTTTACTTTAAAAAAATGCTATTCCACGACTTTAAAACTAAAACCAATCCCTCATTTTCAGGATCTAAATAACGGTTCAATTCCAATTCAGTTCGATTGTGGAACCATACCTATATCCACTTACGCCCGAGTCTTAGTTTTACTTAAAGTTCCCTCTTAATCTTTTTCCCAAAAGGTCAGTGAAAACTGATAACAATAAAGTGTATCTATAATTCATCGTAATTGTTGATTAGATGCTATTATGTAATTCAATTATTAAATAAAAGAGAACAAAAGTTTTACTTAGGCATTATTCATCGTTAATGGGAATTAAGGAAAAGTTGTTGAAAATACATTACTAATTAACAAGAAAAAGAAGGAAAAGAAAAACAAGTGAGAAGAAAAAGAGAAAAAAGCATGTTAGCATCGATGCCGGTGAATTGCTCATTACCAACATATAAGGTTTGGTAAAAGGGGAACACAGATAAGTTAAAAAATAATTGATATAGCTAAGTCCCGGTATATGAATACTAACTTTCTAATAGGATGAATAATTAAGGTTCAATTGATTCTCCTCTAACAGTAGAAATTGATAAAAAAATCAATACATAAACATATATTTAGGAAAATTCATTATTCATGTATTGGTATTAACCTACCGTATCATTTAAGATATAACAGGAAAGAAAAAAAGTGAAAAATAAAAGCATATTTTGCTAGCTCAGAGTCATTTAAAGCCATCTTAACTTCCACCTAACTCATTTTCTGAATCCCCTCAGCCGCAAACGGTATTCCATGGTTCCCTTCCCTCGCCACAAATTAATATTTGCATTTTTTCCATTGGCCGTTTCACTAAACTTCTGATGATCTCTTGACTCCACATTATATTCCACGGAAGGCTGTTGGGTTTTGTTTGGGCGCTTATTTTTCCTAATATGGCAAAGGACGCAGCATTTAGATCATCTCTTCTCTGGTTAGCCCTAGTCATTGTTGTGGTTGGGATGTGTACACTCTCATTTAAGAAAATGTTGGGCACTTATATTGTGGGTATGGTGGGAATAGCTGGCGTACTCTTGCCAGATTGGGACTTCTTTGATCGAGACTTCTCCAGATGGACTTCTCCAGTCACCGCGGAAGAGAGAGCAGCTCTTTCTGCTGGAAGAACAGGTTTCAAGAGGTGAGTCAACTTCTCAACTCTTGTTTGGTAGTGTTCTTGTTTTCTTACACATTTCTTGCGTTGCATCCTGTTATTTCCCTTGTGGGTCGGAACTTTTGGAGTTTCTGGATGGACTGGAATGGAAAACAGCTTTTTTTTCTTCGAAGGATATTTGCTCATGTCGCTGCATTGAGTAAGTTGGTCTATGTTCAAGTGCTATGTTATGGAAGTAATAATTGAAATATAAGGAGAAAGAATTTAGTAGGTAAAACATGGCACGAGTAATATACGTGTTGATGGTTCCAACATCATAGGGGTAAAGTAACGAGATGCGGGGGTAATGGGGCGGACAACTTCTTGTCGATTTTAGGCACCGGAATTTCCGTCACGTGTAGCATTCCTTTGGTTGTAATAAGGGTACACGACAATAAGGATTAGATGATATAATATAAGGAGTACTCATCAGTACAATATTCTTATACCATGTTTTCATTAATGGCACTATACAATAGGGAACAAAATTTTTATTAAAAAATTTTATTTTTATTCAATTCTAATATTTTTATACTATAAAATATAAGGAATAAAAATTTTAAGTTTTATCCAGTTTGATGAAGATAGTATTGTCCAATCTTATATATATTTTATAAATTAAATATGATATAAGAACCTTTGTCCAATATGCAATCATGCCTAACCAAAGCATGTTTTGTAAGTTTCAGAATATGCAAACTAAACATTCTGTTTCCATTGAGAAAAATACCTACTTATAGTAACTATGAATATAAAGCAAATAAAGTGTAGGGAAAAGAAAAAAAAAACTTCAATAATTTAGGCCATATGTTCTAAACTTGCGCTTAATAAAATGCTTGAAATTTGCATGCAGGTATAGGATCTATCCCGTCCGGTTAGTTCTTTACTCCTCGGTATATATATATGCCCTATACAAGTGGTGGTTGTTCGTCTCAAGGTAGCTTATGGTCTATGGTACTTCTAGAGGGTTTCGTACAAGTTCGCGGTTTCTGTTGATGGGTTCCCCTTTCAAATACAAGACGTTTAGTTTTAGATCATGTCGATGTGTCCTTGTGGCAAGAAAAGGACGAATCATCAATTAACAATTCGTGTATAACATTAACGTTAATGTGTTTTGACTGATGCGTAAGTATATGTATATATGTTTGCGGATAAATTGAAGTGATTTTTTTACCTGAGGGAGATTGCGAAGATTCACCTCATTGCCGAGTTCTTCATTTTTCAAGCTCTGTTCTCTCCTCTTTCCATATCTCCAAGCTTAAAAAATGGGACTGTCTTTAGCTAAGTTGTTTAGCCGGCTCTTTGCCAAGAAGGAGATGCGCATCCTCATGGTGGGTCTTGATGCTGCAGGTAAAACTACTATTCTCTACAAGCTTAAGCTTGGAGAGATTGTCAACACCATCCCCACAATTGGATTCAATGTTGAGACCGCTGAATACAAGAACATCAGTTTATAGTTCGGGATGTTGGTGGGCAGGACAAGATCCGCCCTCTGTATCTTAATCAAGAAAAGTATTATCAATAGTCTAAATGAAATCACATAACTTATAACACTTTTAAAAGTCCTTAGCGTTAATTAAGGTTACAAAAATCATAAAGAAAACATAACACATAATGTAACTCATCCAATTTTGCAAAGGTCAATTAGATGTCGAGACTGGTGGTTAGATGGGTCGCCGAGAGCTTCCATGATCAAAGCGTGCAGCAGTCCATTTGAATGGGACGTTATGTTGTTTGGATAACATAGATAAATTTTCAGAGGTCAATGTGATATGCTGGCTCGTGTTGATGTTGGGTTTGGGCATCAAAGTATGTTATTTTTTAGTTCCTTTCTTACTAGTCGAAACTCAAATTCTTGACAAATTATGGACTAACTTTCTAATAAGCTAAGTACATGTCTTAAAAAGCTTATGATACCTCTAAAATAATTGTAGAATCTTTCAAACCAAGTTGCTAAGACCAACTCTTTCTCAAGTAATAGGAATAAAAAGCATGCAATTCCCATCACTAAAATTGAATATCACTAACTAGAGGATCTTAATATAAGGCATGATCGTATGGGGTGGTCAACATGGCAAGGTACAATATATATAACACCCATTAAAATGTTGCAAAATATGGGGCAACTTTGGTCTTTTCCCCACTCAAAAGTCCAAATATAACTTAGGATCTATCCCGTTGCTAATTGATGTGTGTGAACCGTTTCACGGGAAAATTCACAATCATCTGGTGAATTTATCTGATTCATAGACCATTGCGCTTTAAACACAATTGTAAGTTTATTTAGCTCCCAAATGTCGCGGCTAGAGCCTATACCCGGTGTTTGTTGCTATTAGATAGTACAAAATGGTCAATAAGTTAAATTAGTTCCATACATTGCAACGAAGAAGCTAAATAAATAAATGCGCTATACAAAATATTGATTGTTTTGCCTCTGATAAAATTAGGGCTAGAACTTGATAGTCATTGAACCATTCCCTCGTGGATTTTGCAAAACACACTTACACTTAGCAGCCTTCTATCTTTCACCGTCAGATGCATCAATATCAATTATCTGCAACTGCATGATCAAAAAGCATCAAGTGCCAACAGAAGATGACGGTAAATTTAAGTTAAAAACACTGTATTAAATATCAAGTATCTCCATTGAAATTTGAAGATTTCCTTCTTTAGCCTCACTGGAAAACAAAAAATTATCTACCAAGAACAAGTGGGGCAAAATCAGGTTAGAACTTCTCATTTTCAAAACAAAGGCTTGTTCGCACCAACTAGACTAAACATTCTTCTAGCCCCCAACATGAACAGAGCTTACCCTAACTAAATTCTATAGTACATATACAACACACACACACACAAAAAATCCAGCCAACCCAGTAGCGTCAAACATTCACATAATCTGATCATCCACTCATCTCTAGGCTTTAACGGAGCTAGATCTTTTAGGGCCTCTGAATTTAAGGATCTTACAAGCTATCATATACCATGGCAACATTATTTTAAGCCACCTATTTAAGACGAAAGCGTTGGTTCTTTGAGCCCCACACAGTTTGGGGGGGTGGGGGTTGTTGGGTGGGTGGGTGGTTACACACATACACAGCCAGCATTTCCTGTCTTAAAGACGGCTAAGCAATTCTAATATACCCTCATCTTTTCTGAAGTTGTGCTCCAGCTTCTGATTCCCTATCTCCGGTCTCAATGTTTTTATGAGTATTTTTCCAGTTCCTTCATTCTCCGGACACAAGGCATGAAAGACGATCCAGGAATTTAGGTACAACCCTTTTGCAGTGTACATATCACAAAATTATATACGATGTGGTTTTTAATGGGAAAAGTAATGACAATGGTCGAAGATAAGCACATCACCGTTGTGAAAAACATATTGACCTGGATGTTTGCCTGCAGGCGGCAGAGGGATGGTGATTATCCCAAGTGCATACTAGCATAGCTACAACTTCAGGCCACATGCACAACGCATCTTCCCTTTGGACTATAGTGCTCTCGTTTTGGATGATGCCATCACTTCATTGAAGCAAAATACCAATATTCTCATCAGGTTGGAGAAAAAATTTTGGGACTTGAAACAAAGACGACCAGCTATTACTCTACAAACAAAAAGAGAAATTGCAATCTAGATCATACAGCCAGATAAAACAGCTCTGGGCATCCATATAGTTCTAAGACATATTTCTTCTCTGTTACAGATCACACCATTAACCTGTCAGTTTAGGACCTAGAGATGATCCTGAAACAGAACGAGTATACTATGGTTCCTTTGTCAGAGAGACTGCATTTGAGGGCTCCCATATAATGGATGTCAAAAGAGATTAGTGCAACACAAATAGGCACACCCCTGCTTGAGCTTGCATCACCAATAGAAACGGTGGCAAGGACTTTGAAGCCCACACACCTGCATTCATGCTCCTTCCTCAAATTGCTTCTCTTGCTAGGCTCCCTTGGAGACTTAAACTGCTGTATGGTTCTGTTCAGATAAAACAGAAATGATCTACCATGCTGAACAAGCTCATATTTGTTATGTAAGTCCTCCAAGCACGTTCAGTACAACGAAGCAGCACTGGATATAGGAAGTAAAGCAACCTCAAAAGCACAAATGCAGTAGCCAAAGCCAGGTAAGTCTCCTGTCGCAGCAAATTCTCAGGTGATCTAGCCCAGGAAAAGGGGCAGCTTTCTGGCTCAATAGTATCACGCTTCTCATGATTTGACAACACCTTGATTTCTTCAAGGGAGGTCCCCTCTAGTGATGATGATCTTATACCTAAAATGAAGACCAATTGAATTGAGAAATCCTAAAAAATAAAAAAAAATAAAAAAACGGGAGGAATTTACATAAACCACTGCTAGCAATTGAAAAAAGAGGACTCCCGATTTCCAAGCAGAGGTATGTGGATAGACAAAAAGCAAACCAGCATATATTTTATTACCTAAGGAAGGACATTGGAATAAGTAATGAAAAAATTTTAACTCAACACAAAAAATAGATAGTATGTAAAAATATTTCCATGGTACAGAATTGCAAAGAACAAGCTCTTTCCCTCTTTCCAAGCACCAATGACTGACACTTGGGTTGTGTGGGTGGGTGGTGGGCAAGCAATTACTTCCATTCAAAACAGAAACGAGCACACAGCTGTGATGCCTTACCAGTTACATCTTGGTAAAAGTCAACAAGAGAACCAAGGTTCCGTGAACCATGGTACCGTACACGAATAGTTGAATTCAAAAGGAAAAATGTTGGAAATCCATGGACCCCATACTTAGAGAGAATGCTGCAAAAATCAATCAAAGTCATTTCCGAATTTGAAATCATAGAAAGATATATATGATTACGGACAGAATATGAAAGATATGGCAAACCTTGGACGGATGGATGATTCTTCAACAGCTAAATGAGGAATGGATGGATACAAAGAGGCGAGAAGTGAGAAATTCGGCCTAAACACCCGGGAGAAAGGACACCAGGAAGCATAGAAAAGCACGGCCACATAGGCATCACTATGCTTATGGACCGTGTTCAATGCTCTTTGCAAAGAAACCTCATCACCCTTCACAACGAAAAGTCAAAATATCAACAGAGATCATTACAAGAATACAACCTTATCAAACTCAACGCAGAGTAATATAAACAACACACACAAAATCACACACGCATATACTAAGAATGCTTCTAGAGAGTAGATACGGTTTAGGCGAATGAAAAAAGATTACCCAGGAAAAAATTCAATTATGATGGAGAGCAATTCGTTTTTTCATTACATAAACAAATTCGACAACCTCAAAAGTAAAATCCCTAACCTTAAACACACTTTATTTGTTACAAATAAAATTCCCGGTAATTCAAATATCCCTAAATCCAACGCAATTCTCTGGTCTATAGTATAAAACCCCATATTAAATGAACATCAACATCAACCCAAGAGAAGAAAAACATAAAAATCTACAAAACTTCGGATCGAATCAGGAAAATAATTAAAACTTTAAACTAAACATCATTAATACCTCCGTAACACCAACGAATGTAAGAGGCCTGTGGCGGGCGTGTAATGAACAGTGAGAATCTCGAAACCCTAAGATCGAATCCGTAATCGATTCGCTCTCACACACGGCATCGGACGAAGACATCCTAACGGGGCCATTTAAGGCGGAAGAGGACAGCCGTCCCCAAATCAGAAACACCGAGATCCCAGCCACCCAAAACCTATTCATCATCACGGGAAATTAACACCAACCCCAAATCGTCAAAATAATAAAATCTTGCTTAACTTCTCCCCAACATGTCAAGGAATATAAATTTGTCCCAACAAAAAAGAAAGAAAAAAGGGAAAAAAATAAAAAGTTCGCTCTGGGTTCGTCCCTGAGTGGTTATGGGAGGGAATAAAACAGTGAACGGAATTTATGGAGTGATTTACTTCAGGATAGGGAATTTTTTTTGGTTTGTAGTTATGATTGGAGGAATAGGGTAAAAATTGGAATCAGGTTTCTGAGGTGAGGACGATGAGAGAGAGATAGAGATAATGAAGGGGGTTTGGTTGGTAGGTACCTGGTAGCTATTGGCTTGGGTCTGGGTTCCGGTCCGGCTGCGGTTTTATTTGATTTGAGTTATTGCTAAATCATCGTCACTGATGGCGGCTTTTGTACATGTAAATTTAATTAGTAAATCTCACTGCAAATGATCATATTTGAAGATAAATTCATTTAAGATATCAATTAATTTGAGTCCTACAAATACTTATCAATAGAAAAAAAGTTTTTTGTGTTTTAATTAAATATACTCTTTTGTTGACACGTGTCCTTAGAAATCTAAATTGATTCACTTCTTAAAGACTTTACATAAACTTATCTATAAATATTGAAACATCTTTTTAATCATTCGAAATGTTACGATATTAAATAAACTTATCATTAAACATTATGACTTTTTAATGTAATTTATCCCTAAATTTAATATATAGATTGTATAGCAATATAGCATACATAGAAATATAACCTTAAATTTTGAATTAGTTAGGATACACCTGGTAAACTTTAATATATTAGCGAATAATATTTAAAAAAAATTGAAAATGATGCCCTAAATCTACATTTTGGTTAAAAAAACAACTTTCAAATTTATGAAAACTTTTTCTAACACTTCTTAAATCTCAACATATGTGCTAATTTATTTAACTAAAGAGTTAAGGGTAGTTTATCTAACCAACTTATCAAAATTGAAGGAGCTATTTGTAATATTTAAAAGTGTAAGAGTATATTCACACTTGTTTCAAAATTTATGAGATTATTTACAATTTTTGCCAAATGTAGGTATCGAATACTTATAATATATATATAAAAAAAAAAATAGGTTATGGTTTTTAGTTTCAAAACTTCCTGACATTTTATTACATCTTATTTACCTTTTCTTTTTTGTTTATTATCATCTCACTCACAACCTCTTTAGTCTACTTCTTTTCCTTTACTTCCATCTCCCATCTCTCACATAGGCTTACATGTCTTCATTATTGCCTATGATACAATGTTACATTGATATAATTTTTATCTGTCTATATAATTTATATAAGAATCATTTCATTCATCTCACATTTTTATCATATAACTATAGGTAAATACCGTAAATGGTAAGAGATATGAATGTGGGTTAGATACTCAAGTATTGTAGATGGAACATGTGAATAATTCTAGATACGAACAAGCAGCAATAGTCAGATCTATATAATGAGAATGAATGTGAGAAGGAGGGTTCACCGCCATCGATCAAAGTAGTTTATGAATTTAGATTAGCCCGTATAAATTTGGATTGTTATATTATACTTTAATTTAAATATAGTAAAAATTATATATGCCATAGTGGAAAAAGAAGTCTCAGTTGCATCTCTTATTTTTAGGTTTTTTTCTTTTAATTATCTAGATACCAAATTAAATTTTTGTGCAAAGTTTTGTACCAAATTTGACATTTTTTTCTATTATTTATCATGTTTATACATGGAAAATTTGTTGCATTTAAAGAATAAAATCGATGAGCTTTTATAAAAAATAGTAAAGTAAGGCACTAAACAATCACATTAATGAATATAAAACACTTTTAACTTAATTTTTTAATTATTTATGGAAATTAAAACATATCATTATAATAAGGTGTCATCTAATTTTACCAATACAAGCATAATTAAAATGCAGTTAAAAACTTTTCAAACAATTCAAATTCCAATTATGAATACATTTTAGTATCTCATTAATTGGCTATTATTTTTCTTGATTTGTGAATGGTAGAGTGACTTTGTATTTAAAAAATTAAAATTGAGAAGGTTTCATAAGTCTTATCTTTGGATGTAAATGATAAAAATACTTTCATATACTTAAAATTATAGACATTCAATATAAAGGATACCAAACATTTAATTTTGATTTAAAATTGGAATTTTTATATGGATTGAAACATGTCATTGAAGACAAATGTAACAATAAGTTTGAAGAACAAAAATGTAAAATATGAAAAGGTTAAAAACTTCCAAATCTATTTATAATTACTGTACATGTTACATTTTTGTCAATAAGTATGGTAATTATACATGCACTTTTACAACCATTTTTGTTAGAAATCATACTCCATATCCAAAGACTAATATTATAAAGAAAAACAAAATATATTAAAGTAAAGAAAATTCATGAATTTGTTATAATTAACGTTAGATTGTTAAGCTAATTCTCAGTGGCAAACACATTGTCTTAGTTGTTATATCTTTGAAATACCACATTTTCCATGTGCTCAAATGGTGCCCTTTAGTGCTTGATGTCTTGGTGCTCTAGCAACACAACATGCCATGTGAATTGCAAGACACTCCACAACTTGAGTTTAAGAATGAGGGGTTAACCTTATCTAAAAAAACATTTGACTCAATCGACTTACACTTTATCTTATGTTCTTAATCTACTGTGCTATTTGCTTAATCAACAATGCACCTCCTTGGCTACTAAACCACCTTCTCTTGAGATTGGTTAGATATATTACTAATTGATACATTTATTAAGGTCATGATGGATCAACTCTAATCATCTTTTGATATCATGATTCCTATTATGTTCAAGATATACATAATTAAGGGACCATATGTGATATGAATCACACCAACCTGTAACGAAACCTAATACCTAAATCTGGAAATCAACCCTAAGATCCTCTAAGATCTAATAAAAACCTCGACCTGTTGCTTAACAAAGCAAGAACCTTAATGAACACCATGGATAAACCGATAAGTTCAAAAAAGTTCTTTCAAGAACTAAAGAGAAATTAACTCTCAAATTTGTATTCAATGATGTTATGTTTACACAAACAAGAGCCAAGGTCCATATATACTAACACAATGGAAACCTAAAAGACATAAAAAGAATTAAAATGGGCAGCCAATAAAAGCTGGAGATTTACAATACAAAAGCTAGTGGCCTTTAAAAGAAACAAAAGACACGAAACTGTGTAAAGTTTTAGGCCAGTGGTGTAAGTCCCTACACCGATGGTGTAGAATAAAGGTCAGTGGCGTTTAGAGGTGGCCTAAGGCTTGCTTGTCTATAGCATGTCTTGATCCATTCCTGTGTTAACTTTGAGGACATGGATCAGCTTTAGTTCATCCTTGGTGTTGTGCATGCCAACCTCCTCCTCTTGAACATCTTGGCTTAAGCCATTAAGTGCATCTTTGAATCTTTTAACTTGGGCTCGTGTAATCGATCTAGGCGGCATCTCAAGTAGATCTACACTCCATCTCCTAACCTTGCCTCCATCATTCCCCTCCTCTTGAAAAGAATTTGTCCTCAAATCATCACCTGCATCAAAAGGACACAAATCAGTGACATTAAAAGTAGTACTTACATTATACTTACTAGGTAAATCTAGCTTTTAGGCATTGTCATTGATGCGCTTGAGAACTTGAAAAAGACCATCGCCTCTTAGAAGCAATTTAGAATGTCTATGTGCAGGAAATCTTTCTTTGCGCATGTGCACCCAAATCCAATCTCTTGGTTCAAAAACTACTTGACGATGCTTTTTGTTGGCTTGTTTTGCATGCTGCTCTGTCCTTCGCTCAATGTTGAGCCTTGCCTAGAATCTGCTTAATAAATTCCAATTTCTTTTTTTACATCCAAATTAATATGTTCAGACATAAGTAAAGGAGATGAATCCAAAGAAGTTAACAGATTAAAACCATACATAACCTCAAAAGGTGAAAATTAAGTAGTAAGATGTATAGTAAGGTTATAAGCAAACTCACATGTGGTAAACGATTTTCTCATTTTTTTAATGTTCTTTTTAATGATAGCCATTAACAAAGTAGACAAATTCATGTTTACTACCTCGATATGGCCATTAGTTTGTGGGTGATAAGTAGTGGAAAACAATAACTTCGTTCCTAACTTATACCATAAGATCTTCCAAAAGTACCTCAAGAGCTTAGAATGTCTATCCGAAACAACAGTTCTAAATATACCATGTAATCTCACAACCTCCCTAAAGAACAAATCTTCAACATGTGAAGCATCATCTGTCTTGTGGCATAAAATAAAATGTGTCACCTTTGAAAATCTATCCACAATCACAAAAATAGAATCTTTACCACTTGTTCTCATAAGTAAACCTAACACAAAGTCTATAGAAATATCAACCCAAGGTTCTCTAGGAATAGGTACTAGTGTGTAAAAGCAATGGGTTGCACTTGGGATTTAGCTTGCCTACATGTGACACATCTTATACAAATTCTCTCAACATTTCACTTCATGTAGATGTTCTTGGAAAACTCCCACGGTCTTAGCTACCCTAAAATGTCCCTTCAATCCCCCACCATAAAACTTCTTCACTAACAACTCCCTAATGGGGCAATTAGAAATGCACAATTTATTTTTCCTAAACAAATAACTATCATGCCTAAAGAACTTAGTACTAGCTAACTTTTCTCAACGTGCATAATTTTTAGAAAAATCTTGGTCCAAAGAATACAATTATTTAATATGTTCAAAACCAGGTAATTTAGCATCAAGAGTGGAGATTAGCACGTACTTCTGTGAAAGTGCATCACCAACAATCTTTTCCTTACCTTGATTGTAGCAGATGGCATATGGAAATGTCTCTATGAACTCCACCCATCGTGCATGCCTCTTGTCTAACTTATGTTGGCCCTTCAAATGCTTTAAGGACTCATGATCGGTAGAATCACAAACTCCTTAGGCCAAAGGTAATGTTGCCAAGTTTCCAAAGCCTTAACCAATACATACATCTTTTTGTCATAAACAGGGTATCTCAAGGCTACCCTACTAAGCTTTTTGCTTAAATATGCAATCGATCATCCTTTTTGCATAAGAACTGCTCCAATCCTTAAACCTAAAGCATTACATTCAATTTCAAAAATTTTGTGAAGTTAGGTAAAGCAAGCAGAGGAATATGAGTTAATTTGTCCTTGAACAATTGTAATGCTTTTTCTTGTTCCTCTCCCTACTTAAACCCAACATTCTTCTTGATGACTTCGGTTAAAGGTACAACTATGCTACTAAAGTCCTTCATAAACCATCGATAAAAGCTAGCAAGTCCATGTAAGCTTTGAACATTACTCACACTGGTCAAACTTAGCCATTCCTGGATCGCACGAACCTTCTCCTCATCAACCTGTATTCCTTGTACACAAAAAACAAAACCAAGAAACACAAGCTTATATGTACAAAATGTGCACTTCTTGAGGTTAGCAAATAATCTCTCCTTTCAAAGTACATCCAAAATAAACTTCAAATGAATTAAATGGTTATCCAAGTTCATGCTATAAATGAGGATATCATCAAAATAGAAAACCACAAATTTTCCAATAAAAGCACACAAAACATGGTTTATTAATTGCATAAAAGTGTTAGGTGCATTGTTTAATTCAAAAGGCATAACCAACTACTCATATAAACCATGTTTAATTTTAAGTGTAATTTTCCATTCATCTCCTTCTTTTATCCTAATATGATGATACCCACTTTTCAAATCAATTTTAGAAAATATACAAGATCCATATAACTCATCAAGCATATCATCTAAGCGAAGAATGAGATGAAGATACTTTATCGTTATATTGTTCATGGCTTGACAATCAACAACATTCTCCACAACCTATCCTTCTTAGGAATCAAAATTATTGGAACGGCGCATGGACTCATGCTTTCCCTCACGTACCCCTTGTCCATCAATTTTCTAACCTGCCTTTGGAGTTCCTTTGTTTCTTCGAGATTACTCCTATAAGCTAGTTAGTTTGGAATGATCGTGCTGAGCATAAAATTAATTTGATGTTCAATCCCTCATATTGGAGGTAATCCTTTTGGGATTTCCTTGGAAAAAATATTCTCAAACTCCTGCAAAAGAGAGACAACAAAACTAGGCAAAGAAGGGTAAAGTTGGTCAGTATTAAAAAGTGCCTCCTTGGACAAAAGTACAATCATAGGCTTTTTCAAGAACAATAATCGCTTTATCTCACTTGCCTTTGCATAAAAAAAATTTTTCTCTCTACCTCTCTCTTTTCACTCAATTCTACCATCTTTTTTTCTCTCTCAGTATTCTTAGTCTCTCGCTCTTTTTCTTTTAGTATTCAATTCATTTTCTTTTTGTCACTCTCTTTTTTCCTCTCATTCTCTTTTTGTAACCCCACTTGATCTTCATACACCTAACTCGGTGTCATAGGAACAAGAATAATTGTCCTTTGATTATATGCAATGAGTACTTATTGGTAAATCCATCATGCTTAACCTTCTGATCAAATTGCCATGGTCAACATAATAACAAGGGTCCGACTTACATTGGAACTACATCACACAAAACATCATTTTCATATTTTCCAATGCGAAAAGAAATCATCACTTGTTTATTCACCTTCAATTCACTGCTATTATTAAACCATTGCAATTTGTAAGGTCGAAGATGCTTACTTGTTGGAAACCCAAGTTTCTCAACCATGGTAGTGCTAGCAAAATTAGTGCAACTTCCATCATCAATTATCACACTACATACCTTGTTTTCGACATAGCACCAGTGTCAAAGATGTTTTCCCGCTGCAACTTTTCACCTTCCTTAAGTATAGCACTTACAACTCGCATTACCACCAACATCTCTCCTTAAACAAAATACTCCTCATCATTAGCATCTTCAAATGATGGCATAGAATCACGATCTGATTCATTGTTTGTCTCAATCTCACCATTCTCCCTCATCACCATGACCTTTTTGTTCAGACATTGTCTTGCTATATGACCCCTGCTTTAGCATTTAAAACACTTAATATCACGATTTCTAGTGGTAGAAGAATAGGATTTACCTTGATTTCCATGGATGGCCACCTTGTGTTTCTAATCGAACTTTAGCCTAGTGTTAGGCTATTTCTCCTCCTTCTTCCATAGAAGCGATTTCAAAGTGCATGCACTTGAACCACCTTTCCTCTTGAGTTGGTTCTCAATCTTAATTAGCATGTGAACCATGTCCTCCAACTCCACATAATGTTGTGACTCTACTACATTTTGAGTCTTTTGATTTAAACCAATTAAAAATCACACCATGATAGCCTCATGGTCCTCCTTAATGTTTACTCTAATCATAGCAGCCTCCATCTCCTTATAGTGCTCCTCTACACTCCTATTGTCTTGTCTAAGATTCTACAATCTGTTGTACAACTCTTGGTAATAATATGTGGGAACAAATTGCTTCCTCATCACCCTCTTAATCTCTTCTCAAGTCTCTATTGGTAGTTCCTTAATCCTCCTCCTATTCAACACTAGCTAGTCCCACCATACGATGGCACAATCCAAAAACTCTATAGTAGCAAACTTTACCTTCTTAACTTTGGAATAATTGTGGCAATCATAGATTAACTCCACCTCTTTCTCCCATTCAAAGTACACCTCAAGGTCATTATTTCCTTGGAGAGATGGAATCTTCATCTTTATCCTACCCAAATTATTATCCTCCCGATTCCTAGCTTCTTAATCTACCTCTATACCTTTTAACGCTCTCAACTGAATCCTGATCAAACTCATCATCATAATTAACCCCTTTCAAACTCTTCTTCTTCTAACTGCACTTCGCTCCTTGGAAACCCCTCTCTCCTACGGCCTTGAGGAATGTTTCGTGACTGCTCTCGAGATTGTTCTATGCTTTGTTCTACATTCTCATGAAATTGTTCCAACTCAGCTTTAAAGATTCTTTTCATCTCGATCGTCAAATCCTCTAGAATCAACTTTATCAATTCCTCCTACTGCAGCTTTAGATGTACTTTTGTTCGACATAGTGCTGCAAAAAAACAAGGTTAGAAGTAATAACAAAATAAAGAAAAACCTCTCAAATCACTCCTTCATGTGTTTCCACTCAAAGAATGATCCACTCAAATCACTCGTGTTTTCCATACAGTAGATATTTGATTTTTCATCACTTTAATCTCCCTTACTGTTCTTTTAGAACTAATCAAACAAATCAAAGGCTTTCCCCATAATTCAATCTGACCTTTTCAATGTTACTTTTGAAACTAATCAAACAAATCAAAGTCTTTTCCCATAATTCAATTAAATGATACCTTTTTTTGTATGATTTTTTATTTGATTTCTTTCTTCTTTTTCTTCTTCTCTTCTTCTTTTCTTTATTTAATTTTTTTTTTTTTTGGTAGCAACTAATATGAAGCTAACACTAATTCAATAAAAAATCAAACAGAAATAGAGAAACACAAAGAAATCCAATAAGAAGAAGCTTAAAGACTCCTAAACCTTAAAAGACATTAATTTCTTTTTTTTTTTTTTATGATAAGGAAAGGATATGCAAGCTTTAAACAAACTTAGGCTCTGATACTAAACTAATACAAAACACGCTAACCGATGACGAAACCCAATACCTAAATATGGAAATTAACCCCAAGATCGTTCAAGATCAAATGGAAACTGTGACCCATTGCTTAATAAAGCAAGAACCTTGGTATAGAGAGGATGCCACAATCGGTAATGGAAATCCAATTGGTAAGTCATGAATGAACGCCACAGATAAACCGATAAATTCATAAAAGTTCTTTCAAGAACCAAAGAGAAATTAACTCTCAAATTTGCATTCAATGATGTTATGTTTATACAAAAAAAGCCAACGTCTATATATACTAACACAATGGAAACCTAAAAAACATAAAAAGAATTAAAACTAGCAGCCAATCAAAGTTGGCAGCCTACAATACAAAAACAGGCGGCCTTTAAAAGAAATAAAAAACAAGAAATTATGCAAATTTTTAGGCTGGCAACATAAATCCCTACACTGGCGACGTAGAATAAAGGCTGACGGCATCCAGAGGCAGCTTAGGGCCATCTTGTCCGTAACATGTCTTGGTCCATTCCCGTGTTAACTTTTAGGATGTAGATTAACTTTAGTTCATCATTGGTGTTGTTTACGCGAATCTCCTCTTCTTGAATATCTTGGATTAAGCCATTAAGTGCATCTCTGAATCTTGTAGCTCAGGCTCGTGTAATCAATCCAAGCAGCATCTCAAGTAGATCTACACTCTATCTCCTAACCTTGCCTTCATCAATATGCATGCAAAACTTATTCATTCTTATCTTTAATCAATTTGATCATCTTCTAAAACATGGTTTCACATGTACTATACTTTGATAACCTAACCACAGTAGCCAATATTGGTAATTCGTCCTTGTCACAACAAATGCAACAGCTAGTATATATCAACATTCCCTCTACTATCTTTGTCCTTGTGATATCCTTGCTACATCCATATATCCAACTCATAAATAATATTATAATATTGCTTGTCAGTGAGTTCAACTCTTTAGTCATCACATAACTCTACCATTTTTCTCAAATCTTTCACTTAACACCAAAGGAGATAAATTATGTGATAAATTCTTCATATCTATCCTTTCATGGAATCTCAAAACCCAATCCATACCTTTCTTCCTCTTACTAATGAGTCTACCATCTTTCAATGCAAGTATGTATCTATCTATCTTTCTATAGGGCAATTTTCTTGCCATTCATGTAATAGATGTGCTTAATTGCAATGATATTAATTTGATGTAAATTTGTTAGTGTCGCAAAAATCTAATATAAATAATTTAAATGTGAATATACATATAGATGCATAAAACAATAAATTAGTAGAATGCTTTTCATGACATGTTACATTTAGGAATGACAATTCATATTAGTGAATCAAGTTGTATTTAATACCTAGAAAAGATACGGTGAATAAAGATCATAAATGACTAATTGATATTATAGTCATATTTATTATTACCATAATTGTATTTTTGGTATTCTAGCTTTTGTTAGTTGTATGTATCTTTATATAACCTTGTTTCCAATTACGTCTAGATCTTATTCATGTTATCATATCATATTGCAAACTATCAACCCTAATAAAGAGCTAATTTAGCTTGAGATACTCAAAATACCATGAACCATCTTGGTAGCAATATTGATGAATAATTATTGGTTTCCTTCTTAAAGTGGAACAATGACAATTTTCTTATTAGCAGTTCTTGCCATCATTATTTTCATTTTAGGAGACACTTATTAGTTCAATTTTCTCCTTTATAGATGTGGGGATCTAATTGTAATGATCATATGCATGCAGTATGCACTTCATATTAGATATGACCTCAAAGGAGTGATGTAGTAATGACACATAGAAGGGTTGTGAGAAGAGGGTAAGGGAGAGGAGTAATAGGTCATTCGAAAGAGTTTTAATGCATGTGTGATAAGTAGAGAAGTTATGTAACATTAACTCCATAATTTTTAAAGAGATGTGTTTTCATTTTGAATTATGTGTATCACAATATGTAGAAAGATCATTTCGGTAATTGGGCTCTTCGCCCAATTTAATGTCATGGGCTAGTCTTCTAAGCTGGTGATAGGGCTTAAAAGACCAAGTCCAATAAGGGATGTTGTAAGGAGATTTGACTTGATAAGATCAAAACAAAGATCATCGAACCAGTTTATTCTGCTCTTGGCCTAGTTCGATTCTCTCGCACGAGAAATGTACGCTCAAAAAATATCTTTCTAGGCTAAATCGGGCTTCGTTTTACTAAAATAGAGCTTATAAAGAATGAAATAAGTCTTAAGCTCTTTTATATCAATAATGGACTGATTTAGAAAGGATAATGAGCTTCTCTTTATATTATGAAAGCTCCAAAGCCCAACCCTAGTGTACTATTATAGAAAAAGAGGCTTCAATAGCAGCTGTTGAATCATTTAAAAATGATCTAATGGTGGTCAACCACATTCAGTCCCATAAATAAGAGCTGCTCTAGTAATGGAGGGTCATTCTGCATATTGCTTAAATTGAGAGCAATGCAGAAACTCTACTAAAATATCTCTAGGAAAGATCATAGCATTTACTTTGTGAAGAATAAGTTAAGAACGATTGAATTCATTTGATTTGATATTTTGTCATACTCATGCACTTAAAAAATCGGGTTTGTCTATTCTTCCTCCCATGCCTCTCTTTGCGATACCTTACATGTGTCATTAGGGGTGTGCACGATACGGTTCGGTTCGGTTCGGTTTACATCTCGAACCGAACCGCACCATAATTTACGGTTCGGTTTTTCTTTTAAATTCGAACCTAACTATATAGTTCGGTTCGTAATTTTTTCGAACCGAAAAAAAAACGGTCCGGTACGGTTCGGTTTGCGGTTCGAACCATTTTTTCATAAAATAAAAAATATATTCTATCGAAAAAATTCAATTACATATTTCTTATCACTAATGCAAATATAAACAATAATATTTAAAATTAATCATTTATCAACTAAACATGTAAAACTTATAGGAAGGAAAAGATTTTATCCATTATAAAATTATAACTATGACCAGTCTCATTTTTTTGAATTATCTTGAACTATAATGATATACTAGACTTTATCTCAATATAAGACATAAAATGTAATTTATTGTATCCTTCTAACTAACATATTACCAATTATATAAATCAATAAGTAACTAAATAATAGAACTAGATTAATTAGTAAGACAAATGGAAAAGAAATATGCAGAAGTTAGAATACTAGAGGTTAAATTCTAAAATCTACCTTACTTATAGATAACATAACAATTAAAACATATTATAAAAAATCTAATTTTATTCTAATGAATAACACATATCTTAGTAAAAAAAATTTACAACAATTAATTTTTTTTAAGTTAGAATACTAGACTTTAAATTCTAAAATCTATCTTACTCATAGATAACATAACAATTGAAACATATTATGAAAAATCTAATTTTATTCTAATGACTAACACATATCTAAGTAAAAAATTTTAAAAACAATTAATTTATTTAAAAAATTAATTGTTTTTAAAATTTGTGATATAGATATGTACCATTAATAAAACAATTAAGAGTAAAAATAATATATTTAATTTTTTTAATATATAAAACGGTTCGGTTCGGTTCATGGTCCCGAACCGAACCGCGAACCGAACCGTTTCAAAAAAGAACCGAAATTTTGGTTCGGTTCGGTCCGATCAGGTTCAGTTCACGGTTCGATCGTTTTTTTTGCCCAGCCTTATGTGTCATCAGTTTAAGACTCATCTCAGGTCGATTGGAATGCCTATCACATGTGATTAGTCAACTGCAGCAATGCCACCATACACAATATAATAGCACAACCATATTTTTCTAAAATTATGAACTATGTTAAATGAGAAGAAGCTTTGAGTATTTATAAAATTTAATCATTGATGACTATCACGCATAACGTCTACAATGGAGACAGATCCTCCAAATATTAAATCTTTTATAGACTATTGTTTTATCCAAACCCTTATAAGCATCTATAAATGGATAAGCTTTCTTGAGAAAGGACGAGGGTTGATGGGCCAATTTAGTAATTCTTAATTCAAAACTATCATATTAACCTTTCTAAGTCATCTCTAATAATTGGTGGATTCGGTAATAATATCTCATAGTATAAAAAGTTAAATCCATATATATATATATATATATTTGGCCATCTAAATCCATATATTTCATAATGATAAATTTTACTCCTTATACATCCTCTAACCTCAATGGGCTCGAGTGAGCCGGTTGGATAGCTGCCGAATGAGGAACATTAATGACTGACGTCACTATTGCATTTGTATCATCCCAAATTAATACTGTTATCCAGTTTATGAATTCAAATTCATAGATTTTAATATAATTAATTTTATCTCTCCCTATGCTCTAACCTTAATGGGCTCAGATAGATCCATTCAATAACTACCCGTGACTAGGCCGTGAACAAGTTTAATGGTGGAAGTCACCATATGGCAACTTGCGGTAGGATTTAGCAACTTTTTAACTTTTTTCGTGCTCTTTTTTTCCCTAGCTATATTCTTTTGTGTTTGTAGATTATGGGTAATATAATACTTGATATTCCATTATTGTGTCAAATCAACTTGTATTAATGGAATTAAATGTTTGCACATGTAGGAGGTAATGATGGAATTTGTGGGCCCGAGCCACTCTGTTGACATAGCCCAAAAAAAAAAAAAAAGCTACTCTGTTGACCTTCTGATTCCGTAACTGTTGATGTAGAAATATTAAAGAACCTATTCTTAGCCTACGGATGATATCGTCCCGTGTCTGCGCAGGGCCCACTTGTTTTTATAAATGTTTACGGGATAAATATAGACACGGTTCGGTTTCAAACCAAAACTTAATAGTTTCAAAATCAGAATTGGATTGATTGGTTTATTCTAGAACCAATTAAAAAATCATTCATTTTTTGATTTTTAGATAGTTCTATAAATTAAAATCAAATAGAATCGACGATTCCAATAAGCTTCATTAAAAGAAAAAAGATTATAGAAAAATAAAAAAATATATTAAATATATAATTATTAATGTTTGCACCATTTAATTTAAATATAAAAATTTATTATCTATTTATAATATGTAATGTGCTATTATCAATAATACAAATAAACATAACTTAATATCATATTTAGTTTAGTTTATATAAACCTTTTTTAAAAGAAAAATTCATTTCCTTAAAAATATGATATTATTTTTTGTATTGTAACTTTCTTTTTATCCTCCAAAGTATTTTGTGATCTCGTATGACTACCTAAAATTGATATTAGTTATGTTTGTATATAAATAAATGCGCATTCTAAACAAATTTTTAAAAATTTTGGTGAAATACTTTAACACTTCTAAACCCAATAATTAATTACTTTGAGTTTAAAATTTATTTTATTAAAAACTCAAATTCATTTATTATATTTTTACTTAAAAAAAAAAGACGGTTCCTCATTTTCAAGATCTGAAATCGATGGTTCCGATTCAATTTAGTTCTAGAACATGCCTATGTCTACTTCGACTCAAACGAGGTTGATTCTTATATGTTGGAAGGTCAAGGCTGAAGCAAGATCAATGAAAAATAAAATTTTAGGGAAAGTTACAGATCCATTCCCCAAACCTTTATGTATGTGCAGGTTCATCTCCTAGACTTTCAAAGTGAGCTTTTTCATCTTTTAAACTTTAAAAAATTAACATGATTAGGAACAATTGATTCATACATAGATGAAAGTTTGAGGGGATATTTTACAACTCCTTCTATTTTGTTTTAACAAAAAATATAACATGTCCTTAACTATGCTAATTTTTTAAAGTTTAAGGGATGAAAAAACTTACTTTGATAATTTAGAGGGTGAATTCACACATAGATGAAAGTCTAGGGGGTGAATTTGCAATATATCCAAAATTTTATGTTACATTCCAATTATAAAAAAAGTAGATAAATAAAATTTACGCAATCAAATTTGTATTGAAATCCACTCTATCAATTGGATCATAACTTTAAAAATAAAAATATATAACAATTTTCAAATTTATTAAAGTGCAATTGGTTGGTGTTTATTTTATTTTATATTTGTCTCTTTGACGTCTATTTGGTGTCTATTTGATGTCAAGTGTTTGTGAAAAAAAAATGAAAAAAGTAGAAATTCAGTTACTCATGTATAACTTATACAAATTAAATAATTAGATATAAATACGATTAAGATATTAAAAATTAAATACAAACGAAATCACACAGTTGAAACCAAACTTTAATAAATCAACACACTGTTTCATGGGTTAGACAAAACCATTTGTCCAAGTTGAAACACAATGATAGAGAAGTAAAAGCAAAAGCAACCACATCACATAAGAAACAAATAAAACCTCAAAAAAATAAAAAATAAAAATAAAAAACTTCACTTGGCGATCAACACCATACCCATTGAAAATCAAAATAGTTGCTAAACCCCAAATCTAATCAAGCCAGTGTCCCATCACTGATGGTAACCTACATGAGCTAAAGCCATCAAGTCAACTCACCTAATTGAGCCTCCATTGAATGAGACCCATCTTATCACCATGAACAAACCGCAACTCATAGCCATGTGACCCTCATCAAACCTAATTGCAAACCTAACACCTTTTTACTGAACACAGTCTCAAACCACCCATAACTACTTCCTTCATCAAATACCAAGTCAATTCATGACTCGCCTTAAACCAAGTCCACAAAAATCGACAAACCAAACCTACCAAGACACAGCTCAAATGCAACCTAAATCCATACACACTACAATTGACTTAATCTTTGGAGCCAAACTAGATATCGGGTCAAATAGATAGAGAGTGAGGAAGGAGTTTACTATACTTTTTTTGTTTTTTTTTTTTTTTTTTGTAAGGTGCATTATGACTCAGATGATTTGGTCGATTCATCAGGATGTGGCTGATTCAACCAAAAAACTAGTCACAAGCTAGAATTGGCTTGCTTTGAAGGCCGATTCTGGTTCAACCTAGTCAAACCAGCTAGTTCGGTCCGGTTTTGACAACATTAATTTTTATGGCATTAAAATATGAAATTAATATATAAATATATATATATATATAATAGGATTCTTTGATAAGTTGAACATGAATTTAGAATAAAGCCCCTTTAGGCTGTGGTGAATAGGTTCGTGAATTTATATATATCATATAGATAATATCAAATAAAGTTTCTATTTAATATATATTTATATATATGTATATGTATATTTAAGAAGCCTTATTTAATTTTTTTTAAATTCAATAAAATCAATAAATGGAAAACTTAAACAAAAATTTTCATTTTCAATTTTTATGCTCCAATAATTATTATTTTTAATTTTTTTATTTTGTATATTTACACGTAAAAACCAAGCTTTTTGATAGATACTAAGCATTATTTGCTTTAGATCCAACTTGACTTGAGCTCAATATATAAACGAATCGATCCCAAGTTTGATGTAAAGATAATTATTTAATCAAACAGAATTCGAGCTTTAACTTAGCTTGAGCTTCAATTGTTTTATCGAGTTAAACTCAAACTTTCAATAGCTTAGCTCAATTCCACTTGTCCCATTTACAACCTTAATTATGGATGTAAGGAAAACACTTGAACTTAAACGTTATTTAATTTTATGAATAAATTTCGAAATTTTATTGTTTAGAAAAAAAAATCTGATTTAATTCATATTAACAAACAAATGAAAACCGCTAAATCTAGAAATTTCTTATAAGGTAAAATTCGTATACAAAACAATATGCAGGCATTGATAATGGTAGAAATGCTAATAAGATATCTTTGTTTGTTTTAGCACAAATAGTGTGTGTGTGTGTATTAATTATGGATGTAATCGTATGGAAGATGTAGATGTTGGATTTCGCTTTAAGTCGTTGTGCATGCATTACATAAATTTTGTGCCTTACACATAACTTTAAACCATTAATGAGAAGATTACACTTGACGAGATAACTTAGAGAAAATAATAAAGATGATAAACAAACAATCTTACTATGTCAATGGGAGAAGTGATAGGAAAAGGGAGCTTGAGTAAGTCTCATGCGTCAATCTTGCGGTTTTTGAGCAATTAGAGTAGTAGTTATTTAATATGTCTTTTTTATTCTCATGAGTAAAGCATTTTCTATGGAATATTATTTTTGCTCTCTCTCCAAAAGTTGTAAATGAAGAGAATAGTTGTATACCAATAAGCATTTCAAGTGGTCATGGTAGTTAAATCATCTTAGTGATTGATATTGATGCACAATTAACATGTGTGTATATGTTTGTTTTATTTATTAAATCTAACTTGTATTCCCTTAAGTTAAACATTAAAATTTGAACTTATTTGTCAAATTTTACATAAACCTGAATGCTTAACTGAAAAGAGTTAATTATGAATGGTTTTCCTCATAAAAAATGAGGAGATTATTGAGGTAGTATGTTCAATGTGAATTTCAATAAGGAAATACATTACACAATTACCCAGTTGTTAGGGTTAAGTTACACTTAATTAACTATCATGTCCCAAGTGCATAAAACATACCGATTTCATCACATATATCACCTCAAGAGATATATGTAAGACATCCATTGACTAGGTGAGTTTCTAATCAAATTTTGATAGAGAAATTGATTTTAATTTTGTAAAAAGAAAAAAAATGAGCAAAGTACCATCTATTTTTCCATGATTCAAGTTATTTCAAAATCTACAAAACATCAACTTAATCAAAAACCATTTTGAACCTAAAGGTCCATGTCAACATAAAATTTGTTAATGGTTAATAAGATATAGTCATCCATCAATAAGAATAAAGTTTCAATAAAATCCTTCTTGAAATTCATAAAAATCCAAATCTCGTTCTCGTATAATGCTATCTAATTGGATTGTCTTGCGTAGTTCCCATCCCCAAACCCTCAATAGGTTGTAAAGCATGTCCACAAATAGATCATTAGTGGTACTTGAAATGATAAAGAACAAGTGGTGAAACCTAGTACACAATAAACAAGCACACATGTGCACTAAATTGATGCAACAATCTCAAGTGTAGTTTAATCAAATTAAAGGTCCAAAAGCAAGTATTTCTAACATCTTAAAAATATTGATATGCACAGGAATACTCATGGCTCCAGCTAATCAACAGGATACGAAAAGGGTCTCGAATCACACATTAAGAAATTAACAAGTCCCCATAACTTATTAGGAAAGAAAAATAAAAAGTAGCCTTGTCTAGTTCATCTTTTCTTGTCCCATCATCAATAAACACGATCTATCATAACAATTTATACAGGGTCCCATTACCCCATATAACTTAATGTAACTCCATTCATGCTCCCACTGATCATCTAGTCTTGAAAATTCCCTTATGAACTATCGGTCAAATTATGCACTTTATGGGGACTTAAGCACCTGACCATTGTATCATCCAGTAGTTGCGATCATGCTCGTGACCTAGTCTAAGGGTATCACTTCAAGGAGTGAGAGACCAAGTAGCAACCGACAAACATTTAGGCTAAGTTTAAGTAGTCTAGTTATTAATTCTATCATAACAAGCAACACACATTTACTACATACCCGTTACCCGTTCGAAACATTTTCCTCCATTCTCCAAGTTCAAAAGTCATTCATTGTTTATAAATTCAAATATGTGCATTAAGATAAAGTCTCAAATAACTTTAGTCAATTATCTTCGATTATCTTTAGTTGAATTATTCGAGTTAGGGTTTACATGATTATGAATCCTAGTTTAGAAATCAACTCATTTGCATACATCAGGTTAAGTTATGGATAAGCGATATTTCGTAGGGTTTCATGTTATTTGTTTCATTTGGCCAAGTTATCCAATTAAGCGTGTAGGTTATGATTGGTTATGGGGTTTAAGTTTAACCAATACTTAATGGGGCTATATTTTGTGGGTTTCAATTCTTAGTTTTCAAATAATTGATTATCATAGGCCACCAATCAAGTATATTCCTTAACATTTTACTAAATTACTAGACTAATAAGTATGGAGGATTTTTGTTTAGATGAGACATTTTGACCTTGATGTGGTCACTTGATTTATACTTTTTGATTAAGGTACTTAGCTTGTTGAATTGTGATATGAGGTCCTTGGAAGATAATTTAAGCTTAAAGGAAGAAGTGGATCAAGTTTTGTGCTAATCCAATGAAGATTGACCAAGTTTTGAGACATTGAAAAGGTTCATGGGTCTATGCAATAGGTTGTAAACTTTTACATAATCAAGTACATGACCCCATGTATAGGCTATGCGCTATCAGGGAAAGAGTTAGGAAATTGAAGGTCGAAGAAGTACATGACCAAGTACACAAGCTCATTGACTGGTAGTACACTTTTCAACATCAAAAAAGGGAGGTCCTAGGTCAGAGAGTTATATAACCAAGTGCACAAGCTCATACACTTCTAGAAAATGAAGAATTTAAGGTGAGAAGAGTACACAATCAACTGCATGACCCATGCATTTCTATAATTGCTTGAAAGTCATGCCAAGGCCTAAATTTCAAAGGGGAAAACTTTAATGGTTGCTGTAAATGCAATTAGGTTAAATTAGTGAACAACTAAGTAGGACCTGTGGTAAGGCTCTTGGAAACTCACAAGTTGGACAATATGACACCAAAGAAACAGGTGAACGCTGCTGACTTTAAGGAGAAAGAAGAGCCCAAGTATGAGAATGAAACACGTGTTTACTGATTTTGTAGAAAAAATTACATAAATATAAATTAGAAAAAAAATAATTATACAAATACCGATGCAAAAAATAGCATGTTAAACAGGTGTTTCACAAATTTACATATGGAACGCCTTTTGAAGATGCGATTTAGCCAAAAGTCATATATTGTTGAATCACATTTTCAAAGGGCGTTTCATAATTTTTTTAATATGAATCACATGTTGAAAGTACAACTCATTTATTTTACACGTAAATCGCATCTTTAGCAAGTGATTCATATTTCTTCATGAATCACATCTTCAACATGAGATTCATGTGCAAATTCACAAATGCCTATTTAACATGTGATTTTACGTTGATATTTTTATAATTAATATTTGAGTAATTTTTATTTAAAGGGTTGGTAATCATACAATTTCCTCCTAAGTATGATCCATATCAAAATTGATGTTCAAGAAGATGGACCGTGGGACTTTTGCTGTGACAGGATGAACATGAGGAACCAGGAAGAGAATAGGATGGAGACCACACGATTTAGAGAAATAAGGAGGCAACGTCTGCAGAAGAATTTGGCAAAGGGGACATGAGCGACGAGCTCGGGACTGTTGAAGCCAAAATGGCGTATGAGTGGACGAGGAAAACGAGGCTACCCAGTTACAATTTTATTTGGTTACGGAAGAAAAGAGAAAAGTAATGAAGAATTGGTCAAAATGGAAAATGTAAATGACAAGGTCGAGAGTTTAAAAGATCCAAGTGAATGTCCAGAAGGGGGAGGATCCAGTTGAGAACAAGGATGATTCCGCAAATAAAGCATCTGTATTTGAAATTTTGATAAAATGCTTAATAGGAACTTCAGATTTCAGCGTCAAAGGAGCATCATCGAAGACATCCATGGCGTGTACTTGCTAAAACCAACCTCCACATAATTTACGAGGCTAACAGTTTGGATGTCCTTTCAAATATTGATACATTTTATTTTAATGTAATTTATTATAACAAGAAATCTCTCAAAACAACAAAAACCATCACAAGGGAGACTGATGAAGCACCAATAGCATTTCTTTTACTATGAATGGACTTGCTGAAATATTTTATACACTAAAAGCAAAATGCACATTCTTATTTTGTGATTACCAGCAGAATTTTAATCATCTTCTATGGTAAATAAACATCACATGAAAGAATTTAAATGATGCCTATACCCTCTGTCGCCGAGTGCCTCTTCATCACGTACTTACATATTCCCCCCATAGACGCCTTACGGCTCCACAGGATCTGAGGTTGAATAGCTTTTAAGTCTCAATACTGATTCCTCTCTATGTATTATATATGGTATGTCGTCTCTCTTTGGAGTTTCTGACCAACCTTTAAAATGAGAAAAGCTGTATGATGATTAGTTTCATGTAACCAGACCCCAACCGCTGTGATTGACGCTGTTTCTTGGGTTTCTTCTTCAGAAAATGGTAATTAGCTGAACTGCCTCTTAAAGAAAGGTTTTTGGCAGATGAGGATCTTCTCATCAGTTGCTCTCAACTTCTATAACCCGTGCATCCCACTTCAATCGTGTAGTTAGAGCTCTCACTGACTCGATAAGAGAAGCTGTGTCCCGGAATATCACCCAACCCTAACACCAAAAATTAAAATCAAGTCCAGCATGATGAGAAAATGTCCTGTCAACACACACTACTACAGTTTCTATGAAATTAGATGTGTGTATCAAAAATTTTGCATGTGGGATCAACTTCACAAGCCAACAAATTCATCTTCAATCTGATTTCTTCTATGAAAACCAAAATGAAGGGAGGCATACAGCAGACAATGCAAATGCAAGAAAACGGATGGAATGTGATATAAATCAGGCACAAAGGAACAGGATATCCAGTTCCCTCTGCAAATTTTCAAAGACAAACCATTGAGAAATCTAGCGATTTGGTAGAGAGAAAACATGAGCAGGAAAACTGCAAGGAATGTCTTCCACTGGCAGCTCTCTTATACATAGTGAAAACTGAAAAGCATGTGACTTTTGAATACTAGATTTCTCCAGCAAGTGAACCAAAGTATTTAACATAACAAGTTTGTGATGTGCTCATCGAATGTCTTGAAGTATTACAACCATATGATTTAAAATTTCAGCTTGTAGGTATAATGTAGACTATTATATATGTTATATAACATGAAGGACAATTTCAAAGCAATTCTAAATAGTATATACGGATGACAGAAAGAGGTATCTTTATGTAATAATCTATTCAAAACTACCTCAGGACGAAGTATCCGGTCAATCTCAGCAAATATGTCGATCATAGAACATTTATGCTGCTTGCTAACCTCCAGCGACAAAAGACCCGCTGCATGCACCATGTCATAAGTTCTGGGGTATGTTGGAAAAGGCTCACACCTACAGAGAAAAGCCAGGTCAAGTTGATCATCTGAAATTGCGATTGCCACAAAAAGGAGCATAAAACAGAAATGGAAAAAATGACTCATTTAATAAGGGCTCTGCATCTGTTACAAGCCATTAGCATTTATTTCATAGTTGGGATCTCTCCTACCCATCTTCAATTCGTAAATCAATTCAGTGATAGCTCTCAAGTTGAGAGTGGTTCCACAAAAGAAAGGAGTGGATTTTATTAATAATTTAGGTACTTACCAGTCATGTAGTACACCAACAAGGCCTTTATCGACAATCAAAGGTAGATAGTTGGGTCCAATCGTTGGGACAACATTCATAACCCACACATTTTTTCCTGCTTCAAGTAGGGCTGAATTGAAACCACCAAAATGAGCATTCATGTCCAGTACATTGCGGAGCATGTTATACGGTGGAGAGGGATCTTCATCCCCAGGTCTCTTGGGATGATCTGAGAATATCAATGGTGAAAGAAGCGACCAATAATTCCGAACAGCTTTTCTCCAAAATTCAGCATCCACAGAAAAGTCTTCTGGATGCACGCCTGGATTTTAAAGGAATGATTAAAGAGTTAAGAGACACATTGATGAAAATTCTTGAAGACTGCAAAACAATGTACTTCAAAAGACCATGGTAAAACTGTGTTAAAGTGTTATGGGCCCAAATACAGGAATAGTCAATGGGCAAAAGAACGGGTAGATCCTATCCAAGAGAACCGTCCAATATATTAGTTTGAGAGCTTTTTATAAGAGAGAATCCTTCAAACTCTAATTTTACCAACCAATTCTAAACTACTTTGAACTAATTGATAAATAACATATTTAGCTCATTTAGCTCACTTTAATTGTCATAATAATATAGTGTATTTAAGCTTATGAATCTTGCTTTCCTAATTAATACATTTAAAATCAAAAGAAATACTAAATGCATAAAATCAAAATAAAAAAGGGGAAAAAAAGATAATCTCTATTTCATATTATAAAAGATGTCCTTAAAATATCCGAACACATTGGGAATAGAATATTACCATAAAGTTTTAATTCAGTTGCATTTAGATTAGCCCTAGCAGGCCATGCTTTTCTTCCTTCTATAGGAATCCATCGCTTGAGGTGTGTACCACCAATGCAAGCTGGGAGGGGTCGGTGATGAGGATTCTCAACATCTTCACCTTTTCCACAGATTGGAGGGCTAGAACCAGGCATCCTATTATATAAACAGTAAGCAAGACTCAGTACCTATATAATTTTAAAAGTTCAAAATATATAATGCACAAAAGATTAGATTCCACCCAGATGCCACATAGCAAACACATGATCAAGCTTGTAAAGATTAACTCACCGTAAACCATAACAATTTGCTTTACTTGTCTTTTTCCACACGACAGTTTCTTCTTGCTGTGACAGCATTTCCCAACACAGATTTTCTGCAAAGTCATGAATGAATTTCCACCTTTTCTGATATTCTTTATTCTTAATACCCCCTTGAGCAGTTGTTAGTGGTGAAGTCCAGACAAAATAACCACCAGGTTTCAAGACCCTATTAGCTTCTATTAGAAATAGTCCATCTGCATCCATATAAACAACATTTTTGCCAAGGACATATTAATAATATATAAAAAGAAACAGGAGGACTTAGTATGCATCAGTTTTCACCTTTAGATATGTAGACAAATGCTCTGAATGTACACGTAACAAGTTGTACAAGACAAGGAAAGTAACTGTACAATGCCCTCTGTAATCTCTCTCTCTGTTAACCCATCACATATTTGTTTGCTTACTTGTATGAGCTATCAGTTTCACATCAGTGATCAAGAGCCATAATCAAGTAACATTGAGTTCCAAAAGTTATTAACTTTAGAAACCCAAGTAATAGGAGTAAGTAGACATTAGAGAGAAGTTTCAGTAAACAGCCCAATTCAAAAGACTTTGTATTCTCAAAACCCATTTCGAGAATTTCTATTTTCATTTTTAATTTGTATATTGCAATACATATATAATTATGGATTTCAGTGATGTAATCTCTTAATTGTGCATCGACCTATTTCTAACAAGAAATTTAATAACTACAATTACCAAAAGAAGATTCTAAAATATACCTTTTTTATCCCAATCAATCCCACATCTCAAGCAATGCAACATGTCAAAGGAAAGTGATGGGTAAGGCAGCTGTTTTGAGGTAAGAGAGCCTATCATAGCTGGAAGACCCCTTTCTAAGGTAAGCTGGACCTGACTCCCAGAAGTCTCATAATTAGCAATGCACATTGTCAAAAGTTGTTTTGAAAAGAGATGTGCTCCAAAGCTACCATAGCCACATCCTATATCCAAAATGGTCCTGACCTGCAAATAAATAAAAATAAAAAATTCAATTAGATGCAAACAAACAATAGCTAGCCAAGGTCTCGTGCAGAAAAATCTTGATTTTGTGATATGAAAAACGTTAAAATCTGGCAGAAAAATTGATAAAAACAAGAAAATCTCAGTACTATATTGTGAAGAAATGCGAAACTAACTAAGAATGTAAAACTCTTGGCAATTATGTATTTTCATAACCAATTATGATTTATAATAACTGGATTGTAAGTAAAGGTTGAGATCGATGATAATTTATGATAAAATCGTCACCACTTCATTTGTTGTGTCAGTGCCAGGCCTTCAGCTTTTCTTATGAAAAGCAACGCTAATATAGATGGAGGACAGAATTCGTTCTTTATGGTTTGGTATTTGTAGGCTTTATTTGCATTCCCCCAAACACAATTTTATCTTCACAATGTTTTTCTTCATATAGCTCTAATGAAGTGTGTTATAACGCTTTCTTACCAGCTTTAATCAGCTAGGCTCAGAAATTTATCAAGACAGACCCCTTTATTTTAGTGAAATAAACAAAACCAGTACACCGTTTGAAAATTTAAGCAAAAAGCAATGAATGCCACCACAACCAAAACAAAAGGTAACAAAACACAACACTTACCCCGGCTTGAATGAGATCTTGTTCATTTTGCAGCCCAATCATTTTTGCAATCTGTTGGGAGTAATCTTCAACACCATCAAACATAGAAGCAGAACGAAAAGATATTTGCTCATCATCCAACATCATCATCCTGAAGGAAACATTGAGATAATGGTTAGCTAAACAATTACACTGGGAAGTCAGGCACAGTAAAACTAGCACAAACCTCTTTGCCAGGCTCCCAGATGACAGCACCTGTTGTGCAGTAATTTTAACATTTGCTACCCAAATAATATCCTTTCCAGAAGGCCATCTCAATGGAATTTTGTAGTTCAGGGGGGAACCACCAAACAGTTCTGCCTGAAACTCCGAGCACAGTTTCGGTCAAATCCATCCCCATCAGAGTAACCCAAAACATCATCATCTGTAACATTATAGCACGGAACTTGATTTTCATAGTCCTCTGGGCAAAATTCTAATCTTTTGATCTTGGGGAATCATAGAAAGCTCCCCAATATCCCACAGATCAGAAACAACTCGCTCATATAGAACCCTGTAGTGTTGGTTTACGGGGCCTCTGGATGAGTTAGAAATAGATAATGTCCACCAAAACGATCCGGTAATTGCTGTAATCACAATTAAAAAAAGACTGAATTTCAACAAGAGCATTATCATTTTGTGCCGGGTTCTAGGACTGGCGGCCATGTAGGGATCGGCCTGGAATCCATTTTCAAGATTATTGTACTTGGATGGAGGATTACTGGGTTTGAGCAACGGAGAAGGGAATTTAATTGATGGGTAGGTCTGATCAGAAGAGTCTCTTCTATTCACATCTTCTCTATCGGCTTTGTCTTTCATTTGGCTATCCCAAAAATCATTACTTCCACCGGAGAACCGCCCCCCTGAACTGCCTCTATGCAGGGGCCTGGACATATTACTAGTTCACATGCACAAGTAGTCCGTAACACTGTATAAGGAAATATATAAATTAATCAAAGAGAAACATCTTCTGGTCAATAAACTAATTACTTCATCATAGCACTGTAAACCCAGGCAAAAAAAATTAAAACTATTGACTATAGAGCTATTATTAAAATAAACAACCCTTTTACAGAGAAACCAAGAAACTAAAGAATTGGATGGCTTAACAATCTCAAGACAAACTTATTATTCTCTCTTCGATAAAGTAGATCCACGTATTGGGTACTTAAATACATACGGTTCCTCTCAAAAGAAGTAAAATTATCCATCATAATACCAATATAAGCTACACAGATAATCCCAAAAAAAAAAAAACTTGGTGACTAAAGCTCAAAACTTTATTCAGTTCACCGGCTTCAAACTCAACAAAGTATAAGGGGAAAAAAAAAGAAGATTGCTGTGAGACACTAGACAGTGTTCAGTTTAGTGAACCAAAACTATAATTGAATCCAAGCCCATTAAAGGAAATTGAAAACTAGTCCATATTAGCTAATAGGTCTGTCATAAAAAGAAAGAAATTAACTGAAGCTACCCAAATGAAATTGAAGTTCGGATATATAAAGCAGATGTTTCTATGATTAAGAAAAAGGAAGCTTTGGGTGATAAATGAATGAACACACTCAAAAAGAGCCAACACTTACCCTCTTATATATCTTTCCTTCTTGCTATAGGAACCAGGAGAATAGCAACAGGATATGATACATCAACCCAAGCCAATTCAGGGACAAAGAACTTGGTTTTTTCTTACTGGGTTTCTCTCTCTCTCTCTCTCTCTCTCTCAAGTTCTGAGACGTGGGAATGGGGGTGTGCTGAGAGAGAGAGCGAAAGAGAAGAGTGTAATGAATTTATCGTAGTATATGAAAGGCGAATTTGTATCGATCCAATCGTGACAGACAGTGCTCGTGAAGAGGACTATCTTATTCCAACTCTTTTATCCTTACATGTTATATAGATACTGAGCAAAGAATGTGAATTTTCTAACATAGTATAACACCATGTTACTTCCACAGTAAAACTTATTAAAAAAAAATTAAATTATGTTCCATATGTCCTTCCCGCAAATTGTGATGTCTTAAACTATGGTTTTAACCCATAAAAATTGAATAAAAATTAAATTATTAAAATAAATTTCCATGAAAATTATCTATGTTTTTCAAGAAGAAAAATTGATGTTATTGGGAAATGAGATATCTAGCTGGAGTAATTAAATAGTGGAGTGAGGTTAAATTAAATAAGAAAGGAGCTGGGGTTTCACTATAATCATTTCGCTTGCAACAATGTAGTCATGTGAGTATTAATGATCCATCAAGTGTAGATCTGAGCTTTTGAGAAGATAGAGAGAGAGAGAGAGAGAGAGAGTAGAAAAATGAAGGTAATCGACACTGAAATTTCGCATGGAATGGTATTCATTCTTGCTTACTCATACGTAGATCACGTTTGACCCTCCGCCGAAAATGCCGGACACTTTATTTAATCAATAATTAAATTATATACGTATCTCAAAATATACAAAAATTGACTGAATTATACAAATAATAAATATAAAAAATTTCAGCGATTCAATCATGATCGAAAAATATCCAAACCGTTCATTAATATACCTGAACCAATCCCATTATCGCCACCATAAAAATATAGTATTTTCTAATGCTCCAAATGGCTTTTATTTTGCTGAATTTTAACGTAATTATAATAGTATAATTAAGTTTAATTTCCTTTTTCTTAAGTTATACCATTTAATATAAATACATATAATAAAAAAATAATTAAGAACCAATATATATATATATATATATTGTAGTCCTTCGAGTAGTGTTTTTTTTTTTTTTTTTTTGGCGATGTCCTTCCAGTAGTGTAGTGTAGGGATGCAATCGAGTCGGCCATTAACGGGTTTTCGACCCATCCAATCCGATAAAAACTCTATAGGATAACAGGATTAGGTTTGGACATAGGTAAAAAATCCTATGGGGTATTAAGGGCGGGTTTAGATATTACTAAAACCCGATAGATACCTGACCCGTATCACTCGACCCGATAATTCTAGTAAAAAAAAACAAAATAATGTAAATACATTTATTAAATGTAAACATAGTAATAGTCTAAATTTAAAAATAAGTTGGTAAAGAGAAGGTGGATTGCTATATTATTAAATTATTATTTTATTGGCTTAAGTCTGCTAAATCTATTAAAAAAATAAACAATAAGCAGGATAAGTTTGGGTTGATAATCGAGCGAGTGGTCAGGCAGTAATCGGATTGATAGTCGGTGTGGATAATCGGATGGGTGTTAGAGTAAAGCTTGTAGGATGGGTTTGGACATAGAAAGAAAACACTATCGGGTTATAAGATCGGATTTGCTATGTCCTATAGTATAACGAGTTCAGGTTCAGGTTCATATAACCTGTCCGAAACCCGATCCGATTGTGTACGTACTAGTGTCCTACTTCTTTTACATTTTAGACTTTTTATATTGGATTGCGATTGATGGACAGTTATGTTTCTATTTCCCGTGCTTGTTGTTGTTTGTGTTTTATGTTGTTGATTTTAGTTTTGTAGCTGCTATGTTCTCTTCAACTTGAAGCAAATAATCATTTTTTTACCAAGAAAGACGAAAAATTCGTAATTGGTGGCCGGTTTTATTGACCAACTTATAGCACTTTCAGTGTATGCAACATCGTTCGTCCTATATATTATTTCTTAATGATACATACGTCCATTATTATGCGTAAAAAAATATTATAGTGAATTTATTTATTTATTATTATCATTTTGTTTTTATGTTGAGGTTATGGTGATGTTAAGAATGCATTTATTGAGAGGTCGAAATGGAAAAAGGTAATATTACTTTAAGCGATAAAAATATGCATCCCAAAACCCACAACACATTGACAATTGATACTCGCATTTTAAATGATTATTCTATTTAGGTTGTGAACAAATCAAGCTTTCAATGACTCAAGCTTTACTCATTTAAAGATTATCGAGTTTGAACTTAAACTAAGCTTTTTATCAAATCTAAAATGTAGGCTCGAGTTCAATCCGTTTAACAAAATAAGCTTTATTTTGTGCTTAAACTCGGCTTGTTTATTAATCAAGCTTGAGTCAAGTCAAGCTTTTTATGGATCCTATCGAACTTTTATCAAGCCTGAAATTTAAGTTTAAACTCAACTCATTTAGATAGTCTTTTTTTTTTTCAAACCTTAAAATAATATATATACATATATATTAAATAGAAATATGTTTTAACATTTTAATTATATATTTATATATGATATATAATAAATATAAAAGTAACAAATTTATTAACAAGTTTGTTCATAAACCTATTGATAAACTTATTCATGAGCTTGTCCAAAAGCTTGTTCACGAGACAACTTACGAGTTTGAATTAAAGCTTCGAGTTTAACTTATTTACTAATCGAGCTCGAATTAAGTCAAGCCTAATATGAGCCGAGTTTTAATAGCTCGCAAACACACACACACTTGCATGTGTGTATACATATAGCAACTGCAAGTGACATCAAGCTAATATTTCCGCTAAAATAAGCATGTCTAACTTTTTCCATGAGTTACATTTGGATTTTTAGAAGCATATAGAATTTTTTAATGATTGTTGTGAAAGTTGGAATATTCCTATGAAGTTGTATATGATTTTTATTTCGTGTTATAATTAATTTTTATACTTTACATCGTATAACACGTACATAAAGCGCATGAAGATCAGTAAGAAGGTTACTTCTAATAGAGATTAGCACCACAGATACCCATTAAAAAAATAAATAAAAAGAAAGATGAACTAGCAAGAAGTTTTTTTGGCCGATTTTAGTGGCTAAATTGTAGGTTTTATGTTTGGTTGATTTGGATTCTGCCTTTTAAACCCTTTTTCATTTATTGGCCACAAGATCAATATGCTTTACGCCTCCGCCCTCACATCCTTTTCCGACAACTCCGATCCTGAATTCTCCATGACATTGGTAAGTGATGGATGCATGGCATTTAAAGATGATGGTCGATTTTGTCTGTTACAAAATATGGAAGTGCATCTCCACAGTCAGACGGACAGATTTTCTTCGGCAATTACTGACGGTAATCATTTCAACCCCTGGGTTGATGAACATTAAAACAAAAGGACATTAGTCCTGAAACTAAAGGAAAAAATAAAAAATAAAAAATTATTTGCGTATATGAAAGTTATAAATATATACACGAACCAACATTCATATTTAGAGCTGATTTGCATTTTCTTATTTAAAAGAAAAACAACCTCACGATTATAATTACATGTTTTAGACTCATTATAGGACTGTTAAATTAGTTCCTTAATTGGCCAAAAAATAAAAAAAGAAAAACAGGTTCTAAAATTAAAAAAAAAATTAGATTTTTTTTTTTAATTTTAGGACTATTTTTTTAATCTTCTTTTTTTCATTTTAAAACCTATGATTTTATTTTGTCATTTCAAACCTAACTTTTAATTCAATTGTAACAGGGAATAAAAGAGGTCCTATTTTCAGTTATTTTCTACAACATAATCCTAAAACAGAAAAATAAAATAAAACATGGATTCTAAAATAAAGAAATTGGAAATCTTAGGTGCTCTAATATTTTTTTAGCCCTTTATTTTTAGCATAGGTATTGTGGGTAAATATTTCTTCAATGATTAGGGAAAAAAAAGGAAATGGTAAGTTACATTAGGTTAAGTTCATTTAAGGTATCGATGCTAAAAATAAACGGTAATGCCTCATTTGGCTCATTTTATAAAATTTTCATTAATGATCGATTATTAGTATCTTATTTCATTTGCTTTACAAAACATTGATATCTCTTTTTAACTACTCTATACATTAAATAAATTTATATTTAAATATTAATTTTTTTAATCATTTCAAATAATGATACCTTAAATAAATTTATTTTAAAAAATTGATACCTTTAAATATAATTCACTGTAATGAAAAAAACAAACCGGGCAAAGACAATGCATTTCATGACAATTTGTTGCGTTTAATTTTAATTAAAGAACGGACGGCTATTAAAGAATATTAAAAAGGAGAATAAATATTTTGTGAGCCCGTCTCATCTCATCCACCAATGGCAAAATCGGAATATATTTGTAGAATCAGAAAAAAAAAGGGAATCTCATTAACAAATGGAGCAAATTCTCGCTTTTTTGGCACTTGTAAGTGGTAACTGACCCACATCGACATGTGAAAGATGAACCGATTTTGTATGCATCTGATAATCATGGTCATTGTCGGACCGTCCTGTATGATCCTCCACACTTGTATCGTTGAGGTGAGGTTGATGAGGGATGTATTTCACCATGACGCAAGAAATTGAATCAGCTAGTAACAAAATGATATCAAAACCCATCTAAATCCATTTTTTTTTTTCTGGTGTAGAAAACTTGAATAATTGTCGGTTTGTTCACGAAAGAGACCATATATCCTTCCTATAATTAATTGATACTTATAGTAGTTTGTCTTGGTACGGATCGTTGGTGAATTTTGTTTATTGCTCAGCTCATTGATGGAACAACCTTAAAAGTGGGCTCAAGAGCAGTACATCAAGGACAAGGAGGTTTTGTGGTTTCAACACACCGATTGCCTAATGCCAAACTTAAGTCTGAGAGCTGGGAGAGAAGGGTCGCATATCCTTTCAAAATCCCCCTTAGCGGCCTGGCTTTCCCATTTGTGTATTTAAGGGATGCACTAATGACATGACCTGGTGCAAACACTGGCAAAGGTTTGAATCACGTTACATGCTACGTGTAACGCACATTATAGGTAATCACCCATAATTTTTTTATTTGATTTTACTGGTGGTAATTATATTAAAATTTATCTATTACCTTTTTAATGTATTAAAGTATAATTTGAATTTAACCATCACATGTATATATTTTTCTGTGGCAAGGTCCATGCAATCCGAAACCCAACCAAATATAAATAACATACAAATATAATACAATATAGATATAGATGAAAATAGGTTTTAAACTATTTTCATATAACTTTTAAAATTAATTTTCAATTCATAATAGTGATATGTTGATTCTGCACATTTGAGCCACTTTTTCTCCTCTCTTTTTAGGGTTGCATGATCCACTACTTTTTGTTGCTTTCTCCAACAACGCAAGGTTTGGGATGCTAAGTAAGGCACAAACATTTTTTTTTTAAGATTTTCCTTTCTAAGTTTATTTATATTTGTTATATTATTTAGTTAAAATTATAATAGCGTTTTTTTTATTAAATTAATTATTTTAAACCATCAAAGGTAACATGTATAGAAGGGTATGAAAATTGTTTAACGAACTTCACGGAAATTTTCTTTTATAACTTAAAAAGCATGTATGATACAAACTGATAGAAAACAAGGGCCAAGGACATAATAAAATAAACCATTAAGATGACATTCGATTTCTATCATAATATAAGACAAAAAGAATACCATAATACAAAGAACATTGATTTTCCTTTGGAGGTCCTTTTTATATTTTTTTGTTTTTAATTTTTACCTCAATCTCATGGGCTAAGAAGTCATAACAAGATTGGAAGGTTGAGTTGGTCATCTCTTTTCAAAAAGAGAGCTAATGCTTGTTGGGACCACAAGTTATGGACATTTTTTCCCCCCACCATTGCGCCAATACCACCATTGAAATACTACCTACCTTACTTGACTCCTCATGGCATATGCAGCACCGTTGTAGTGATAATTTGCATTTATTGGTCCATTAGCAGCAGCAATAGTATTGGGAGATTGTAAGGGTGATAGTGATGATGCTGGTGTGATGGTGTAGTACGATGGAGCATTGGTGGTACAATAACAACATTACAATATTGATGGTGATAAAGTTGAGGTGGTGGTTACTGTAACTTAATAATAATAGTAGTTTATAAGGTTTTTAGTTAGGTAATTATACTATAAAAGATGGTATAATGGTAGTCGTGTGAGTAGTGATGTTGAAACGATGGTAATATGATGGTTAAAGGTGTGCGAGAAGATTAAACAAAGACTGGTTCACCTTGGCTAGTAGACTACTAGCTAGTCTACTTAATTTGTTTATTTAACTCACTTGTACCTATTCATGGGTTAAATGGTCTAGTTTAGTTTATTTGACCCATTTATGCTAATTGGATAAAATATATATAATAAAAATTTTAAGTTTTGGAGTTTCATATATATATATCAATAATTAATTTTGTTACTATTTGAATTACTTATATGCAAGTTCAAAATAATTTATATAATATCATATTTTGTTTAAAACAATACATCTTCCTTTGTTATCAATATTATATAAACTTAAGCTCAATCATAAAAGTCCTTGATCCAAGGGTTAAAGAGGTTCGGTTTAGTTAGCCTCCATAAAGTCTATCCTAATTTATATTTAAAACATGTTAAATAGGCAGCTCATAGGTCACACCTTGTTTGCATAGCTTTAGTGTTGATGATTTGATGCAAGTTTTGCATTGAGAGTAGGGATAATGGTGATAGGTTCTGGTGATGATAAGGGTAAGGTGGTTGCAATCTCATGATTGAAAAGAGATTTAATTTGGAAATTTAGTAATTAGATTTTATTTTAAAAAGGTGCAAATGAATTGGATAAAAATTTAAAATCTATCCAATTTAATAATAGAATTTCATCTAATTAAAAATTAAATTGTAAAAATACGATAATTTTTCACCCAGTTAGTACCTCATGAAGTTATAAGCTAAAACGCCACATGAACCATTTGTTTTATTTAATTATGTTTTTGTTTTTTGACATTTAATTTTTATCATTTCAAATAAATATTTGTAAGTCCCGCACTTACCAAAAGTGAATACTATGTTTATTTATTGTATATAGCTCAAATCATGTTGCATCCGCTCAGGTAGGTGGTGAGAAAGAAGGCACTTAAAATTAATGAGCCTATGCTATAATACCAAATCTGTGAGCTGCTAAAAACCACATCTCAAAACCCTCATTTGTTATTAGCTTACCTTTATCTCCAAATCTCATTATTTATTACTAAAACTAACATGATATGTTAGCTAGGAAAAGGAGTAGCCAAACAACTGGGGAGAAAAAAAAAAAAGTGTGACTTTAATATAAGGGGCTGGAAAACAACTATTTTCCTTCTAAGGTCTTATAAATCATTTAATATTGTAACAATATGAAAGTTGTCTGTATGAGTTTGAATTCCCCTCTTTCATTATAATCATTAAAAAATTTATCTAAAGTATTTGAAATCCTTTTTAGGCTGATAAAAAACATATAAAAATTTTGCGTATTTTAATTATTGAATTTTCGGTGAAACATGTTACTATCTTGAATATAAAACACGTATTTAGGTAAACATGTTATTGGTTACTTGGGATTTGCCTTCAGTAGATAGTTAATAATTAAGTGTAGAATAATGTTTCTTTCTTTTCTTATTTATTTATTTTTTTCTTTTGCCACTAGCTTTGGAAGTAGGATATTGTTTTTTTTTAATTACTATTTATTTATATTTGCATGGAAGTAGGATATTGTTTAAACAGTGGAATTCCCTCACCAGGGATATAGGCATTCAATGCGATGCCATCGGTTGTAAAACGTATCCACCAAACCCAAGCAGTACTTCAAAAAAAGCCCCAAAAATATATTGTAAATTCGTTAACGCAGAATTAGCAATTCCCACACGGCTCTGATGTAATATCGCTTCATGAAAAGATTGAAAAGGACTCGACCTTTCCCATGGTGCGTGTATTAATATATAAATTAGAAAAATAAAATATCAAAAGTAGGAAATTAGAAGATTCTACGGTTAATAGGCTTTTTAGTTAAAATAAATATAATAATTTGATTATTGGGTATTGATTACTTTAATAATATGATTATAATTAGATATGATCTGAGTCATTAAATAGTTGAAGAGATCAGTTTTGTCGGAATTGATGATACACTATAGGATTTTTCTGTGAATTCATTTGAAAAGGGAATTCACGTATCTTTTTTTTGAACCTAGCTAATTTGGAAAGATAAAAAAAAAAAAAATTCCTTTTCATTTAAGTTTGCTACTTAATGTCGGTTGAACTAATTGCCGAGAACGAGATCTATTGGAAAAGGGAAGGGGAAAAAGAAAAGAGAGAGAAAAAGGGGAAAAAAAATTAGTTAAGAAGAATGAAAAGGTTGGAATAGAATATGAAAGCAGAGAATTTGATTGAGTTGAGGCGGAAGGCGGAAGGCGGAAGCAAGCACATGCAACAAGAGTCAAAATGGGCGAGGTCAGACAAGGTAAAACCAAAACCTGGGACCAGCAACGTTGCCGCGTCTCTTTGTCGGTGGCAATTAGGTGATGACGTGTCGAGTGCAGGAATGAAGACGTGGGATGCGTCGCAGAGGATTGGAAGTATGTATTATTTATATTATAATTATAAATTGCCAATGTGTTGTTATTTGACAATTTTATTTGGCACTGTGTGAGCTGTCTGGATCTGGTGGCTGCTTGGGGAATAGTAGTGTTGGTGTCTTCAGTAGTGGAGTAAACGCGGGATTGAGATGGGAGAAAGCACGAAAGAAGTGAATCTTTCAAAGATTAGCTGGACTCCGACTTAGACGCTGTCACGGGGCCAATACGCCAGTATTTGACTAAAGTCTAAAAGATTTGCGTAGCATAGAATCCCTCTGCCTGTGAATTTATTCGAGCGCACGTAAAATAATAGGACATTCCATGGATCGAGTAGGGTCTCATGTAAATGTTGGAATATGAAAATTTATGCCCTGTCACATAATTAAATAATGGATATATCCATAAAAACACATGATTAATATATAAAAAATATTAACTACACTCAGAACTCTTATTGTCTTATCAATGGAACCATCCAGATAGATGTTTTCCCAGTCCGGATCAGTCTGAACCAAGACCCAATCCATCGGATTTGTGTCCTTAAAAGTTGGATCCGAAATGCCCCATCCCCATGACAAAGTGGGTTAGAACCGTGGACTCACCAGTTCGTGGGGGGGGGGGGGGGGGGGTCCATCCGTTTCAAACCACGAAAGAAAAAAAAAAGTAAAAAAAAAAAAAAGTTTTTCTAGTAAAGTAAGATACTAAAAATTTAGAACCACCATTGAGCAAAAGTATTTCCTCCGTTTACTTAACAAATTCTCAATTGTCACTAAAAAATGATGAATACTTTTTACAAAGTTATAACAAACTTTTTTTGCTAGAATATATGCAGTTAGCGATGTGAGAAAAACATTATATCTTACCTCACTTACGTGTGATTTAGGTAAAAAAAAATTGATGATGCAAAATAGAAATTATTTGATATTTTCTAATCGCCTCAGAGCTTTTGCAGTCAACTTTAATTGGTCCAAGACTTTTATATGCATTTGCCTAGCTAGTTTTGTTTTATCTTAGCTTTTGTTTCTTTTTTTTCTAATTGGATGGTTTGGACCCGCCGGTTCTAGTAGGTCCATAGAAGAGAACCGACAAGGACTCGCCACCTCGACAGGCCTGGGGGTAGTTCCACACATGGAATTGCAGGTGATGGTCTGGGATGGGTCCTGGTTTGGACTGGCCCTAGGAGACGTTTACATCTAGATATTATATTTGATATATCAACTATTTTAATGTTGTGATTATAGCTACATATAAATTTTGTTAAATAGACAATGATGCTGGTCTTGTGAAAATTAATAGCAAGGAGATAGAATTCTTCTAGCTACATTATATGAATAATGGATACATCTTAAAATACATAATTTAAAAAAAAAAAGTTGCGGAAAAGATTCTAAAAATTATAAATGATTAATAATGGCTTGCCAAATGATGTTATTTTGTAAAGATACAAGTGACAGCCACTTATGAAATTATATACGAGGAAATCCCATTTATGACTTTGGATAGGATAGGAAAACAAAACTAAGACTAATTTAATAGACTTATCGTTATAGGCATTCAGATCAATTTAATGACTTTTTCCTTAGGCTGTAGGGCAATAAGTGAGTGCTTCAAGAAACAAAGTTCTATTAAGAATTCAACAATGAGACTGTGTTTATAGCCTTAATCATCAATAAAAAAAAAGTAACTATATCACGTGTTTATAGTAAAATGTATAACGGAAAGTTAGTAAGGCATGTCGAGTTAAAATATGAATACGTGAGGAAACTAATTGAGGATGGATTTATAACTGTAAGTCACGTGAAACAAGAAAGCAATTTTGAAAGACCTTCGGATAATAGCCTTTTAAAAAAAAATTAAATTAAATTAAATAGATTTATGTTAAAATAGGTTTTCAAATCCAACTTATTGATTATGATGGAATCCCTACTAGTTATAGAGCTGTGAAAAATAGGAAAAAAAAAAAAAAAAAACACCAATCCTAAATTTTGATATTTTTTCCCCGAATTAGACCATTAGGATTTAGTTCGCTAGAGCAGATTAAACTCTACCTTTATATAATTTTTTTTAATAAAAAAAAGTATCCTGAAAGGATGGTCATATTCACCTGCAACGTCCGGTATCATAGCACAGAAAATTTCTATAGCATCTTTGGAACAATGATCTTTTTCATATGGTATATATTATGCTATTGGGCCAATTGTTTCCAATATAATGTCTCTTGTCTAGTTCCAGTATTATAGCATTTTTTACGGCTGTGTAACTAAAGCTACAGGAAGAAATTCACCGTTAATGGAAAATTAATATATTAATTTGATAATTGATTTTTAGTATACTAGTGCGGTGTTTTTACAAACTCATCATTATTAAGATGAATATATCTTTTTTATTGAATTTCAATTTTGTTCTCACATATCCCTTTATCTATTTCTCTCCCTCCCTCTGACTTCATGTTCTACAATTATGGAATTCATTAAAATTTTGTTATAGTTGTAAAGTTTATAAGAAAAATATTTATTTCATTTATATAACTAAAAATTTAGATAAGTTAAAAAGTTTGATTATCCTTCAATTTATACATTTTTTTAAACAAAATAATAGAAAAGAGTAAGTTAGACAACCATTAAGATAGCTATGAGTTATTAAAAAATTGATATGAAGGACAATTAGAACATACTATTCATTATAAATATAGGATAAATTATACTGGAAGACCACAACGTAAAGGAGTAAGTTCATTTTAGGTTACAACATATTGAAAATATTCAAAAGAAGTCATAATATTTAGTAAGTAAGTTCATTTTAGTCATAAGATTTTTGAATTGTTCAAAAAGAGATTATAACGTTTAGAGGAATGGGTCATTTGAGATCAAGTGTTGTAACCTCTTTTGAACTTTTGAAAACGTCGTGATATAAAATAAACTTATCCCCAAATGTTATGACCTTTTGGTGTAATTTATCTATAAATATGATACCATAAATCAATTATATTAATTTTGAGTTATTGATGGGAATTAATATTAAAGAGAATCGAAATGTATTATTCATGGTAGAAAGCTTAAAAAAATAGTAAAGTGCCTAAGTGCATATGAAAAGAGAATAACACTAATGATACCAAAGCGTGGCCATTCATTTAAATAATATAGATAAACATTTGCTTATTTATATGTCTATTGTAAACCTTTAATTCTTTTTTATTGTTGACTTAGAAAGTTGACCTAAAAATATAACTTTAAATACTGAACTCAAATCAATAAAATCTGACTCTAGTGGTTGATATTAAACCTGGAGTGATGCATTAAAAAACCCTAAGGATAAATTGAAAGCTCTAGCAAAAAGATCATCAAATCTATACCCTAAACCCTAATAACAAACTCAAAAGTATAATAATGACTCAACTCTACAAAAAGTAATTAACAAACTACTCCATTACACAAATGATAAAATTAAAAACATATACGATATATCAAAAAAAGTTTAATCGCATAAAATAAAATCAATCATGTGTAAGTTATATCTGGCTAATGATCCCATATCAATTGAAACTATATCAAATGGACTACAAAACACCAATAAAAACTAAGAAAACAAACCAAAACCTACTTGAACACCAAAACCATACCATGACATCAACATAACCCCTATTTAAGGTAAGGTTAACCCTATCATTTTGGAACTAAATTAACCCACTAACATTTTTTTTCCTCTTAGGATTGTTGAAAACCAACGATTAAAGCATCTTTTTCCTCCTGTTTTGGGCAACTTTCCCCATTCTTACAATGTTGATTGCCACATTTAAATTGAGAGAAGAGCACAGGCAAACATGTGCTTGCTAAATGTCAAGTTGGGGAGGTCATTATTCATGCAAACAACACTTAATTTCCTCCTTTTTCTTCCTTTAATCTCAATTTCCCTTTTTCCAAACATATTTGCTGCTTCTTTTCACAAAAATTATGAAGAAATGATCTTTATCACAATTTGATATAGTGACACGAGATCAAGGAAGAAAGGAGGTCCAAGACATGCATTTGATTAAGTGTTCATTATTAAAAGTTCCATGCAAACTAAGTAACGTTCGTACTGCCTCTTCCCTTCCATTCTACCTCATTTTTACTTCCATACATCTTCTTGTTGATCTTATTTTTGTCCAACATAGTAGAGGGTGTGCATACGCCAGCTGGAAGTGGAAAAGGAAAGTAAAAATCCTAACTGACATCACACACAAACACCCTTCAGAAACAAATAACACTCTCTTGCCATTTGTCTTCAAACCCGCCGAGAACCACCCTACTTACACTACTAAGCCCTTCACCATTTTGAATAAACTCACTAGTTGAATACATTGTGAAGGAAGTAAAGAAAGTCAAGTGTCCTTTCGCTTGTTACAGCATCCAAGTAATTCCAACCCTTTGATGCAGTGAAAGAACTTTATACATGGTGAATGAATGTAATCTTGTTGGGAAACTTGATAAGAGAATGCATGATTTACTTTCCTAATTTTCCCTTTAGCTAAGTACACTATGGAGTTGAAAACAATGTGTCATTTGATGATGGGATAATAAGGATGGAACGAGTATATAAGGGGAGTTAAGTTGATGAAGAATAAAGTTGGAACCTTTTGTTTCAATCCAACCTAGAGTTGCAACTAGCCTTATAACAACTTCCATTTGAAAGTCAAGAGCTGAATTGATTAAATGGTCTAGTTAAACGATAAAGAGATATACAAGTAATGTTTAAGATTGATGATTGCAATATTGAGATGAAACTTCAATAATGTTTACTGCTTTATTGCCTTAGCCAAGAATTGTCTAGAGGTGAGTGTTTAATATGATATTATATAATAAATTACTCATTCAAGAATCTAGTGGATGAATATAGCTATGAAATACAAGTATGGAAATTAAGGATTTTAAAGATAGAATTAAAAATGTGGTAACAAATAAATCATTTGAAGTATCTATTAGATATGCACAAAAGAGGAAGTAAAAGTAAATTATATGAGATATATAACATGAGGTATTGAAAATCATGTAGAATGGCCAACTATGAGGTCTTGTATAAGTGACAACTATGAGGTCTTGCATAAGTTTGAAGGATTGTAGAATTAGTTAAGATCAAAACATCGAAATTCATAAAGAAAATTGTCGTTCATAATATGAACCACTCAATAACATAAAAACAATAAAAAAAAAAACTCTATGAAATTGATGAAACAAAAGTTCTACACACAAAAACGAAAAAGTTTTATGTGATTAAAGATTTTATATTAAAAATTATGGAAAATAAAGCTTAGTATAACTTTCCAATTAGTATTTATAAATATTTCTTATAAATTTGATGTTAAAAATTATGGAAAATGTACAGCTTTAGTGGCATAGCTTTCCAAATAATATTTATAAATATTTCTTATAGATTTGATGGAAAACGTAAAACTTCAATAATAGAACTTTCCAATTAGTATTTATAAATATTTCTTATAGATTTGATGGTACAATTATGGAAAACATAAGCTTTAGTAGTATAACTTTCCAATTAGTATATTATAAATATTTCTTATAAAATTTTATAATTTTTATTGCACTTAGGTGACTTGGATTCATGAAGTAGAACTATATTACGACTTATGTGTACATGGACGAGTGAGTATACTCCTATGATCTCTTTGTTTGTTGCGATTGTAATTTAGCGCACTCACAATTTTTGTAATTAATTGGTCTACTGTATAGGGTCAAAAAATTGCATGTAAAATTCTCTGTGGATATACTGAGGTGTTACAATAATATTAAAATTATTGGAGCTGTAATTACTTTTTTCATTAGCTATTAACATAGTATAGTCACTGTGAATGGTTATTATTTAGTCATTGGAAAGTAATCGGATATAAGCTATGTTGAATCTAATAATTTAAAATGTGATCATGAATTGCATGACTATATAATTGAACGTCGTCACCACCATGTATGGACTAGATGGGTTGTGATCATGGAGGACCTTTGTGTACCATGGGCCTTGCTATGACAATAGGAACTAAGTAGCACAAGATGTGTTGGTGTCATCATTTACATTATGTTTGATTTACTGGAATAGAAATGGTTGAAAAAGCAATTGCAATTCATTTATTTTATGCTTAAGGGTATTTTTGGAAAATAAATATATATTTGATGAGAAATAGAAATTTCTCTAGTGAAGGAAATGAATAAAGATTCTTATCTATTTGTATTATATGGAACAGATATTCCTTGGTAGAAACTCTTACAAATCAAATGAAAAATAACTATTCTACGATAATAAATACAAATACTAATTCTATTCTAGTCAAGCAAATGCATTGTTAGGGAATTTGACCTTTCTTAAGGAATATACCTATATACTACATTATAAAATACAAAGAAAACATGATTTGACTATAAGGTTTAAGGTCCTAAAGTGATAGATTTTTTAGGTAGCTGACAATAGGATTTTCTCTAACCTTTGTCATAGAGGGTACAAAACCATTTTATTTAAGGTTTCAGTTGACTATATATATATATATATTATATATATGTTCACTTGCTTGCGTATTCCACATAATTGTATAATAACACATTTGTTATTTCTTGAACAGCATGAAGTAAAGATTATACTTCTTTGAGCATGTGGTCGCTCATAACCCTATAGTCTTTTGGGAGAGGATCACTAGTGGCTACATCTAGGACATTGCATGCCATAAGTTTGTTTTGTTGGAAGTTGAGAACTAGTGGGAAGATAAGGGTTAAGAGCTTCTTTCTTGTGAGAGCCTTTTGCTGTATTTTGATGATATAAGCTCTCTAATACTATGGATTTTTAGAGCTTAGACTCTAAATGGCATTCAATGTACCTATCATTACTCCCTTAGTTATCCTCATTGCCTAACCATATGTCCTTATCTATAGAATTGTTTAGTTATTATTTTTACATGTGAAGTGGGTTTGGTTAGGCCTCCTCGATTTCTTAGGATTGGGGATGCTCGCATGACATTTAAAGCTTTTAGGTTACATATAGTATCAAGAATGGCAAAACTATCCTGTCTAAGGCAACATCTAGGTGTGACATCTATAACGATGAAAGGTTAATTAAAATCTTTATTGATCATCTTTCTATTATTATTGATTTTTATCTTTATATTTTATTTTTTTAGCCAAATAAGAAATTCATTCATTTAACAATATTACATGAAAATCCAGTACACAAAGTACAAAATCCTAACAAAACAATTAAAGAGATATGAGTCTAATGACCTAATCCAAATGGGCACATCTCTTTTGCATCTAAGGGTTGGAATATCCCTTTATAACATGAATTCTACATAGATAATGAAAATTCAGTACTTTGGCTAGACGAAATCTCATAAAGAGATTTAAATGATAAACAAAAAGAAAAAGAAAAAACACCACTTTTTCTAAAAACTATGATACTTCAAAATTAGCACGATCGTCTTTAATCTAACTAGATCTGCAGATGGGGATTGTAAAGATGGAAACGCAATATCAATGGACTCATGATGATGATGGCAATGTATAAAAATTCATATCCGAGATGATAAAATTTGATTTGCAAAATATGAATATCAATAGCAGTGGATTTGTGAGTTTTGCATGGTGAATAAAGGAAAAGGTTTGAAAAGGAGGGCCGACCGGCAAACCAAGCCAGAAAGCTATGCATATAAGGCCGCATAACCTGTAAAAAAATGTGGATGTTGGCTAAAATTTTAAACCCGTCTAATGTGCGGGCCAAAATAACTCGCCCCGCATAACCCGTAAGCTAAAGCAGCCAATCCGACCTTCACTTAAAAAACATAAAAATCTTATTAAAAAAATCTAGTACATTACCCTCTTTTTTCCTTTTCACTTTACTTTCTATTATTTAGTTGTTTATGCTTTTATGGATGTATATTTTAAAATTTCAACTATTATATTTATTATATCCTTAGTATTTCTATAATACTTTTTCTTTATATTTATTAGATATTTAGATGCTTTTATTTAAAATAAGTAGCTAAAATCAACTGATATTTTTCATGATGTATTTTTCCTTGTTATGCTAAAGAAAAAAATTGGAATGGATTTTAATTTCTATTAAGTAAAAAAATCCTTTTATGTTGAGGTAAAAAAATCAAAAAAAAGTATCACGCCCTAAGGTACCCTAAACGTGGCAGTCCGCTGCATATAATATTAAAGCTAATGAATGACAACCTTAGTCATGTAGGAGCTTCAATATCACATGCAAGGCGTGCTTCCAATATAGTAGGAGACTTACAGGGGTATTACATTAAGTAGATAATAAAAGCATGCAGAACATATAAATAAACATGGAATATTTATTTAAATAAAAACTCTTACATCATCTTAGGGCATCCCCCGTCTCAAAAAGTCTTGATTCAACTAAACCATTAACAAGGTAAACATAACTATAATATAAGCCTGCTATAGAGATTTTCTTAGAAGTCTTTCAAAACTAAAATACATATAACTCTCCAAAAACTCCTAGTGGCTTTGGCTCATTCATAGCATACGGGCTCCTCGGTGCCAACCAAAGATAATCATATTGTAACAAAAAGCTATAGGGTATAAGCAAATCTAGCTTAGTGAGATAATCCCATCTATAAGACATTTTCATAAATCAAACAAGTATTTACACAACCATGCACAAACACATTAGACAACAAGATACACAAGATTAACCGGAAATCATGTGTAGACATGGATTTTACGCCCTTCATGTCGAGGATTGGGAGGTTACAGGCCCATACGACCATCAATATTTGCAGATTTGTTGGCTCCTGCTCGCCCTGTAGACTTTCTGGCTCCTACTGGCTCATGTAGACTTTCCGGCTCTTACTAGCCACCACTACTACTTCCCGTTTCCCCACACGAAGAATAGTAGTGAAATAAATGTGACCCACAAATATGATATGTATGAATCATTTTCAATATAAGTTTAACCAGTAATTGTTGAGTTCAAGTTATATGATCAAAACAATATTCATCATATTAATGCAAGAATCAATATTTATTAATTCCTCTTTCGATATTCTTAACTTATATTCAGCCAATCATAAATCCAAATCACACATTATTTGTTCATTTATCTTTTCTTATTTTCTAATGCTACTAATTACAAGCACAAACAATAAAAAAAAACTAGTACATTATCCTTTTTATTTCCTCTTCACTTCACTTTTTACTATTTAGTTGTTGAATGTTGTTTATGTTATGGATGTTATATTTAAAAATTTCAACTATTATATTTATTATATCCTTAGTATTTCTATCAATACTTTTTCTTTTATATTTATTAGATATTTAGATGCTTATATTTAAAATAAGTAACTTAATATCAATTGTAATTTTCATGATGTATTTTTCCTTGTTACGCTAAAGAAAAAAATTGGAATGGATTTTAATTTCTATTAATTAAAATAAATCCTTTTATGTTGAGATAAAAAATTTCAAAATAAAAGTCTACAATTTTTTCATACACGATTACCATCTATAATTAGTATATAGGTAATTAGTGAGATAAAAAGAAATATATTATATACTTAAATTATTAAAATTTCAAATTCAAATTTGAATTCTTATAAAATTTTTCAATAAAAAAATATATTAATAGGTTTGCGAGTTAGCCTGCATAACCCATCAACCCACGTGGAGCGGTTGGGCTAAAAATTTTGGACCCGCAAAGCAATACTGACCAAAATGGGCTGGCTTGCATAACCTTAAGGTTGAAGCGGGGCAGGATAGGTTGACCAGCATAACCCGTTTGCACAGCTCTACCAAGCCACCTCCCTATCCTAGAATTTGATTAGAAAATTGAGAGAGAGAGAGAGAGAGAGAGAGATCTTCATATATTTATTGTTTCATTTATTTTTTTAGAAGTCATTACTCTTTAAGCTTCCTCATATACACTTCCAAAATAATAATGTTGATTCCTATCTCTAATGATCATCTCTCAAACTCTTAAATTTCAGTAAAAACACATAAATAGTTACATTGGTAATTTTTCATAATAATGAAGTGTTAATTCCTATTCCGATCATATGTTAAATATTCTCATTAAAAAAAAATTGATATTCCAATATTTCTCATCACCATTTATCTTTAAAGGAACTGAAAAAAAAAATCGTAAGTTCTTGTGCCTCATATTTATTTCTTTTTAAAGTTCATATATTATAACCAATGATTTTCTGCAAAGTAAATTGTTTATGATAAATTTGACCTAAAATTAGAAGATGCAGGGGATTATAGATTTAGCGAGTATTACTAACTTTCTCATACAACAGTAGCACAATACTTTGAATTATTCTAATTTTTAATTTCTATGTCTTTTCAATGTTTTTTTTTTGGCCGAAGTCTTTTTAATGTAATTGAAAATAATAATAATAATACATTTACAACTAATAACATGATGCAGTATATTAAAAGAGCTATATACTCAATGAAATACTTGAAATAGATAAAAAAAAAAAAAAAGAATTAGGCGTGGTTTTTAATTATCAGAAAGCAAACTCATCAATAATAATGAAAAATAAAATAATTTCCTAAAACATCGTTCTTCTTCATCTTCCTTTTTTAAACATAACTCAACATAAGGTATTAAAATTTATTTACATTCTAATCCGTTTGCTTGAAATGTGATGATCATTATAATTCTAAATCATGTATATAAAGATTCAATTTCTGTATAAATGCAACATAAAAATTATAAGTATACTTGAAAACAATAATATAGATATTGATAATGAAAATTGCAATATGATGTATATGAGTTACTCCTAATAAACAATCTGCGAACATAAAAGGAATGTAATTTACATAATATATACAAATCAATAAAATGGCGTCAAAATGACATTCATTTCCCAAAATTGCACTTAACGCACTCTTCGTTGTATGTCAATCTCAAGGTATGTTATACTAGAAGAAAGAAATTTGTACAATAATGTAATGCTGTATAAATGTAATTGTTAGAATAATAATAATCATGATACTGTAACTATATTAATAATGATGACAAATATAAAAAAAAAAATATACTATACATAGGAGTAGCTTTTTTTTAGGAAAGAACGAATTAATAATGTAGTTGACAGGTGTAAGTGTAAAGAAATACCATAAAAACAAAAGTAACATAAAAGACATGTATTATAAAATTAGAAATGTTAAATTATATAACATATTAATATACCTGAAGGACAACTTTGTTATTTAATAAAGGACATCAAAACGTTGCCGCTTTAATGGAACTTTTGAACTTAGTTAGGGATTGTGAGTATTGGAGTTGTGACCTATTTTTAGTAGCTGTTTTTCTCGTAGTCAAATGTATAATGAATGAATATCTGACTATACATTTATTATTTATTCATTATACATTTAAGAGTCATAATTTTAGTATTTGTATAATGAATTAATATTTGACTATACATTTATTATTCATTCATTATAATTTAAGAGACATAATTTGGTCTTTATTGTCGGCTAGCTATATACACATATAAATATATGTTTTGTTAGGGTTTGTATGAGAGTGAAAAAATAAAAGAGTTTTGATTTGTATTTTGTTACTCTCTTCTTTTGTACTCCATTATAGATATATAGTGAATTCTCTCTTCTCTACCCGTGGTTTTTTCTTATTTGGGTTTTCTACGTAAATCTTATGTGTGCTTTATCATTTTTCTTTATTATTTTTTGTTTTTGCCATTGTTTGTCTTCTAACGGTGAGATATTACCATCTTCAGTTATAAAAGATGAATTGCATTTTTAGCTTATCAAATTCGTTTATTGTCCAAAAGAAACAAAGGCTATTTCTTTCTTTCTTTCTTTTTTTCCTGTTTTGCCAGTAATAGCAAAGGCTATTTCATTTCTATATTTGCAAGAGTTTTTAAATTCTATTTTATGCTCGTTGATGTATTCACTTTTAATAATTTTTTTAATTATATTATATATTTATAGTTAAAAGTACTATTATATACATATTCCATTATATTCCATGAATATATTCAATATATAAATAATTCTTTTCATCATTAATTTCATTTAGATTGAATCTTACGCATCAATGGTGCATCATAAAATAGTTATTTATTTTTAAAAGGGAAAATGTCAAATTTGGGTTCTAAACTATAACATAAAAATTGAATTTGGCACTTAAATATTAAGTTTAATTTAATATCTAATTAAACCTTTGTGTTATATTTACCACCGCACTAATATTATTAACTTTATGTCTTAACATGAAAGAGACAGTCTATCAATACTAGAGGGTGTTGAAACAAGTAGTAAAAATTTAATTATATATTACATATTTCAAATCAACAATAAAATAAACGGTATCATCCCACGAATGGGTTTTGCTATGGACTTCTCTTTCTTTCTCTGTGTGTAGGCCAAAAAAAAAAAAAAAAGTAGTAGTAAAAATAATCATAAAAAATTTGATTGAATATTAAATCAACCACTACAAAATTTAATACCAAATTAAATTTTGAGATTCAAAACTTCACTTTCCCTTTTTTTTTATTTTTTTCATAGGAGTTTCATGTATGTCATGCGTTGCATTTCCCTTTTCTGGTTTGGTAGTTATTTATGTGCTGTCATGCCAAAAGCTAGCACATTCTCTATGCGTGGGGTGGTATTACTTTTTGCTTCCTGCTTGGCCATCCCGCCTTAAAGTCGAAAAATATTTCTACAAGTTGTGTAAATGCCATAATTTCAAAATCACGTAATTTGATATATGTCACGTCGGTCTATTAATTGTTACTGAAGTCTTCCACATTTCAATTAAGGAAAAAGAAGTTGGTTTATTTTAAAACAATGTTCCTGTAAATTTAATTTTAAAATTAACTCTCTACGGTGTTATTTTGTCTAATTTTTGTATACTCTTTGTAAAGTTTACAATGTTGATGATTGGTTTATCACTTTGTCATATAAAATAAGGGGAGATATTCAATAAAAATATAATAGAGTTATATATATATATCACAATGTTCATTTGGTAAAAAAAAGTAAAACAAGTAATTATTGGAATAAAAGTAAAATATCTCCAATACCACATTCTTTATTACACAAGGACAATAATTGTATAGGTAACATTTTTAAGACAAATTTATTTACGATAAAATTGAAAATAAACAATGTATGAAAACATTATTTTGCATAATAATAATTCATTATGAGTTATTTTTTGCTCAATTAAACATCATGGTAGTATTACGTAAAACAAGAAGAGAATGAGTAATCATTCCCCAAGTAAACAAGCTGTAAATCATTAACTTACAAAGCTCTGATTTACTTTCACCTTCCACTTTATGTCATTTTCTTTTTCAAATTGTAATATGGCCCTAATTAAAAAGGGGAAAAAAATAGGAAAAAGAAGTAAGAAGAGTTCTTATATGTACAATTGCTTAATTCTGCTTTACTTTGTGCAAAATCTTATAGATGTTATAAGAGAAGAGTGTGTATTGCATTCAAATTTCCAATTGCAAAATATTTGTCTTGTTTAAGCATTGTTATTACTGTTCTTTTCTTACCTTACCAGCATGTGCTTTTCCTAGTTGAATATGCATTATTGGACTATATTATACACATATTCTTGAGGTTAGGAGGGATAGACAAGAAGACCCTACCCATTAAGCAAAATCACGAAAGCCATGCATGCCCATAAATTAACTAAATGATTCCTCATTACCTGGCACCGGTGACAATAAATTTTAAGTGGTACACATTGTTTCTGTCAACAGCATCATCCATTCAAGTTGAAATCCGTTTTGTATGTGACCCGTTCCTCAGTTAGCCATTATAAAAAGCTGCCGAGGTGGGGATGCTTTGCCCCATGCTCTTGCATTTCTTATCCCATATTGCCAAGAAGATAAGTTCTATCATATATATGTTATGTATATATAGAGGGTTAACTCGATTTATTGCATTATTGTTCAGATGATGGTGATGTGATGAGACAAGAAAGGGTGAGGAATAATTTTGAATATAAAAGCAAAGTTTTAAACCTGAAGTGAAATAGAAACAAAGTAAATGGATTTTAAGATCAGCAATGAGGGGATTAGACATACTATCAAAAGAAAAAGATAAGTGTCACTACTAAAAGAGGACTTTAGACAAAAGTATATATAAAAAAAAATTGATGACTATAGTTATAAGAAGAGTTAAAGCAATAGTTAATAAAGATAATGATAAATCTTTATTTGGGCAATCGTTCAATGGAAAAATAAGAATTTTAGGTGGCACTTAATTATAAGTGTTGTTTCAACAAGATACAAGACAACAATCTTTACAAGTTGTCTTTCATTTATTTGTATGAGAGAAAAAAGATCATTAAAGAGAGATCCCTCCACAAAATAAAAAGACAATCAAAATCCATCCCTTAAAATGTAGAGAAGTTATCTCTCTATCTCTCTCTCCCGCATACACACATACAAAAGAGAAAACTAATCTTACAAACCTTAATTTTCATTTCTATCTGAACCTCTTTCCTCTTTCACCAAACTAAAGATGAGGAAGAATCCAAAGACATGCCCCGTATGCTTCGTTACTCTCTCACTCTTATGTGGTGGTAAGTTTGTCTCTCTTCTTTCTCATATAGGACCATAATTAGAATTAATTGTCTAGGCTATTATACTAATATGACCATCTTTTATACCAATAAAATTGCTTGCACAATTTAATCTAAGGAATTCACCTCCTTCTCTTTATTTATCTATTTGGTACATCTAGAGCTTTGTAAGCGGGATGAGTTACATGGGCTTATCCATTTAACCTACAAAAATAGTAATTGGGCTTAAATTTCAACCTACTTTATTATGCGGGCCATTTTCATTTGGCCCACATAACTCACAGGCTAAACAAACTGACTCACTTGCGAGTCAAGTTGGCCCGCAAACTCGCAAGTGTTTTTTTTTATAATAAATATGAGCAAACCCATGAAACTAAAAAAAAAAAGAAAAAGAAAAGAAAAAACTAATAGTAAGCTAGGAATATCAATAACTACATCTAAATATGTACTAAAAAAATTAACTATATCAAAAGAACAATAAAGTGAAACATTAATGTTAATTATTTTTTTATCCGAATCTTATATGTATCTTTTAATCTTTGCTATTTTTTTTCTTTTATATGTAAATATTTTTTTTTTGTAAATTTTGATTGAAAATAACATTTATATTTGGTGTGATTACATTAAAATATTAAAATTTTGTAAAAGAAAAGGAAAAAAAAATATTAGAAGTTGATAAGTTAACCTGTATAACCCATTAACAACTCGCACAAGGCGGGGTGGACAAAAATTTTTACTTGCTTTACAATGTGGGCTGGCTCATATAACTCGCAAGTTAAAGTAAGGCAGGATGGGTTGGCTTGCTTACATAGCTCTAGGTATGTCTTGCTTTTTTCAGTTCTATTCCATTCCGCAATAATAATAATTCAATTACAGTCTTATTCATTTTACAAAGTGAACAGGTAGTAAAAGCATTATAGAATATCATATTCCATTAACACCTGAGTTAACTCTTATTTTCTATTGAATTATAATTCAAAACAAATAGTTTGCATTTAATATTTGTGTTATTTATTGAATATTAATTACATCTATATCGTTAGTTTTATATTTAGTAATGTTGGAGTTTTTGAAAATGAAGATAGCTTGGAAAGGAGAGAGAGAATGTATGTTTTGGAAATACTTTAGAAAGGAAAGAGGAAGAAATAAAGGGAAAGAAAACACACATATATGTAAAGTTTAAATTAGAGTCTATGGTGTAAATATATGAAGTGCCCCTGATGACTACTAATAATTGTAATTACAACGGATAATAACATACATAATAAAATAACAAAGTAATTGTTTCAGGATATTTGACTTACCTTTATTGAATAATAAAATTATATCTTTTAAGTTCTAATTGAACATGCTAATCAATTGTATAACACCACCATGGCTCCTCGACTCTCTTAATTTCCCATAAATTGGTAGAGATAGGGAAAAAGTGTTGACTTTATTCGTGCACATGGAAAAGAGCCTATTTAATCCACTTATAATCATGGAACGCAAAAGGTTCTAACTTAATGTCATGTGGCAACGTTAAAAGATCTTTACTTTTAATAGCTCAAACGGAAAGTCTCCACTCCTATGTAAATTCAAGAGAAGATGGACAATTGGAAAAACAGTCCTATGTAATTGGATTACAACCCGTCTAGCTAAATCTTATTTATTTTAAATCAAATATATTATTAATACAAATTTATATAACTAGTTGAAATAAAATAATTAATTATATTATATTCATATTTATTTATTTCATAATTATTTTTTACATCGTATATCCTATTGGTTTTATAATTTTTTATAATCCTATTCCTAATTGTAATATTAGGTTTACGTTAGAAATTATTGGTCCACTTTTTGTCAACTATGTACAGCTCAAAATCATGTCGGCGTATGATTGTTGACATAAGTGTATACAGCTAGGCAAGACCCATGCTGATTTGTCCGCCACCAACATAAACCTCGTGCTTTTTCAAGTTTAATGAGATCAATGGTATATTTGTACCATCTTCTACTTGGTCAGTGAATATTAAATTTGATTTCATTAACATTGGCCATTTAATTCATAAACTCAACATTTGATATCAGTGGGAAATCCGAAGTCACCGACCTCTAAGTGGATCTTGCTACCCAGTTGACTTTTACTTTCGTAATGTATAATTTCGGGTCAGTCAACAAAACTTGGAATTAGAAACAAGGTGGATTCTTTGACTTATTCATTTCACATGATGTGGGTGGATCTGTATCTGTATCACCAAATGTGATCAGAACTTTCTTCTTCTTCGTGTTTTATTTGCTCATTTTAGTCGTTCTTCCATCAAAGTGGATCTGTGGTTTCTGCCTAAATTTTGCATAATCATAGCCTAAATACGTAACCGTTTGTGAAATATGAACGAGGCAGATATACACCCACATACGGGCCCCGGGTTCTAACCCGTGGTCAGGCCTGGGCATAGTGGTCATGACCCGGCAGGTTCCAAGTCAAGGTTAGGTCTGGCCGTCAATCCGTGTGGGTGAATTAAAAAAAATAAGAGGAAAAAAAAGTAGAAATAAAAATTAATAAAATAATGTTTAAACTCCATTTTAAATGGTGAGAATTATTATTATTATTATTATTCATGAAATTAAATATGTTATTGTTAACCATACAAGTAATAAATATGATAAAATAATTGTTTGATTGAATTTTTATAGATTTTTAATAAAAGTGATTCCTTAATTTTTAAGAGCGTGGGACTTATGTATAATAGGTCAACATTCTCCAGCTCCACTATACTTGTCTGGCATAGTGTGACTAAGATTCAAGGGCATAAAATATGCAAAAGAGTGCTTTAATGTAGTCTCATTCTCATATAATAAGCATTACCAATTTTCCTTGACCAGAGTACTTGAAATATCCTTAATTATTAGTTGAAATACATCTTATGCACATATAAATATTAAATGCTCATTAATTTCGTTGTAATTATAATTTCATTATAATTTTTTTTTGTGAATAACTATTACGACATTTAATTTACTAAATAGTAATTCCATGATGAATCTCTATTACACAAAATATTAAATAGTTATTCTTTATTTAAACCTTAAATACCAATTCAATGTTTAGAACTATCTTTTTTTCGAAATATCATTATTTAAATAAAAAATTAATAAAAAAATCATATTACAACTCTATTCTACTCCTTTATATATATATATATATATATATATATATTTTACAATCTTTGTTCATTTAGTGAAGTCATGAGCTGTAAATTGTGACATTTTATGGACCGAAATAAACTAAAATGACGATTTTCATTTCACCAACTGAATAAAATAAATGAAGCTTCCTAAGTGATTTACATAAATGGCCACGGCAACAAATATGTCAACCATTTGAAAAAATATAAAAAAAAATCAGGAAATAAATAACAACCAGACTACCTTTACACAAAACCATAAAACACGTGTTGGTACGCTAATAAATAATAGATAGCAGTAGACATCATCACGGTTTTAGAACGAATTGAAATCGAAACCGCCTATTTCGTGTCCTAAAAATGAGGAACCAGAACTTATGGTTCCTGATTCCGATTTTGGAACCACGGAACTATCTTTTTCTTAAGTAAAAAAAATAAATTTTGATATTTTAATAAAATAAATTTTAAACTTAAAATAATTAATTATTGAGTCTAAAATTATTAAATTAAGCCAAAATTTCTAAAAACAATTTTAGAATAGGCATTTTTATATATAAACACAACTAATATCAATTATAATTAGTAATATGAGATAGCGAAATCTCTAGAGGATAGTAAAAAAAATTATAATACAAAAAAGTTCCACATTATTAAAGAATGAATTTAATTTATATTAACTAAATTATTTATAATTTTAGGTTATGTTTATTTGTATTATTGATAATAAAACATTAATTATTGTAAATAGGTAATAACTTTTACTATTCATATGAAATAGTGTAAACATTAATAATTATATATTTAATATAATTTTTCAAATTTTTTACATAATTCTTTTTTTTAATGGAATCGGTTGGAATCGCGGTTCCACTCGGTTTTAGGCCTAGAACCATCTAGGAATCGGAAAACCGGTGGTTTCTTAACCGGTTCTAGATCCATCTAACCGATTCGGTTCTGGTTTTAGAATTACTGGTGACGATTTCAGTTCGGTTCCTGGTTCGAAGCCAAATCATGCCTATATCTAGATAGTAGGTCAATGAATATTTACTCTAGCTATCCAGAACAACCGAATGAAAGATGACATCACCATAATAGGACTTCTCCATGGTCTTCAGCCATGGAAAGTGGATAGTAATTCAAAACACTATGAAACAAAAGTTATTTTAAGTTTTTCAACAATGTGGGATGGATCTTATCTTTATAGAAGTTTTTTTTAAGTGTTTTAAAGTATCACATTGCTAATTTTACAACCTCATATGGATGTACTTGTATATAAATAAATATAAACCTTAAACTCTTCTTCTAACAAATGGGCAAAAGATTATTATATTATTCTTAAGCTTAATTTTTTAAGTTGAAATTTATATTATATATGTTATTTAATTGTTAATATAATTTTTTAATTTTCATGTTTGTTTGTTTTCATTTTATTTTATTTTAATTAATATGGCAGGTTCAATGGGTCGTGAATCGGCAAATTGGCCTAATCAGGCCCTGCCTGAGCATTTACAAGTCGGTTTTGAGTTACTATGACCTTGACCTGAGACCTAGCGTGTCTTGACCAATTCGACCCATTGTCGATGTCTATCTATATTTAATATGCTTCTTTATATTTTTATGCATACAAATAATGTTAATTATTATTTTATTTAAATGGTTAAGATTTGATATGCTTCTTTCGTTTTCAAAGCACACTAAAAATTGCAAGTATTCATTTGTACCATATGTTTAGGTATGAAACTATGCCATTAAATAATCAACAGACTAGTTCCATTAAAAGAATTTGGAACTAGAGAATTTTTTAGAGTATATTGTTGCCTAAAGAATAATTTTGACAATACGTAAATTAAAAGGTTATGGATAAAATTATAATTTCTATAATTGCTCCCAATCATTTTGAAATAACCTAAATGAATTAATTATAGAGAATGGTAGAAGAGTAAATTTGTTCTTTTATAATTTATTTTTGTCCTAGTAATAGGGCTACAAACGACTCAAGTCAAGATGGAACAATGTTAAGCTCAAGCTCGACTCAAAGTAATACTATAGAAACTCGAGCAGCTTGACTCGTTAAGCTTGTTTAGGCTCGGTATATTCAAATATATATTTTTAATTCTAATTAATATAATATCAATTCTAAAATTTGATTAACATTTATACTCGACTTGAGCTAAAACTCAATAAAGTTTGATTAGGCCTGCAATATAATTAAGCTAAACATATAAAGCTCGAGCTCAACTCGATTATTCTTGAATCCACATCAAGCTGATTTCGAGTAATTTGCAAATCGGCTTGATTTGTTTGCACCTCCACCTAGCATAAAATCCAACATATACGTATTGGATAAGGAACGTAAATTACTGAAAATGCAAATGCCCCTCATATTCCTACTTATGTTACTGCATTTCTTTCCCTCTCCTCCTAACCATTGTCTACAACTCTTGAGGAGTCTTAAACATGATTTTGTGGTAAGTTAGTCTTTTGTTTCATTTTCTTGATGTTTTTGATAACACCACACACACATATAAAACAAAACTTTGGTGTTTAGGAGTGGACAACAAAGAGAGGATGGCAAGTTCTTAGAGAGGATTCTTGAGAAATATCAAAGGTTAAAAATATAAAAAAATTTTGAAGAAGAGAAAGATTGAAGGGTTACAAGCAAGTAATATGTTTTGGTTTTAAAATTGTTATCTTAAGTGTTATTTCAATTAGAGATGCGTAAACATATGTTTAGATTAATGTTGGAATGATGCATGTTGAAATGGAAAGGTTGGGGACTTTTTGAGGTTAAGAAAACAAGGAAAATTCATGACTACAATTTTTTTGAGTCAGCATAACTAATGGACAAGCTTGTGTATAAGTCATGCATAAATTTTGTGATTTGGATGACCCCTTACATGAGTTTATGTATATGTCGTGTACACCTTCTGTGAAGAATAGAGCTATGCAAACAGGTTATGCGGGCTAACCCGTCCCACCCCGCCCCGCGAGTTATGCGGGCCAAAATTTTTAACCCAACCTACCTCGCGCAAATTAGTAGATTATGCGGGCTAGCCCGCGAACCTGTTAATATATATTTTTTATTAAAAAAATTATAAGAATTGAAATTTAAATTTTTAATAATTTTAATATAGAATATATTTCTTTTTATCTCACCCATTACGTATATATTAATCCTAGATGATAATCGTGTATGGAAAAATTATAGACTTCTATTTTGAAATTTTTTTTTTTCAGTATAAAAAGATTTATTTAACCAATAGAAATTAGAATTCATTCTAATTTTTTTCTTTGGCGTGGCAACGAAAAATACATAATGGAAATTATCAATTGACATTATGTTGCTAATTTTAAATAGAAGCATCTAAATATCTAATAAATATAAAATAAAAAGTATTGATAAAAGGACTAAGCATATAATAAATGTAAAATACAGAAATAAAAATAAAAATATAATGAATTATGAATCATGAGATAATATAGGATGAGTTTAAGGTCAAAACAAATAAATTGCAAAGATTTAAGTTTGGTTGTAGAACAAATGTTGAAGTTCGGATTTCTGCAATTTTTGACAAATTATACGCCACTTCCTGAAGAATCTACGATGACGGCGTAGAGACGGCATAAGATGGGAACAGTAGCGTTTTTCCTAACGCTGGGAGGAACGCCGTCGGTGTTCACTAGGGTTTCTCTTAACACCGGCTGGAAATGCCGCCGACGTAAGGCATGGGTTTGCCGGTGTATGTAGTAGGAATCGAAGTTCTAGAATTCAAAGCCCCGATGAACGCTGCCAGCGCTCATGTAAATTTTGCCAGTGTAGGGTGTACGGTGGCAAGATCTACACGTACGCTGTTAGCGTAGGACCGACGTATGACTAAATTTATATAAATACGAGACGCGAAAGACAGTTTCGACAGATTAGTCTTTTATCATTTTCTCCTTCGTATAAGAGAGTTTTGGAGTGTTCTTGGAGATCTAAGCTTGGAAAATCATTCGAAGGGTGTTTTGATCCAAAGTAAGTGATTTTAACATTTTCTCTTATATTAAATACGAATTTGTATGAGTTTGCTTAGAGTTTTGTTGTGTTCTTGAAGGAAAAATGTGGGAAAGATTTAGATCTTGGATTTGATCTGACTCGGTTGGATAAGATGATGAGAATCAGATGGCATCATATCATATTTAAGTTTATGTCTTTTTAGGATATTTATTGTATTTATTAGGGATATTTAAATTTCTGTGTCTTTTCGATGTCTTTTCATATTTTCTTGTTTAATTGTCAAGTTTGTCTTTATATATTTCTAGGAGTCATTAATAGGTTGTTTATTGTCAAGTTTGTCTTTACATATTCCTATGAGCCATTAATAGGTTATTTTCCTTATTTATTATAGCTTAGTTTTTAGGCTAATTAAAAGCCTATATAAACTTATGGGATGTAACATATATGATATATATCTTTGACAATGAAAATATGAGATTTTCTTCTCTTTAAGTTCTAAAAAGAACTTATTTATGAACTTATCGGGAGTTTCCCATGGCGTTCAACCTCTTTAACTTATCAATCGGTTTGCCATCACCGGTTGTGGCGTCTACCACTATACTAAGGTTCTTGCCTCCATATAGGCAATGGGTCACGGTTTCTACCAGGTTTCTTAGACGATCCTTGGGGTTCAATTTCATTTGACGAACGTTGGGTCTTAGGTTTAATATACCTAAGGTTTTCCGTATCGTAAGAAGTGAGTGTTGTGATTAAAACAAGTAAGTATAATATTCTCATATCAGATTTATACGAATTTCATACAAATTCTAAAGATTTTGTGATTTGTTCGTATGAAGAAAACCCTAGATTTGGTTGGGATCCGAATTTGTGGATGTGAGTTGGTGTTTGGTGATCTAAATCAGTAAGTTTCATCCTTTCTTTGATGAAGTTGAATAATATGTGATTAGATGATCATTATGTGTTCTTGTTTTCATATAATATGAGGGTTTTGAAGGATTATCGAATTCTATAGATTGTTGTGGAAGATTGATTGGGTTAGATGGTGCAACTGGGTGATTTTCTTTGTCAGGTTAAGATTTGGGGAGTTATAGTACATTAGGAATTGTTTATATCGTGTTCTTATTTGTTAAATATATAAATGTATGTTGTTGATAGGAATTTTGGAGATTTGGGTTTGTTGTTGAATTATTAATATTGATTGAAGTATTGTGAAGATTTGGGAGATTTGGTTGTGGTTGAGTGTTGTCGATAAAGGATTTTAGGAGATATATATTGGAATTTCCGGAAACTGAGAAATGTATGACCAATCCTTGCTTGTTGTTTATGCTTGTAAGATTAGTATTGCTTGATTGGTTGTAGGGATAGAACTTTATAATGAACTTAATTTTATTCGGCTTAATTATTGTCTGCTTAGTTGTGTTTGGCTTTGACCAGTAAAGACCTGGCAGATAGTGATACTGGTGAGGCAACCTTGATTATAGTTGAGGTTTGTCCCGAGTGGACTCGTGCATAGAGATGATTCCGGTAGAATTAGAAACGGGATGTTTGGGGAGTACCCACTCATCCATATATGTATATAATTACCTTATTTTCAAAGAGTTTTTTTTTTTTAAAGAGAAGTCTAAGTTACTTCTAGTTCGGGACTAGAGTATACATAGTTCTGAACTGTGTTGATTTGCTGACTATAAAAATATAACAAATTGATTGCTTGCATTAGACTAAGTGCATTTGATACATATACTTGTTGCGTGTGCATTTGCATTTGCTTTAAAGGATTGGAGTTATCGTACTGGGCTTCGCAGCTCACTTTTTAAAATTTCAGGTGTAGGTGATGAAGACATTGTATATGATCTTTCGGGTTATGATTGGATCTTTGATAAGAGGGACGGCGATAGTAAACCTGACTACCCAGCCGAGAGTTAGGTTTTATATATCAAATTTCTAAGAAAAGACATGTTTTGATCATTTGGTTTTGTAGTTGGATGTTTTTGTTAGTTTTACATGAAAAGATTTTTAATGTAAAAAGTTTTTTAGTTTAAGTAAATTTGTTGACTATGATGTCGACTTGGATTTTATGCTTGAACCAGGAGTTTATGTTTTATAAAGTATGAGTTATTATTTTTAACAGGTTTCGTATCCTATGAGATACCCTATGAGTATTTACAGGTGATGATTGTGTTATTGTGGATAATAGAGCCTTTGCGTGTCCCATATGAGAAGGGATACGTGGCGAGTTGTAATGCCTTATTTTAGGGCGTTACAATAAATATAAAAGTTGAAAGTTTAAAACATTACTCCCACAAAAATTATATAATCAATATTTAAAAAATAAATAATAGAAAAGTAAAATGAAGAGGAAATAAAGAGGATAATGTATTATGTCTTTTTTTATAATATTTATATTTCTTTCCTTTTTATTTTTTATATTTTTTTAAGTGCAGGTAATGTGGGGCGGGCCATTTTTGGCCCACACATTAAACGGGCTAAAATTTTTAGTCTAACCTGTATTTTTTTGCGGTTTATGTGGTGGCTCACATAACCCACCCTGCATGCATAACTCTAGTGATGAATGACATGAGCATTTGCATGAATATGTGCATAGGTGGTGTTTAGCTTCTATGACCCACATGACCCATTGCACAACCAAGTGCATAACACCAACCTTTGTAGAAGATAGTGCATAGGTCATGTTCAGAACACAACCTAGCATGAGCTAGTGTATGTCTCCTCTAAAGCTCATGTAATAAGTTCAAATCTTTTCTTTAAGTTTGAATTACACTTCTAAATCTTGAAATTAAGATAAAATCAACTAATATCAATTTTATAAGATTATGTATCAACCAACAGTTAGTTTATGTAGAATTATGCAAGATCAATAATCAATAAGTGAGATTAGAGGACAAAGACGATTCTAAATACCCTTCTTATAATAGGTTCTAGGAATCTTATAACTTTAGCTACGTGTTGAGGCAACGTTCCAAGTACACATATACCATGTCTGTTGCTTGTGAGTGTTAGGATATAATACTGATTGACTAATTGAATATTTAATCATAAAATTTGTTTGTTACGGTGTGCTTGGCTATGGTTGGTAGACAAGGAAAATTGGTGATGTTGACATGACACTTTGATGATCCTCACGTGATGCTATCTCTATGTGGAGTCACACTTAGAGATGATTACTAGTAGATTTAGACAATTTGGACTCATGGATGCTAAGGAGAACTTATATTATATTATAATATATATATTATATGTATGCATGGCGGGATAACTAGTTATCTTTATGTTCTTTGCTCGGCTTAAATTAAAATAGTAAAATGCTTGTTGTTAGTTTAATTTTTATACTCGAATGTGAATGTTTTGTTATTTGATCACATGCTTGTGGTTTGTGGTATGTATACGTGGCTCCAACTCATTCCTTTCTTCTACTTATTTTTTTCTTCTTTCTTTCTTTTTTTTTTCACAGGTTTAAATGATTTACATTGTGGTGGATTATGGGGATAACAATAAAATCAAGGATTGTTTTGTTGATGTAAGGCCCGGAAAATTTCGATAAATAATTTCAAGATGAACTTTGAAAATAAACCCTAAAAATCACTCCAAATTAAAACCGAATTTCAACTAGTCCAAAAACACGAACGAATTCGGAAACTTCTTAATCTTGAGAAAATGAAAATCTTTAACAATAATAAGAACACAGTGGTCTTCAAATTCAAAACCACGACGTACAAAAATTTCCATATTTAACTCCGATTTATAAAATCGGGTAATATAAAGCTCAAAAACAAATTATTAAAAAGCAAATAACAATTGACTTTCGAAAATATAACTCAATTCAAGAATTCCGAAAACATTAAGAGATATTAAATACTTACAAAAATAAAATTTAAAATAAATTTCTTAAATTAAATATGTTGTATAAACATAAATATCAGTTTCCAAATTGGCAAAGGTCTAAACCGGAAAATCACCCGGAAACCCTAACCGGAATACAATAGCGTAAGTTCGGCAATCTAGCGCCCCTAACCCTAGAGGCCGAGATGTAGTTTAAATATGTAGAATAGCTCATAGTAATATGGTTTGTTTAAAAATATCAGATTGGTAAATTTTTAACCTATTTCGAACCCGTTTGGACACAGACTTCGAAAAGCGTGTCCCGGGCTCGAGATATCAAAAATATACCAATAGTACCGTTAGACTCGTAATTTCATAATATTTCTAAATATATCAGTTATATAATTTTTCGGTTATAAAAGTTACAGTTATAACCTTTTTATCGTATTTCCATTATTACCGGTAATTGATTAGTCTTTTGCACTATTCATTTTTATTTCATTACAAAATTTTATTATTCTTATAAAGCCTTATATTTTTAGATAAATATTTTATATGTTATAGAAAATTTTGTTTTTCTAAAATTAGTTCGTTTCGGGTCTTTACGGGATCAGATTCTGTTTAAGACCCGTACTAAAAATAAAATAAATTAATTTAATAATTGAAAAATATTTTAAAAATATTTTATTTTCATAAATAATTTTTTTAGAATTTTTCGGGTTATAAAAATATTATTTATAGCCCATATTCGCGTATTTTGATCGTACCGGTAACATATTTGTTAAAATACTAAAATAATTCAAATAATTATTTAATTTTATTATGAAAATCTGCTACAATTATTTGGAATAAATTTTCAATTTTATTTTATTTTAATTTATTTTATTAATAAAGTACTTTTACAACCCATACCTTCAAGTACACCTTACACATATCACTTCCTTTTCACTTCAATCTTTCTACACATAATCCCACAATTCATGGCAGATTTTTGACCCTATTTATGGCTGCCATTGTCCTTTATCCACTCATTTTGACTAAAATTAATTATATTTCAATCCTTTTCAAAAAGTTACATTACACATTAATTACACAATTAATTCAAGTCAAATTTCAACACTTCCTCTCTCTCTCTCCTCATTTTGACGTGCAGCAGCCCCTCCTTGGCTGCCCATGTTTTATTTTTTTTCTCTCATTTATTACAATTAAAACACTCATTTCTCTCACTCCTTCATTTATTCACTTTTCCCTTTCATTCTTTACCTTTTCTCTCTCTATTTCCTCTCTTTTCTTCTTCTTCTTGTTCATGTTTCTCCAAAAACAAGCTGCCCCCTTCTTCTTCCATGGCTTCCACACTTCATTTTTAAAGATTTTCTAAGCAAATCTTCATCCCAAAGCTCCATAGGTGATATAGGTAAAGTATAATGAAGGTTTCATGCATCAAATGAACTTCCATAAGCTTAAAAGCTTAGGATGATGATGCCAAAAATGAAATCTTTCTCTTCTCCATTTTTATTACCTTGTATTATAATTATTTTCTTGTTTAAAGTTATTATATTTTGTAGATCTAACTTTTTATGGCTTTGATTTTTGTTTATGCCATAGATCTTGTTATTTAAGTTGTTATTTTTGTTATTCCTTATGATTTATGCATAGATCTAGCATTCACATGTCTATCTTAGTGATTCATGCATGTAAAACTAGTTTAGAAAACTAGATCTAAAGTTTTGAGTTCATAGATGCATTAGATCTTTGTTTATGTTCATGAACAACTTGCTATAGCTTGATGATGGTAGGAAAGTTGTAGGAAACCCAAGATCTATTTTGTTTTCAACAAAAATCAATTTTGAAAATTCGGATGAAAATGGAACCCTATTTAGAAAAGTGGTTTTTCAACTTTAAAATGTATATTTTTCATTTAAAATGAAGGGCTTAGGGTATAGATACCATGAATGAAAGATTTTGATAAGGAAAGTTTAGATCCATGATGTTTATAGCTTATTACCATGCATTTGTTTTATGTTTATGATCATATTAATTATAGATCTTAGTTATAAACTCAAACAAAATTGTGGAATTCGTATTTTGGCAAGACCCCCATTTAAAAACTACTTTCCAAGTGTCAAAATGTAAATTTTACTTAAGAAAATGAAGGCTTAATATATGTATATCATCAAGACTTCTTTTTACAATAATCAAAAGTGATTTCCAAAAGTTATTTTCAAAATAAAAATTCTATTTTCGGATTTTGGCCAAGGCCTATTTTAAAAACATGTTTTCCAACTCAAAAATGAAGTTTTTATTTAAGAAATGAAAGGCTCATAAGATATGATATGTAAGGAATGGATTTTCATGAGCTTAGATAGATTTTATCAAAAGATATAACCAAAAATAAATTTTGTAAATTCGGATCCCAACTAAGACCAATTTTTAGAACCCATGTATCAACTCTAAAACTCATGCTTTATGTGAAAAATGAAGTATATAGGTAATAGATATCATTAAGCAATGATTTTTACAAGTTAAAATGAGCTTAGGCATGAGTAATGTGTAAAACAAGTAATGGAATTAAAATGGAAAAATTTGAGTTAGTGATCAAATTGTCAAATTCGTAATTTAAGATGATGCATATGTAATCACTTAGTATTTGAGCTCAAATTGCAATTTTTATGTGTTAAATGAAGTCCTTAGACAATAGATGTAGTAAAGTCTTAAATTTTAATGCATTAAACAAGTTTTTCCCAAGTGAATCATTCAAAAAGTGGATTTTCTAAAATTCGGATTTTTGAGTAAATCATATTGGAAAATATATTTGCAAAGTGTAAAATGCAAATTTTTGTGTGAGAATGAAGTCCTTAGTGGTTATGTATGATTGAGCCCTAATTTTCTAAATATCAAATGATTTTTACTCAAAGGAATCACTCAAAAGCCAATTTTTACCAAATTCGGATTTTGGAATCAACCCCACTTGAAAACATGCTTACAAAGTGTAAAATGGAAATTTTTATGTAGAAATGAAGGTCATAAGTAATATATATGAAGACTCAATTTTGACAAAAATAATTATATTTTCTTAAGTAACAAATCCAAAACAAATGGAAATGATAAAAGTTAGAAAACTAGATTTTTCATAAGTAAGTGGTTATTATGGTCTTGCAAAATAAAAAGTTATAAAATTTCTTTTTAGCAAAAATCATCAAGATCATACATACATTAAGCTCATCTCATGTCATTCATGTTAGGAAATCTCATATTGCATGTATAGCTAAGTTATATATAAAACATTACAAACATTTACAAAACTATTTTTCGGAATGAAACCGTTACTGATTAGATCTGATCCCTCTGTTCGAGACCTAAATATTTTCAAAACTTAAATATAATATTAGAATTAGATAGATCTTTCGAAGTAGATAGAAATCGATATATAATTTGCGAGATTCCGAGTTAAAATGACCAAGTTATGGCCGTTTTAAGTTGGAATTCCCGCTTAGGACGAGAATTACGAATTTGATAGTTCGTATAAATCGTTTGAGATTAGTTTGAGTTGAAATACTTATTAGAGTATTTCTTCCTTTTTAGGTGATCCGAATTCGACGATTCCCTACCACCGGATTACTATTACTAGAAGACCGGTGATCCAATGGCCGAGTGAGTTTTCTCCTTGTTTTGTTACCTTGATTGTGATTGTAGTTAGTTGCATTAGAATTATAGGAACAAGATAAAAATCGATATGAATGGGGATGGGAGATATGATGAGACTGTGATGAATGTGTGCCAAAGAATACTAAAGCATATCGAAACCACGATTTGATTGATAACTGCACCGTTCATATTATTTCTGTTATATGTGTGATATTGGTTGGTCACTCTAAGAATGTATAAATTTTGACCTAAGCAAAAATTAAATTGGTCATGCATCGCATTGGACATATTGCATTTGGTAGCATGCTACTCCTACGCAGGTCGATCGGTATGGTCCGTGGATGACTCGTTTGGATAACGAACCCGGTGCCAGAGCTCATTCAGGGGTACTAAGGCGCATGTGGATGCATTCTTGGATGAGCCTAGCCGAGTCGAGTGCTAAGAGCCGAGGGCTTGGGGACTAGATGCGGTCGTGTAGACTCAATACCATTCCTAACCCAAGATACGGAGGGCGTAAATCCGTTCTGTGTGTGGGTTCCGGATACCCACGCATAATTGCTTGCTCACGTGTTTGTTCATGCATAGCATATGATTGACTATACTTGTTTGTTATGGTACGGAATTAAGGGAATTCTCACTAAGCTAGTGTAGCTTATACCCCTATAGTTGTTTAAATGAACAGGTTATCTCAAGAATGCAAGTGGGACTGAATTGGATGGAGCCGGGAATGACGGGATTTCGGCAAGAATACGAATGTTGAAGTTATCAGCTAGTTTTATGATTTGTCTTGTAATAGTTATGTAGGGAAGTCTGTGGATGAATGTAATGGAGTTGAATGATTGTATTTTGAAGTATAGTGATTTGTATCTGAAGTATAGTAAATTTGTATTTCCTTTACATTGTTACTCAATTGTATCAACATAAAACGTATCATTCCGATGTGTCTCCTTTATGTGTTAGACGCCTTGTACATAGTATGGAAGCCTTCGCGTGACTGAGGTGGTCATTCTTAGGCTTTAATATTGTGTACGGCGGACTGCCACGTTTAGGGTACCCTTCGGGCGTGACAGTTGACATTTGATCTTGTATGTAAATTATATCACATATGGAGATATAAATAATCTAGGTGAATATGTATTGGTTTCCTTTGTATCATTAGTGATTAATTAGATCATGTATTCTAGTAATAGTTTTTGTAGCACAGCTTCCTATAGAATGTGCATAGTTGGTAGATTTTACGAGTCACCTGATGCTAAAATTATGATGTCTGTTGTTCAGTTGTGATTTAGACACTAGAGAGGACTTAGGATACACATCACTATGTTAAGAGTTATTATTGTATATATGTGGTTTTGGCATTTGTATTCCTTATCTTATTATGATATTAAAGAAGATATGAATTTAGTATGTCTATCTTGTTTTGAACACGTGGTACCTTATAAATGACCCTAAAATAATGATATCAGTATTTATAGTATAAGATCTTTATGGAAATCAGGAAGAAAACTACAGCACGATGAGATGAAGAGAGTAGGTAGCTCACGAGATTGTTTGTATTTGTAGAAATGTCATTTTAGTTTCCTAATATGAAATATTGGCTTTATTTTCTTATTATGATTAATTAACATCGATTTACTTTCATTTATTTGTTTTCACATACCTATATATATGTATATTACTCATTCTATTATGTTTTCATGTCTAATTTTATGTACTTATTTTCAATTATTTTTTTTACTTTTATTACTACTCCTTAAATATATATATATATATATATGTGAAGATAATTATTAAAAGAGGTTATAATTAATTGAAAAAAAAATGATTACGACATCAAAAGTTTCCTTTCCAAACTTATACACGTACAATTTCATAAACACATGCACATAAACCAAGGAAATAAAATAAATCTAAGTTCAATAAATATGAGTACTTAAAATAAAATTTGATAGTTAAATATATAAATGATTGAAAAATGAAAAAAAAGAGGACATTTTTCAAGACATGAACAAAATAATTGGTCAAAAAGCAGCCTGCACCACAAGCAAAGCTAGTGACTTTCGATTGCTAGTCCATTTTTCATTGGAATATGCTCCCGTTTAACCAAAAATCCCATGTGGCCCTCAATACTAATGTGCCATTCTTGTGCCAATATTCTAGCTCTGCCTACTCTACCTTGCATCTCATCATAATGGATTGGAGTGTACCTTGCAGTAATTAATGTAAACAATGAAGTATGTGAAGGATGGTGTACGATTTGGTTAAAGAATAGGATTGATCATACTTCTTCTACATGTACCTATATAGATAATGTTACTAATAAGTGATAGAAACATTCGAGTGGTAGATTGCCATTTGATGGAGATTGAATTGGGTGTGAACGTGTTGATGGTTTCAGTTTGATTAGGGAAGAAGGAGCAATCAAGCTTAGCTTGTTATAAACTATATATTGATAACATCTTAAATTTGTCGATGGCTAAAAGGAGATGTTGAACTTGATACTTGATGAAGAAATGATGAACACACTAAAAAGTCAATCATGGCAAGTTTAGGGGTCTAGATCAATCCTTCTTAGTTTTATATAAACTACATAAATACATATTATTGTTATAAGAAGGCCAAAGAAGTCAAATCCTTGAAAATTGTGTATTTATGTGTAAATTCTTACAAATTTTGGTTATATTCTCATTTAACTCAACAAAAACTTTATGTTGATGATATTAATAAGACAATAATGATCATATAAAACGGATGAATAAAAGTAAATCAAAGTGTGATGGTTAAGTAGGTTGGAGGCTAATGGGTGGAACTAAGTATAAAAGTGACAATGCTAGATATGTGTTAATCTTAATGCATCTAGCGTCACTGAAGTGTTGAATCGAATGTGATTGTTACTAGATACTCTTTGACATCTCTAGTTGATAAGAAGAAGATGATGATGATGATGAATATTATACTTTTAACATATGGTACTAATAATGGAAGTAATTAAGTGATATATAAAAATTGATAATTTTTTTACGTGTAAGATATAGCATTTAGGTTGATTGGTTTTGATCCTTGAATGTGCAAGTGACCCTTTAGTGACTTCGTATAACCTAATAGGTTTCAGTTTTAAGAATCATAATCTTTTTAGGATTAGATGTTGGCAATTACACACATGCTATATAGATTTTGAATAAAATTCTAGGTTTGTTATTTATTGTGTGAACATGTGCACGCATGCGTGCGTGTGCACACATGCATGTGTGTGCATGTGTGTTTGCTGTTTATGCTTTAGTGTATCAACTAATCATGAGCATATAGCTGATGGGATATGGCATATGATTGTGTACACAATAGTTGTGTATTGAGTTTTATGATTCATCCAATTCGGATTTTAAATTTCAGATACTTATAATTTTGACTAGACAATTGGATTGGACTAGGGGAATGTTAGGTTATTATTGGATTACAGATGAATACAAATTGTTTTCATAAGACTTCTAGAGTATATAAATAAAATTAGAGTCTATAAACAGCACCTACTGTTTTGGGATGTGACATGCTAATAATCTTAATATTTTTAGATCTTCAAGGACTTGAGTGATGGGGTAATCACCTATTTACTTCGGAAAAAGGGTGTGGATTTCCTCACGTCGAAAACATGAAAGACAGCGAGTATTCGTCATGTAAAAAACAAACTATTGCCGCTCTTCCGAACCGGCTGCCTTCAGAGATGGTGTTCCATCTGATTTCCGCCGAATGTGACAAGGACCGCCTTGGGAAGACATCTTATCTACAAGTTACAGTGTCTTACCTTCATTGAATATAAAAGAGGCGCCATGTGCTGCAATTATTCTATCACTGATTGATTTGGAATTATTGTGGCATGAATGCACTAAAGACTCAAGCAGTCGCACTAGCAACTCATGCTATTTCCTTTCTCGGTTCCACGCGGAAGAAATGCTCAATGAGAAAAGATCTTACAATATATATATATATATATATGTATGTATGTATGTATGTATGTATGTATGCGCACAAGTTTTTATTATTTATTATTATTTGTATTTTATGCTTGTTTTAGATATATTTATGGTATATTTATCTATTTATGTTTTATAGTTGAAGTTGAAGAAACCATCTCATCTATCTCTTATCAATGCATACTAAAAGTAAACTAGACAAAAAGAAATTATAAGTTAGAATCTTTTTCCTAGGATTGATACAAGAAATATATGAACCTTTAATTAATTAATATTATCGTTTATTATCTAGTCTTATTATTACTGTTGTTTATTATCAGTTTTCTTTACTTTCCTTTTATTATCTATCTTTTATTCGGTTTTATCACCTGTTTATCCAGTTTAATATTTAGTATACATATGTATTTATATAATATATATATATATATGTTTTTAACAATTACATTATAAGTTTGAAGTTTTATCTGACACACTTCTCAAGTAAGAGAAATAATATGGAATTTTAAATTATTTGAATAAATTGCTTAGATACATTATGAATTTCATATTTAGATTTATGATAAAGGTATAATTCTATTTGTGCGAAATGATGTAATCATGATATATCTATTTAAGTCGGTGTTTGGTTCATCTATTTGTTTTACTTAGTGTCTATTTGAACGTGGGTGTTTGTTTTTGGGAAAATTTTAAATTTGGTGTATGAACGTTGAAATTATCAACTTTATATCCAATCAAATATTGCATAGCTATTTTCCTATCTTATTAATATTATTTGATTTGTTTTCTAATATGTAAGAAGTAGTCTATCAGTGTTAATGGTGTTAAGGTCTAGTAAAAATTTAATAATATGCTGTCTATTTTATATCTATAAATAAAGCAAACAATATTAAGAAGGTAGTAAAAATAGTTATAAAAGTTTGATTGAGTGTTAAATTTACCAACTCAAAGTTCATATACTAAATTAAATTTTCTTACAAAGTTGAGATACTAAATTTGATATCTACCCGTGTAAAAAAAAAAATTACTTATATATATATATATATATCATATAAGTTAGATATAAATAAAAAAGAGGGTATCCAAATAGACAAACGTTGAAACAATCCAAGGTGTATGTTGCGTCTCCCTAGGATTCTTATTTTTATGTCAATGTCACATGATGATGGTCTTGTGAAATTTATTACTCATTAAATCTGTTTGGCCTGCTCGATAAAAGTATTTTTTACTCACTAATTAATCCAAATTACTATTCTATCATTTACTACTTACTTATTTTCAAGGTTATGTGGTTTTAATGCTATTATTACTAATGAATTAAGAATGGACGATGGGATCAGTATTGCTGGTTGTATAACTTTTTCCCAGTAGTATTAATAAACATTTAGTACTTTAAAGAATTTGTTAAAACTTTTTTAATGAAGATAAAAAAAATAAAAAAAGAGAAATTACAAATTATCCTTCTAAACTTTTACCTAGGTGTGGATTCACGTCCTATATTTTTAAAGTGAGCATTTTGATCTCTTGAACTTAAAAAAATTCACATGGTGAAAAACACTTAACATGACTTTTAACCATGTGGTCGTGGGTTTAATTCCTACAAACAGTGCTAAGTGTTTTAGAAGCTGATTCTGTTGGTAGGGTATGGACCTTACAATCACAAAAAATGGTTAGTAGTATGTCCGAGGCTTGTTCAATACTCCAAAGAGAATATTCAAGAGAGAGAATGTGTATTGATCAGATAAGTCACTTGCTCGTTCCTGGTGGAGGTAAATGCTATTTATAATTGTGGTCATACTAGAATAGGATTCATAGAATTTTTTGTTATAGTGGATCTCAAACTAGTAGTTGACTTTTAATCAAGGTAAAGGATCCATTTCGAGTGCAAGCTGGAGTTGCTAAGATATGGAATGTAGCCGAATTGGTAGTGTCTTGTGTCGAGACAAGAAATGTGTAGAACGTCAAAAGAGTAAATTGTTGGAGAACTCGTAGTGTATGGGGGCGAAAGGAGGTCAAAGTCAATGCCATGCAGGTCCCCATAGGAGGTTGGGGGCCGAGCCTCTAGGCGAGCTCAGCTCCTCGAGTGCCAAGTTGAGCTTATGAGCTTCAAAGCTCTCTATGGGTCCTCCAGCCTAGTAGGTTTTATAGTGGACCAATTGGGCCTTAGTCTATCATCTGTCATCAACACTATTAAAATAAAAATGGTGGGAATCGTAATATGTAACCTTGAACTTTTACTTATATATGGATTTATCCTCTTAAACTTTCATTTAAATGCAAATTTACTACGCTTGAGTCATTGAAAAATGTTAACTGCCCTTAACTGTGTCAATTTTTGAAAATTCAAGCGATTAAAGGTGGATCCACACCTTGCTAAAAGTCTAGAGGGATAATTTGCAAATTCCCTAAAAATAAAAGCAACAATTCAATTGCATATACATTGAAAATTTTATTAGAATGATTAAACTCATAGACGGCTCTAATTTTCCAATCCAAAGAAGAGATAAAGAAAAGGAATGAAAAAAGTGCTAGGCTAAGTAGCTTATTTTTTTTTCCTATATTTCTTATGAATTTCATTCAAAATTGCAACACTACATTAATCATATAAATTGACACAACATGATTGACTAACAAAGAGTTAGGGTATGGAAACTTAACCTAATAATAAAAAACATCAATTCGAGTATCAAAATGTCCTTTAGAAGGAATGTAAGATCTTCAAAAACCAAACCAACTCAATTGCACGACTAAAACAATCCCACATAAGGGATAATATATATATATATATATATATATATATTGGCAATGGAAACAAAAAGAAAAAAAAAAGGAAACAACAAGACAGATTCACTTATTTTAAAACCATCTATAGAAAAGTAAACATAAAATGGTGGAATTTTAATGTTGTTGATGATTAATGATGGTGGGAATGATGCAAGAAAAACAACAAAAGCAAGATTAAAAGAGGTAGACCTACAAATATTAATGTCAACAATGATGAATTTGTGCATTTATATTGATGCATAAAACAAAAATGTTTAGAAAGGACGGGTGACCATGACCTATACAGTTGCCTACTTTGTTATTTTTATTAAGTGGCCTAGAGAAAGGGATTGCTATTTGGTAGGGTTTTTCTATGCCTCCTCGATTACTTATTTTTATGTCAGCATTACATGTGTGAACAAGAATTATAATGAAATTTGATCTTTTTATTTATTTGGATCTCCTCATAGATAGAATAAAAAGAGCATAAAATTATAAGAGAATATACAACGAAAGATAAGGTAATGACTTATGGACAAAACTGAGTCAAGCTACTTTAATATAACTAATGGTATAGTGATTTTTAGAATGTTAAAGAATTTAATTTCTCTAATAACTAGTTCATCTGAGTTTCTACTCTCTCATGAACTAAACAGGGATAAAATCCTTAAGTAAAGACCAAATTAATTGCTATAATGTAACAACAATTGCATAACAATCATTATACATTATCAATGGATTCAATTTCTTTAACAAAGTTCCTAACATTTTCTTCTCTTTTAGACATAATTTTGTGCACACACACCGACACACACATATAGTTAATTGAAGTGGACAGCCTAACACATAAAATAAGAAGTAACATGGACAACAAAAACAACACAAAAGAGGAAACAAGCAAAGGTGCCATATATCCCGTGGACCTTTTGCTCATTTGTTTGTCATTTGATGTTCAGAATATTGAGTTTTGGATAAATTCAAGATACAAACATAACATATCTCCACCTTATGTTGAATTTGTACAATTCAATTAACCTACGTAGATCCTAAGTTGCATCAATAGTGTAGCTCTTCTTATTTACTCTCACCACCCATCAACCATTTGAACAATCAAATGCACTTCATATACCATAAACCTCCTCAAGTCTATGCATAAATGACATCATCCATCTAGACTAATAATCATCCCAACTGTCATAGTTGTCACCAACTATACCTTTTCAATCTTCCTCGCTAATATAATCTTAGGCACTGAATAGTTCTTGGACGCACCAACCTTAGCCTTCCTCAAAATCTTTTCAACTTAGTTATTTATACAACACTTGAATGTAATAAAACAAAAACTTTTCTATCTAATGACTACATGGATATTCTTGTCATAGGAAACAAAAGTACTTGGATTTTCTACCCTAATATTAATAGCTCTAGTAGAATCACTTGAATTTGTCATAGCTTGTATAAGAACAAGTTTTTGGACATGACATCTTTTATCACTATACTTGCATCAGACACATCCATATTATCACATCTCATTGATTTGAATTAACCATCACGACATATTAAGCTAAGAAATGAAACATCTTGTGATAAAATAGGGCATACACTTAACAGATGATATGATACACATCCACTCTATTGTACTTTAACTTAATTATTCCTACGTGAGCAATCTTCAAACTCTAATGGTTGTTCATCTATGTGTGACCACCTTTTGCAATATATTTCCTGTTACCATCAGATGTTAGTAACAATTTAATATCCTTATTCACTTTATTGTCATATTCACAAAAGTTCTACCTTCATAATCTTACATCTATCCTTGATTCCACCTCCACCTAATGTAGTCTTTTTGTTCATAATGACAATAATTATTTATCCTTACTTATAGATATATTCCTTTAGAATCGTCGTGGGTACTTAATTATTGGCCTCATATGTAAGCTCGCAACTTATGGAGTTTATCTTATGGTTTAGTTGGTTTTTACTCAATACAAGGCTATCTCATGGTTTAATGATCTTTAATTGATAAATTGCTCTTAACCTCTTTTATTTATAAGCTTTTGTTCCCATAAATTATGGTCCATTGGAATTTAAGGAACAAGGTGGTAGATGATACAACAAGATCATCACCTACTTATTATTCGAAGCCTTAACAACAATATTTTTAGAATTGACAATTGAAGAAGTAAAATCCTAAATATGCTATATTGCTGATGACCTCATGCTTATTTAGAGCAAATAAGATTATTGCTTCACATCTACTTGCAAGAGAGGCTTCGTGATGTATATTTCTTCTACTTTTCCATAATCCTACAAGTATTTTCTTAGCTAGTACTTTATCTAGTATCTTTTGTAACAAATTAGCTAAGTCATCATCAAGGCCTTGTCATCAGGTTCTACCCACTAATCATCTTTGAAGGATTTTTCTCATTGATCAAAAGCCTTCTTCAAGTCTGCCTACATTAGGACCCATCATGTATGCAATACAACCCAAAGGTCATCATCTATTAAATTTTTTAATTTCATTTTTGGTATCCATATTTTTAGTATGCAATTATAAGCTCTCAACATCATCAATTTCTCAAGCTTTCTCTAATGTGTGGACTAAATCTACAATTTTGTTGTAAATCATAGAATACATAACTAAGAAAGACATAGCAAGTAAAAAGAGAAAGAATGATGTACTAGAATTTATGTGGAAAACCTTAGAAGATTATTAATGCTTAAAGACTAAGGGTAAAACTAAAGTAAGTTAGTATATAACATAAGAGTAATGCTTTGGAATCTCTTACAAAATCTTAAAGCATTCAATGATCCTAATTCTTTTATGTGATTTTCCACTCACATTATGCCACTTGTTACATTTGGTGTTAAAAAAAGTTTAGGTCCTAATACAAGAAATAGGAAATGTTAGGTCTTTTAGCTTGATTTTGATGATAACAAACATTTTTATTGAGTGTTTACTAATGAGTTTTTTAAATGTACAAATTATTTAGAGTTTAACATTAAGTAGAAGAAATTGTATGATTATTAACCTGCATAAATAAAAATTATGCAAATACAAACTAAATAAAAAGTTCATCTTGAGCTAAGGCTCAATAAATTTTAAATGAACTAAGCTCGAGCTTTTAAAAGCTCAGCTCAACTCAATTCACCTCCCTTGTACAAGAAGGTATTTTTATATTTTACATTGATATATTGGATTTTCACTAATTAAGTTTCTATGATTTGATATTATTAAATTTGCACATGCAACATGGGTGCAATAAGGCTCTTTATTGTTTATGTCAAAATCCAATAAATATATTTTAAACAAGTTATATGAGTTAGTTATAGTTATAATGTTGCGCCAACTAAATCTTCTTTAACTCTTCTTGTTCTACATGACTGTACACGGAGTATCTATATGGTATATGCTAACATAAATATAAAGTAAATAAATAACTCATTTAAAATATGAAAGATTTTAAGTACATTTCGGCATTAAAAAAAAAAAAAAACTGAAAGGCTCACCTACAATCAAGAGAACAGAAATTTAATACAAACATAGAACATTAATCCTAAATTGCAAAATTAGAATTATTGCCACTGTCGTTTTCTATTTCGTTAGCTATGATTCAAATTTCAAACTTTGATGAAGAGGTTTGATATAAATGCATATATATATATGTATATATATTAAGGTTAATTAAAATATGAAATGAAACAGATAGTGTAAGAAGTATCAATTCACATTTTAATTTTGAAGCTCAGAAATATATATCTCTAAGTAAATTTTCCATTCTACAAGTTTTTCCTTTTCTTATGGGCTACTGTACTATAACAACTGTGAAAAGTATATGCAATATACGTATTTTCTTCTTCAATTCTAAACTTTGCAAATGCCATATCCAAAATTAATTTCCTCTACCTTTGTTACCACTTGTCGTTAAACAACCAATAAAAACGTGCCATTTGCAAAGGAGAAAAAAATAGAGGTACTAATGTAATCATTTTAGAGAAAGAGAAGCAAAATAAGTTAATATGGACGCATTACCTATATACAGTTATTAAGTTTGCACATTCATAAAGGAGAAAAAAATTGCAAAAATTACCTCGACAACCAAGAAAGCACAAAGAAAAAAAAAAAAAGAAAGAAAGAAAGCAAAATCAGCCTTTTGATAAAAGGGATTAATTAGGAGTTAATAAGAGAAAAAGGAGGATAATTATAATGTCAAAAGTTTATGGTAGTTTGATCCCTATTGAGATTATCTCTGGTTTTTTTTCTCTCCAAACGATGAAAGATGGATAAGAGATAATATAAGCAACCACAAATGCTATAACGAAAATCTCCAATGGAGTCAAATTTTTAGATTGGGGTGTTGATATCTTTGGCAGAGCATGAACCATATTTTATTTTATGTGTTACTGTAAAAAATAGTATCTATACTTTTGCAAAATGTTCAATTGGGTACTTGAAGTTTAGCTTTGATGATTTTGGTATCTAAACAAAGTTTTCGTAAACTTTTTTCATACTTGATTAAACTTACTTTAAGTATGAAAAAAGTTCATGAAAACTTTATTCAAGTATCAAAATTGTCAAAACCAAATTAAGTTTGTGAAAACTTTATTCAGATACCAAATTGTTCAAATAAAATTTCAGGTGTTTGATTGAAGTGAAAGTTCATGTGTCATTTTTGTCATTAACCCTTTATTTAATGAACATCCTCCTTTATGTTCTAATCATGCAAAAAATATTATTCAACAAGTGATCAATTTCAATTTAGTAGCACAAGCCGTTCAAAGAGTAAATGTTGCTAAGGAGAATCATCTTATATACTAGAATCCTCCTCTAAGAGATTTGGTGAAATCCAAATCATATGACTCCTATAATGTTAAAATCGGTTGGACAACAGCGGTTGGCTTAGTGAGGGATATGGATGGTGAATGGATTATAGGTTTATGTTTTAATATAGGGCATGGTGACTCTGCTCTTGTAGAATTAAATGGTGTGTTGAAGGGTCTAGAACTATGTTGGATGCTAAATTTCAAGAAGTTATACCTGGAGCTGGACAACTTAATGATTGTTAACATGCTTACGAAGAGAGATTTATCCTATAATTTCCCTTATAGTTTATTTAGAAATATATATCATTTGCTGAGCAAAAATTGGGAACTTTTAATTGTGTATACTTATCATGAAGAAAATAGAGGCACTAATGAGCTTGGTTCTTTGGCTTATAATCTGTAGCAAGTCATGACTTATTTTGAATAGCCTCTAGCATCAGTGAAGAAGATTATATTAGATGAAAATATTGGTGTATCGTTTCCCATAAATGTTTATGCTTAATTTCTTGAGTTCGTGGGTTGTTTCCTTGTTTTTCAAATTAAAAAAAAAAAAAAGTTGATGATAGTTAGATGATGTTGTTTCTTCAAAGTTTAAAAATTTAGACTTTGTTGATGTTAAAAAATGGCCCTCATTAAATTAGTAGGCAATTGAAATAAGAGATTTTTAAAATGGTGATAAATACTTTCATAAAGAAGTTAATTTGAAATTACAAAAGGAAAAAAAGATTATGGAATTTCAACACAAAGACAAAACATTTACAGTTTTAACATTTGATACCTCATCCTAAAACCTAAAGCTTAATAAAGGATGGAAAAAAATTGTCAAGTAAATAAAAAGAAAAACAATCTGATGTGTGACATGCACAATTCATCATCATTTTCTTGAAATTCTCTAGAATTCATTATGAAGGAATTGGAAAGCCGCTTTAAGGATGATTAAAAATCTCTGTATGGACTTATACTTTAAGATATATTGATTTAATGCTTCTAGACTACCAAAAGAAATGGGTTCTAGATGTAGGAAAAATGATATAAATAAAAGTATAGATAGGGTAACTTACTTTGATAAACCTCTTTGGCTTTTAATAATTATATACACTAGCGGATGATGAAACCTGCACTGCATGTGTGAAAAATAAAAGCACAAAGGTTGAATTTTTGGCTATGGAGATTGATACGATATGGTATTGCTCTGATACCAAATGATACAAACCACATCAACTTGTGACGACACCCGTTATAGTAATATGGAAATTAAACCCTAGATCATCTAAGAATCAATGAAAATCGCAACCCGCTGCTTATCATGAAGCAAAAACCTTAGTATAAAGATGAATACACCACAATCGAGGATAGAGATTCGATTGATAAGTCAGGGGTGAACACTATGGGAAATCTCAATAAGTTCAAAATGAATTCAATCCATAATTCAAAGAGAATCACTCTTAATTTTAATATCAAAGATAAACTGTCTTTTCAAAACAAGAGTAAAGGACTATAAATAACAAAACAAAGGAAAACTAAGAGACATAAAAGAAAATACAACTTTCGTCTAACTAAGCTGGTGATCTATATCACAAAAGCTGGCAGCTTTGTTGGTCGCCTATAAAAACTTGAGTCTATGAATATTGAAGGCTGGTGGAAAGCCAACGGCCTAAGTCTATACGTTGGTGGCATAAATAGGAAAATTGGTGGCTTTTTGGTGGTGTACAGGCTACTTCTCTAAACTTTAATCTTTCATGTCCTGAACTATTTTATAAGCTTCCTTAGTTTGCTTGACTCAGTTTTTATTTTTTGAATTCCAGTCATTGGGCCTCCAATTCCTTGAAATGTAATGTTGGACTTGAACTTGTTCGACTCTAGGTATGATGCTATTTGATTCACATTAGAGATGGGATGACTTTTGTTACAGAGGATATATATATATATATATATATATAGAGAGAGAGAGAGAGAAGAGTAAAGTAGATGATGGAGGGAGAAGAGAGATGGAGAGGTAATTGTTGCCCATCGATAATCATCCATAAGATAAAGTAATATAAGCTTGCACAACCTACATTAGTAAACATCACAAATCAATATAATATCAAGTCCAAATATTCATTCTAATACAACATAAGCCCACTTCACAAAACAACATTAAACTACACAAACATGAAACCCTACCACAAATCTCAAGATAAAGTTGTACTTGATAGATAAGGTACATTCTTGCCCTCTTCTATGTGAACTTTGTATTTCTACAAGAAAAACAATTAAAGTTTCATTCAGCTATTTGTGTGAGGATATCTGATTCTAGATCTGTATTTCAGACTAGATTTACTTCTTGTTGATGGTATTTTTTTTAATAGATTTGAAATATTGAACTAACGAGGCTTTTATTATGTAATGTGTTTATGATGCAAGGAAACAATCAAGGGAAGAAAAAGAAAACATACTAGATTTTAGTTTTAGTGAGGCTCCATGAAAGAACAGAGAAGAAGATGACTTGACACAATTGTCCAATTTGGGTAAAATCTCTTATGTACACACAAACCCTATTTGTATAGCTCTGTATTTAAGCTGAGCCGCTGTTACTGGCTTTTGTAGTTGTGTATCAACTTTTTAAACCAAAATAATGGATTCTTATTATGCTATGTAACTCCACATGTTATATCCGTATGTATTAAAGATATTATTATGTATGCTTAAGTCCAAACTATACCTCTATGTGAGAGTCTCAAACTTGTGCATAATCTTTCCGATAACAAGGAAGTCTTCTATCTCTCTTAGTCATAACATAAAGACAACAGAAAAAAAGGATAATATAAAGTAAGTTAAATAGGATTTTTTGACACAAATAAATAAGATTGCTTAATACTAATAGATGTGAGAGAAGAGAGAATAAAAAGAAAAAAAAAATGAGTGATAAGAAGATGTGGGTAGTTAAAAAAATCTTATAGGAAATGAAAAAATTAAAAAGCGTGTGGGCCAAAAAAAGAAAAAGTTAAAAAAAGTGAAATTGCAATAACATGCGTAAAACCTCTCTATTTTATTATTGGTATATGTTTTAATGGTCGGTAAATATTTATTATTTTGGTTATAAGGGATAAAACCAATAATAACAGAACTCTCCACAAAACCGATAACTCTTTTTAAAGCAACAACTGCTCTATATTTTTTTATTGAAAATATTGATATTATTTAATGTGTTTTCTTTACTATTTCATTATTCCATGAATTTCTATTCATTAAAAATATTTAAATTAATTTTTAATTTTCATCATGTAGTAAAATTGAAATTAATTACTGAATCTTTCATGGCATAACTATACGGTGATTTCCACGTAACTTATTAATAAGTGCCTAATCAATTGTTCGCAATGCAACGTTTACCCAAAAAAAAAAAAAAAAAAAAAAAAACTTAAGTGCAGTATTTTTTTATCCATTTAAATCTGTTGTAAAGTTTTTATTAATATTTTTTCCATCATTGATTATTTAATATGGCATATTTTATTGTAACTTTTGATTTTTTTGATGCATCTTAATTTAATTGAAAAACAAAAAGTAGCGACATGTAATTACCTTAAATTGCATCTAATTTTAATAGAAACCCCACTTTATATGGAAGCAACTATTTGCAAATTTATAACCTTTTTCCAAACTTTTATATGATTTTTTTTTTTACTTCTCTTTATGAAAATAATTAATAAAATCATTGTATATCTCAATGTGAATGTTTTTCTCCTAATAGCATACCCATCCCTAGTGTGTTAACTGTTAGTTGTTAGCATACCCATCCCTAGTGTGTTAACTGTTAGTTGTACCCATATTTTAATATATGAAAGTATAAAATTCATTTTTACACAACCTACCATATACTTAAATATTATTTATATTTATATTTATATGCTGTCATCAATGATGTATATCATCATCACTAATCATTCACGAAAAATGACAATATATATGTATATGTGAGCCCTACAGACTCAACATATTGTCACCATTGCTCAAGTGGCATGTGATGTGTTTGATAAGATGAGGGCACTTCTTTTCCCAATCCCTTTCGATTAATTGCCACTGGTGAGTTGATTATTCAGTCATTATCTTCTTCCCTTTTCAAATCAACATCATTTCACATGCATACATGACTCCCCACAGCACCCTTTCCCCGATATGCCTTCTTCATAGATGCTTCTGTCTGCTTGAACCTTAGTTTAGTGATGCCCAGAAATAAGTAAATATATCAAACTGTATTGTCTAATGAATTGAAACACTTCCTTAAGTACATTGTTTTGAGCAAAATATACAGTGCGACGCAAGCCGTTCAATTATATATTAAAAAAAATTTTACACTTTCCAATATTATGCGATTTTATGATCTTGGATAATTATCTTTATGAAGTGAAAAGGAAATACATAAAAAATAGTCCTTTTTTTTTCCCATTTTTTTAAAGAATTTGAAAGTGCATTCGATTTTTATATGTTTTTATATGTTGGTCACTAATATTTCTATAGGTATATACATAACCTTCTATAAATATTGTAATTAGCATATGTATATATTATAAATATATTTATATCATAAATTAACAAAAATCAAAAAGGGAAAAAAGGCCAAGCCTCATGGAGGCCGTTGCCAGCCATGGAATATTAATTCAACATCAAAAATACACAAATCCATATCAAAGTACACATTCACGCCACAAATACTAAGCGATATGCCACACGTATATTGAAATTCAACTTGCAACTTTATATATGATCAATGAAAAAAAAAAATCAATAGTAAGTTAAAAATCTCAAACTCAATCCTAGCTATGATCGTATTCCAGACATATGAACCTATTGATGCTTATAGTATAGATTTTGAGCATGAGTATTGTTCCTACAAGGACTACTGAGTACTAATACTCAATATTCCCTTGTTGTTTAACTTGCAAAATCGAGTGGATTAAGATAATGTATATAATAAATACTAAGTATAAATCACAAGTTAAAATATTCTAAAGATTGTCCAAATTGCAACAACGTTTAGGTCTCGAATCCCTACCAGGTGTTGTATGATTTCACTAAAGATAATTCTAATACCATGAATGATATTCTTGAATGGGAGGAACTTCTAATATATTTCAATATCCTTCTTCAAGATTACTAAATTCTAATCTTCGATTGATTAATTGAAATATTTTTTTATAGTTAAAACCCTTAAGATCGCATTACTATTCTAAAATTCCTACCAAAGGATTTCTCTTAACCCAAAGAATTATGTCATTCCCATATTCTAGGATTGCATGCAACTCTTTCTAACGTGCAGATCTTTTCACACAATCAATTTCATCAATTAATTTGCATGAAAACCAAATCAAGAATCAATATTGCACACTATTAATTCAAGATAACAAATAAGCACAACGCAATTGAATTTGAGAATTCAGTTAATATATTGGAAACGATGAAGAACAAATCATACAAGCAACCTAGGATTCATCAAAATCTAAACTAGAAGTTTACTCCTCTATAGGCAAAGTAAAGAATCACACAAATAATAAAAATCAAGTATATCTCCCGTTACAATTTATATATTAAAGCACAACCTTGACTTGCAAAAATCTAAGTATAATAATGCCTTAAAATATTCTCACTCCAAGTTGACCTTATTGCCTTTGTGGTCTTCTTCTTTTATAGATATATCCTAAGTCTTCAAAAGAAAAGATTCGTCTTCCAAAATTAGAAAGTAAGTTCTTAAAATTAGGAAAGTGCTCTTCTTCTTGATGGGCAAGCAATTGCTTCAAATGGAAAATTGATTCTCCAAATAAGGCAAGTGGTTGGTCTTCATTAATGTTAAAGACGATGTCTTCAAGTCTTCTAAAAATATGAAAAAATTACTTTTTTCTTCAAGTTATAGCTTATACTTTCCTAAAATAATGCATTTTCCAAAAATATCAATGCTGTCAAAATTACACTAAGATGATGTATGTGGTAGTGTTGTTGCTGGTGTAACTTTTTGATTCCGTTTTCTAAGAATGATACTTTTGTAACTTTTTGTTCCTTGTTTTGTCCACTTTTTGAGAATTACATGAGAATGGCATGAGAGTGTCTGATGTCGTGTAACTTTCTACGCACTATTTTTGTCATTATTCTTGATTTACATGAGCAAGACACCGAACTATCTTCTCTTGTGTATATCTCTATGGGAAAAATTTCTTTTCCTAAGAATGACATGAGTAAGACACTGCAATGTTCTTCTCATGTCTCATTACTTTCCCTTTTCATCTCTTTTGGTGTCACTTTTTGAAATTCAAACTCCATGAGAATGTGATAGTGTCTATGTCATGTCCTTCACAAAACTCTTCATTTTTTTGCCCAATTTACTTCTAAGCTTCATGAAACTAGATCAAATCCTTCCTTTTCTCTCAATTATCAATTTAGAGACCTCTAATTGAATTATAAGAATTTTAAGTGCTATTTTCATAATATTATGCATTAAAATGGCCGATAAAATAACATTTTAGCACTTATAAATTAGGTTTATCATAACTCCACTTATATCAACTTTTATATATCTACTAAACCATGCTCAAACCCTTAATTATGCTTAAGAAATCACATGGAATTAACATTGCCAACTTCAAAGACACATTAAGAGTGATTTTCCCCCCAAGCCTAAACAAGTATCACCCAAGTTACCAAGTATTATTAGAAAACTAAAAACATACTTATGCTCACTTGAAACACTAATTGCTAACCTTAATCTCGAATTTCTTCTTAAGGGCAATTCTAACCCTCTATTTTGTAGCCAATTCCTCCTCATTTCTTAGAAAAAAAGAACTAGAAGCATTGACCTTAACTTATTTTAATATTATACTCACTTAAACAATGGTTAATAGTGCTTAAAGGAAAGATTTTTAAAGCATTTCACCTCAAGAAGTTAAAGTTGGATTTCCCCCGTTTTTTTTTTATTCCCAAGTTTTAACACAATAATTTATTAAATTAAAATACGATTTTTAGTATAAATAACATATTTCCACTATGAAATATATATTTCTAAATTTACATAGATTCCATATTCAATCAAATTTATATTATGCATTATTTATTAAATTAATATCACAAAATATATATATAGTTTTATAAATAACCTGATATTCACTTATATATATATATATATATATATCAAATTTCGGCATTCATACAAATCAATCTAAATTTATATTCACATACACATATATGTCTATTGGCATTTACACACACACATATAAATAATCTAATTTAAACAAATAAAACATTATATATATATATATTCTATGTATGTGTCCAGCACTATATTATATATATTATACTTAAGTTTAAGAAAACACATCAAAACACTACACACATTTATATGATTTCAATTGAATAAAAAAATATATATGCATCAACAATTTCTACTAAAAAATCAAGTATAACAATACTAAATATATATGTTTAATTAGGTTTTTAGGGAATATATATATATATATATATATATAAAAGAACTTATCAAAACTATATTATTACTAAATCTACATTATTACCATAATCTAATATCAATTTCAACATCATGATTACAATCAACATGCAATTTAACAATTAAATTACTTAAATTTGCTTGATTTTGCAAAATTATATAGCTAATCTTCCCTACTCCTACTTAGAATTTAAAGAAGCTTCTTAATCTCAATCCCCAACTTCAAACTTCAATTAATCTTCAAATTTCACCTAAGAATTAGTTGAAACCATAAATTATATTTGGGATTAGAATAGGGAAAAGACTAGGCAAAACATTAGGTAACACTTGATTTATTTTTTACTTGACTTAAGGTGAGTTTTTGTGAATTTTTGAAGTTTAAAATTGAGAGTATTTTGTGGGTATTCTTGTTAGAAATGGCCTTTGGATTTGGGATATTTTTAGTGGAAAAAAATTTGTGAAAGAATGAGGGGATATTTGATGTGATATGAGATGATTCTAGAATAGGGTGAGGTATCACATAGGGATAATTAGGTGCATTAGGCATAGATGGAACCTTAGATATTTATAATAGTTGCTTTTTGTAATTAGGAGTAGAATTTGTCATAACGCTAGGCATGGTAAATGGGCTACGACACACGTGGGCTACGGGTCTAGCACAACATGATATGCGAAGGAAAAAGACAAAAGTACTAGTACATGTGGGCCGGCATGCAGCACGTGAAATAAGAGGGCTGGCACGACCCATTCGTGTACCTTTTTAAAAAAATAATAATATAAAATAGTGATTTATTTTTAATTTATTATAAATTTTATTTAAATAAATAAATTATTTATTATTATTTTAATTAAATATATTTTTCTTCTTAAAAATATATTAAGTATATTTTATTTTTCTTAAATGATTTCAATTGTATTACTATTAACATATTAACTTCAATTTTTTTAGGAAATAAAAAAATGAAATTATCAAATAATATTTTAATGATAATTAATTTATATTAAATGTTAAACTTAATTGATTTATCTAGAATAATTGTAAATAATGAAATTAATAAATGCATTGGGATTGGTGAAATATTAAATTTTATTAGTAACATTTGTTAACTACAAAAAAATTATAAGAATATTGAAAAAGAAAAAGGTTATCAGCCATACACTCTCCCAATAACCTCTTTTAACCTTACCCCACTGTTCTATCATGTCTACTGCTGCAAATTCGGTAGTGACAATGACTCCCCTGATCCCAAGTCACGGTCCTTTGACCACTAAAAGTGTAGGTTCGTCTGCTTCCTGCTAACGGCATTAGATCAATCTTTTAAGAACACACATGCTTTAATAATATCATCTTTTAGCTTATGGTGGTGCGGTTCGAGGACCTATTCACCCAAACTGAAAGTTGACTCTAATGAAACTATTGAAGTCGAAGAAGCTAAAACATCTCGTGCCAATATAGAAAGCACTGGCATCATGTGTGTCCTCTTCTTCCGCCAACTGAGGATATTGAAATCATCTCCCTTGTTTCTCCATCGCTCTTCTAATTCCTCCTCATTAAGTTGCTGGACTTTGTTTACCAGCATGCTAAGATTTCTTGGAAAGCTGCACGATTGCTCTTAACATTTTGGGCATTTTATTTACTTCTTTTTAAAAAACCATAGGATGAGTGACTGCTAGACCATTGTGGTTGGGTTGGTGGTACATTCGTCTAATCATGACATCGATACAAGTCTTTGAGCAAATTTATTGTTGTTGTAAGAAGACTTGCAGCCTTTGCTTTAGGATTAGCCACACCAATATTCTTATACAATTCCTTGAGTAGTTCTTTAGTCGCATAAAACTTATACCGTGGATCTAATATTGTTGTAATATGGAAGAATGAGGGAAAATGGACAAAATAATCTTGGAGCTTACTAGCTATTGTAAAAACAGTAGTAGCCAGATTATGATCGATACTGTAGTTACTCAGCACGTCTGATATATCAACTAGGTGGGAAAGTGCCTAATTACTATTGGGGAAGTAGCAACCAAATAAATGTTGTGTTCGGACAAGAAATGCCTTCGGAACATCTTTAAGTGCATATGTTATTTGTCAATCCTGATTCTTTATTAGGCCAATGCTAAGATTAGAGGGATTGAGTAGGGTATTGTACAAATGATTAGAGTCCTTCTATACTTCAATGCTTGGTTAAGCATTTTGAATATAGAATTCTACCTGGTTACACAATCAAGTGCAGGCAGCTTTTGCTCTAAACGATGTGCCTTGACAAACTCTATGTACATTTGTTTTAATCTTTGTGAAACATGAAGATAGTTGATTGCATGTCTTATCTTTTCAATATGTATATCAAGGCCACAAGCTCTAAGACATACTTGCATTACCGAATTCATGATATGGGAGACACATCTTTTCAATATGTATGTTAAGGTCATAAACTCTAATATGTGTTAGTAAGCGTCAATCTGACCACTTGAAGCATCCCAATTTTACCATTTTGTAGACTAATACATCATATGATTGGCTACAATATATTCCATGGTCGAATTTAAATGATGTCTCTGTTGAAGACGTCTTCTTGATGGACGCAATCTTTGATCATTGAGCATTATATGTCAAGCATTTGGTGATACAATGCAAGCGTCAGGTGCTTGGGAGAAAGGACACTCATCCTGTATATGGCTGCCTCATCATACTCATTCTGTAATCGTGGAGATTTAACCTTTCAAATTACACGAAAGCATAAACAAGGTCTAAATTCACGAAAGGCGACATAATGAGAAGGTTAAGTTTCAGATATGATCATGAAGCCAACTGATATATTGAAGATCAAGGTGGCACAATATAAATAGGAGATGGAAATGAATCAGATGAATAGAGCTTTGATCTCAACTTGGATGATTTATCCTTCCCCTTCCCACGGCATGATAAAGGAATAGGAGATGAACACGAACACGGACAATGACGGGGTTAAGCTTAAACATGGCAACAACCTGGTGGCAGTGCATATAACATGGATGGCATAATTGATAGTCTAAGACAAATAACCAAGGTCCAATCAGAATATGGGGAAATGCTCAAATCCATGAATAACAAGATGAATCGGTTCTATGAAAAGGCAAGTTATTGACTAGTGTATCCTCCACCACCACCCCACAATCCTCGTGTCAGCCCTCGAGTGACACCAATGATTAAGGCGATCAACAAGGTAGCTAATTATCACATTCACACTATTTTTTCTAAAATTAGATTAATTGCTCTTTTTTAGTATCAATGTAAATAATAATGTAATACATATTATTGTTAATTGAGTTAAAAATATTGCTTCATTAATCGTTTAAATTTTATTTATGTTAAATCTATAATTTATTTATAATATAATTATTTTAATTAAAATTCCAAAAATCAATAAAAAAATCGTGAGTAAAAAATAATAAAAAAATGAATTAATTGTGTGAAATCGGACTGATTGAAAGCACACAAACTAGCACGTGGAGGCATGCGACACAACATGTGAATAAATGGGCTAGTATGATACATCATGTGGAAAAAAAAAACACGTGAAGCACGGCATACAAGGCAAGCTAGCACGAATGGGTTGGATAAGCAAAAGCACAGGACATGCAAAGTACGTAAAATTTGGCACGCGGATGGTAGGCAAGGCACGGCCTATGTACCATGCCTACATAGTGTCCATCTACAAATGACATAGGTTTTTAGGCTTTTTAGGTTAATGGGTTTGGACATATTATTTAAGGGTTTAGACTTTAAATATTAGACAAATAAACTTGGATTTAACAGTTTAGCTAAATTGAATTAGGAATTTAATTACTTAATTGGGTCATTGGCTCAATTTTACTTGGTATATGAATTTATGATACTAAATTCTAGATTCTATAAATTTAGGTGTTGAATTTTATGTTAAAATAGCTTAATTGGATAATTAGATACTTAGGTAATTGATATTTAGGAAATTTGGTAATTGAGGCTATGTTGAATAATTGAGATAGGTAATTGGTTGGTTTGAATCTTTAATTTTAATTAAATTTATTTACTAATTCACCCATGCCAATTTACCTAATCATATACTATAGCTCATATAGTTTATTTAATTAAACCATCTAAGTTCAATCATTAAATTAAGTTAAATTTTAAAGTTCAAAATCACTTGTATTTTATATATTATTTTATCAACACATTCCTAATTTAGATGTTCAAAATTACCCCTAACTTATCTCACTATTTGAAGAGCTTGGTGCACTTCTATCTCATGGATTCCTTAGTCTTCCATGTAGTGCCCCTCTTAGTTTGATCTTTATACTAAACTTTGACAAAGTTGATTGTCATTAACCTTAAGGTCGTCTCCATTCGATCCATAATTTTTACAAGTTTCTTAGCTATCATCAAGTTAGGTTATACCTCTGGTTGGCATATCAACTACTACAAAAAAAATGCACTTCTTTAATTGTAACACATGAAATATATCAGACACACAAGATAAACTCGGGGTAGTGCTGATCCATATGTAACTAATTCAATCCTCTCAAGTATTTTGAAAAGTCCCATGTACCTGAGATAAACAAATCTTTAACTTCAATTCATACAAAACTTTTATTATCCTTTAATTTCATTTCTTATCACAACTCGGGTTCAGCTTCCCTTTGACTCTAAATTTGAAAAATCCCTTTATAGGAGATGCTCTAAGGAATACATGATCATTGACCTCACACTCAAGTGGTCGTCATGCCATATAGGTGTAAATCTTATACTAATTTTGTTTTGCCTACATCCTTTACCTCACAATTCCTGAATCTTACCAATTGCTTGTTGCACAAGATCTAGGCCAAGAATAGTTCTCTTGCCTACTTCATCCCAGTGTAGAGGTGATTTGCACTTCTTACCATATAGTGCTTCATATAAAGCTATATGAATCGCCGACTGGTAGCTATTATTATAAGCAAACTTAACCAAAGGTAAATGATTGTCCTATCAACCTCTAAAATCTAGAGCACATGCTTTAAGTAAATCCTTTACTATATGAATTAGTGTTACAATCCCATATGGTTCTCAAGCGAGTGGGGAATGGTACTTCATCTTGAAGGGTTTTCCCACTTGATAGGCTAGTCTTTTAGGTTGGACTCTCCCTTTGGGCTTGGGCACCTAACATTGGGTGCTCTTATTAAGAGTGTTGATGGGAATAGAAGGGGCGACCTAAGAAGGGACGACCTAGGAAAAGGTTACCTATAGAGAAGGCTAGAGTGAAAGTCGTCCAGAGTAGGTTACTTGGGGTGGGTCGCTAAGGGCATTAGCTTCTCAAGGGTGAGTAATGTTACAATCCTACACTAATTCCACAAGAAATTGTGGCAGGATACTTAAGCTTGGAGGGCTCTCCCAACTGATAAGCTAGTCTTTTGGGTTAGACTCACTCTTAAGGTTCGGTACTTAGCATTAGGTGCTTCCATTGAGAGTATCGGTATCAGCAGAAGGGGCGACTTGGGAAATGACTACCTAGCAGAGAAGGCTAGAATGAAGCCATCCAGTAGGCCATCGATGGTGTCAGCTTCTTAAGGGGTAGGTAATGTTATGATCTCATATTGGTTCCTTAAGTAATTAGGGAATGATACTTAAACTTGAGGGTTTCCTACTTAATAGACTAGTCTTTTGGGTTAGGCTCTTCTTTTGGGCTTAGGAACCTAACAATCATCCTCTCAAATAGATCATACCAAACCAAACCAATTGATTATAACGGTTATCAAATATAATTGTTTGATACTATAAACACAAGTAGGTATAGATTAGAGGGGGATAATCAATTTGCCATATTGGTCAAGTGTCGTGGTAGTCAACTGACAAGTCTAATCAAAGTTAGATTCACCTTGATGCAGTAGAAATCACAAAGATTGTATAAGAAAATAGCTTTAGAGGCTATTTGGTAAACATTACTACAAAAGCAAGTTTTTTGCAATTTTTAGACTTGAACTTTAATCATCTAGAACTTTTTCCCTTTATTATGATTTTGGCAAGTGAATAGTTGCTTTAGCACAATTTTCCGAGTATGTTTCAACAGTGTGGTTAGTTTTTCCAAAAAAGGGCTACAAAATACCAAGCCAACCAGACCATGATACAAATTTAGGAAGTTTCTCTTTAAACTTCCACGTTTTCAAGTGTTAGCTACATAAGTTCTCCTTAATTTTCATTTACTTCAATACTAAATACTCAAGCAAGGTCATCATCTCTTCTTCATCCATCTATTTTCAACTTCCGTCGAGAATATTGAAAGAACAATATATATTCTTAGTAACCGTATATTATTAGCCTCTTCTTTATCTTCCATGAACACCCTTGTCCTCCTTATATCCCGTAGTAATTTAGCCATCTCATGGACTTGAGTAAAGTATATGCACACCTAACCTACATAACTTGCTTTAGAATTTATAAATTAATGTCACTTACTTGTGAATACTTAGATGGCACAATTGTTCCTCTCTTTCCCTCCACACACCCACACCCACACCCCCCTTTCTTTGAAGAGGTGTGTGTAAGCAATTGTTGTGACATGCGGCTGGGATAAGAAGGGACCGATGGAGCAAAAGAAATCATGGAGAGAAGGTGGAAAATTATGTCAAGTAAGAGGAGATAACTAGTAACACTTATGATAATATTTGGTTGCACAATGTTTTTAGCATTAGACTGTACAAATGTTATTATACCATGTTTAATTTAGGATTCTCTTCATAGAAGATGATAAAACTTAAAATTTCTATCCTTTTATTTCATGATAATAAAATATTAGAACAGGATAAAAAAAATATCATAACTTTGTTAGTACTGTCCAATATCGCATATATCAAAATGAAACGAAAAATTTGTATTATCCAATCCTCTTTGTTTTATCTATTTCTTACCATCAAACACTACCTATGTACTGGTCTAGGTTGGTTTTTATGACTTATGAGAGTAGTTAATCTATTTAATTTCCCCTCCTTCTCCCACTTTGGTCGTGGCAGCATCTGCAATGGAAGAGGGAATTATTCATAAAATCAGGCGGCAATTACATGTGGTGAGTGGAAAAATGTTTGCAGTGTTTCCCTAGGGTGACACTTAGCATGGCCTCATCCTTTCTCCTCCCTCACTTTTGTGTCAGCCATAAACAATAACAAAAGGGAAGTCATCCAAGCTATGAGGGGTTGAAAACGAAAATGGCGGTTGAATCATGTGCATGGGTTAGTTTTCTCCCTTCTCTTTTTGGTGCCGTGTCACCCAAAGGAATGGCAGTAGTATCATTTGCTAAATCAACCTGCAGCCAACACATTTATGAAGGGTATAATTTGTAAGGATCATGTGCTGCCATGCATGATTTTAACTTCCGCCACCTGCCACCGTGCACCGCCGCCTTGCCTCCCCCTTTCTTGTCTAATTTCAGCGCGGTCAACACCTGGTACAATAGTTGAAATTTGTCCCTAGACATGAGGAGCACGATGAGCTATTTACATCTTGCTGGCCGGCGGTTCCTGTTGGGTTGCATGGAGAATTTTACATTGGATGCCACTTATTTATTTATTTATTTTTTGCTTCACACTTGGCATGGTTCCCGTTCCTATAATTGCCGTGGCATTCAAATAAAATGGGAGGGAAATAGCTTGTCCATGCGGGGTACATGAGGAACATTTAAAAGAGGAATATACTTGGTGTTGATTTGCATGGTTGATCACTTCCTTCAAGTGACACTTAATGGCCACATGTCCCTCTTCATGGCTTTACCAATTTGATTCAAGTAGTTTATTTCCTTTGAGCTGTTCGGTGGAGGTAGTAAGGGTGTGGCGGTCATGGCATGTGAACTGCATGAAAATGACCCTTCTCGACAACCTTGAGAGCCACATGTCAACACTTTTTTTTCCAAATATATGTTGGATAACAAAGTAAAGTCGAGTCATTCATATTTTTCAAGTTATTGAATACGATCTAAGTATATGTGTTTCATACTTTAACTGAAGTTTTCCAATTTATCCCTAAGGCTTTTCTGTAGTATCACTGGATTTTGAGATGTTAAATTTGATTCTGGTATCGATAGTGAGGATCTTAATTTTACAAATGAAATTGGAATTAGGATCTTAGCTAAATTGAATTCGGAACTTAACTTAGGAATTTAATTACTTGAAATAGGCAACTGACCCAACTTTAAAGATTTAGCGGTTTAAAAAATGGTATTTGAAATTCTAGAAATTTAGTTGTTGATGTTTACGTTGAAATAGCTCAAATTGGATAATTAGATACTTAGGTAATTAATCGTTATTCGGGAGATTTAATTCAATTTGGTAATTGACACTACGTTGAATAATTTGATAAATTGAGATAGGTAATTGGTTGGTACGAATCTTTAATTTAATTAAATCTATTTACTAATTCATTTATGTCAATTTGCCCATCGTATACTATTGTCCATATAGTTCAATTAATTAAATTATTTATGTTCAATTAATAAAATAAGTTAAATTTTAAGGTTCAAGATTACCCACATTTTTTATATTATTTAATTAACATATTATTAATTTTTTTTGGCCATAACATATTATTAATTTCGATTGACATATTTATGGGATTGAATCTGTTGATAGTTATGTCATATATGATAGTTTTGATCTTGTTGCAAAAAATATTAGTAAAAAAGCGATAATCATTTTAGAATATCTATTAAAATTTTCTTTCATGATTTAATACTATAAATAATTTGTATATGTTAAAAAGCCAATTATTTAATCAATTATATTGAAAATGATATGGAAAATATCAAATTTGATAGTTGAACTTTACATAACAATTCAATTTGGTACCTAAACTTTGAAATAATTAATTTAATATCCAATCAAATTTCTATAACTATTTTTATTATTTCACTAACATGTTTACTTTATTTCCTTTGAAGAAATAGCTTATCAACGCTAATCAATGGTAGGAGATATAATAAAAATATAAGGGTAAATTACAATAAAAGGTATGGGGATAAGTTCATTTAAGGTATCAACGTTTCAACTAGTTCAAAAGAAGAAATTAACGTTTAGGAATAAATTATTTAAGATATTAACGTCTCAAGTGGTTAAAAAGAAGTATTTCAACGTTTTGCAAAGTGAGTCAAATAAGGTATTAATAATTAACTATTAATGAAAACTTTAGAAACTTAATTGAAAACTTATCAAAACGTTGATACCTTAAATGGACTTTACAAAACGTTAATACCTCATTTGACCACTTTGTGAAACGTTGATACCTTTTTAATTACTTAAAATGTTGATACGTTAAATGAACTTACCCTAAAACGTTAATATCTTTTTGTGTAATTTACCCAAAATATAATGGTATGCAACCGCTTCCAAGTTAATAACAAAGCGAGCAGTGTTAAAGAGATAGTAGAAATAGCCACAAAAGTTTGATGTATTAAATTGACTACTTCCAAGTTCATGCACAAAATTGAATTTTCGTGCAAATTTTAAGTATCAAATTTGACATTTATCTAAAATGATATGTTTTAGGAAATTACATGGTCCCTTCATTAATTTTGATGGGAATGGTCCTGCCACTATCCGATGGTTTACATCATACCTAATCGTGATCAAACCACTAGAATAATTAATATTTCAATTACTATATTTATTTTAATGGTTAGATGATTGATTGGATAGTTCCACTGATGGATCGTAGAAACTTTCTATGTTTTGTCTATTATAAATAATGCAATCACATAAAGTCAACATATAAAAAAAGTAAAATTGTTAATACATATCCTTATAGTTCCTGTAGGTGCACTTAGCCTTCTCATCTTGATAATTTGGTGATTTCCTCCATGACCATTCCCTTCTACTAAACAATTAAAACGTGCTTTTAGTATTTTTAATTATATTATCGTAATTAATACTAAATTTCATATTAAAGAAAGAGCATACATTTGCAATTAAACTAAATAAATTATAGAATTTTATTTTTATATATTGTTATTCCTTTGTTTTACTTGTAACTTTTAGCAAAAATATTTTTATGATGTATGTTTGCTGGTAATAAAATTTTCATAAAATTTATATATTTTTTATTATAAATAAATCTACAGGTAAATTTCAATTAATTTATGACAAAAAAAAGTTTATGATTTTCAACCTTTTATGGTCTCCCACAAGCAATCTTAATAATTTTATGGAGAAGTTAAGTTGTATTTTTTTATTAGAATACTATAAAGTGTCCACTTGTTAGTAATTTCTTTTTTCCATGCATGAGATATATTATTGCAATACAAAGTGATTTTTTTTCTTTAATTCTAATGCTCTCGGGTGGGTTTGTTTCATCGTATTCTAATCATTTTAACATCATATTTTGTATTATTTTAAAATAGATATTTATTACGAAGCAGATGTCGATGAAAAATTAATAATTTTACTCATAAATTGATTAATTAGATATAATACATATATAATATACATAAATTATAAATATAAATCAAGTACAACTATCATATGGATAAAAATTTAACAATGTAATAGGACCGAACAAATTAATTTTAGCACCTAGTTACATGGTTCCGTGTCCCTCTGTGGTCGTAACTGGTAACTATTTTTCATATACAGTGTTCCTCTGTTTCGTCGTCACACGATTGATGCTGTGCATTAACTAACTATTCATGGCCTCACGGGCAGCGGATTTTGGGCTGAGCACTGTTATGATTCTCATTCGTCCTTTGTGGAGCACCAACTTGGAAATACTTGCTGTACTCCAATTTCTACAGTAAGTTACAGGTACCTGGATCAGGGAAATTTTGATGCATTGGATAAGGTCAAAGAAGGGTGAACTTTTGTTTTTAAACATTTTATTTAAAATTAAGAAGATATCATTAAATTATAATATTATTAGTGTTGTTATCTCAGTTTCATAAGTTAAAAACAGTCTCTTTGAAAATTTTCATTGTTATGACAAAAGTTTTTAACTTGTGAACACCTGCGTGGATCAAGAAAATTTGATGAATTAAACAAGCTAAAAGAGATCAATATTTTGGCTTTATTGTTAAGATAATTTTACATGTCAAGAAGCTACTTTTTTTAACTGGCAAAATTTTTAACTCTTTGGGTCTACAAAAAGAGAAAAGGAAAATAATATTGACTTTTTAAAAAATAATTATAAAAATATCATTAAGATAAAAATAATTTCAAAAATAGATAAGTTAATCTCGTCTCTTGAAGAGAAGAGATCATTAGTGGCCGATCTCATCTCTTCAAGAGAAGAGGTTAGTATATTTGTACCGACCTCATCTCTTAAAGAGACGATATTGAATCTGTCATCTTTAATCTCGTCTCTTCAAGAGACGAGGTCGGTGCAAAATACACTGATCTCGTCTCTTGAAGAGATGAGGTCGGTCGCTTATGATCTTGTCTCTTGAAGAAACGAGATCAAGTTGCCTATTTTTGAGTTTATTTTTTTATCTGATACATTTATGTAAATTTTTTTAAAAAATAGATATTTTTTTCCTTAATCCCTTACAAAAACAGTACATCGTTTTTTTTTAAATATAGTTATTTATTTTTTAAAATAGTAAATAAAAATAAGCTAACGTTGTATTTAAACACAAGAAAATAAAAAGCATAGATAAAGTAAAGAATCTTAGGAAAAAATTTCTTGAAATTCTGATACATCATGTATAAATTGTAAATAAGGTTTTTAACATTAATTTGTCGTCGGACAAACTTCGGTTCGTGAATGATGCCACAGCTCCACGCACTCATTTAATATAGATTTAAATTTCTAATTAATGTCCTAACGGCCACCGTCTCGTACGGTTGAACGATTGCGGCTAAATGCGGACAACACAACGGGAAGTTGGGAACTTTTATGAATGATTGCATCAGTATTATTAAAATTAAATTAATTATAAAAATTTTAAAAATCTAATTATAATTAAAAAAGATCTAAATCATTTACATGGATAGGTTCTATGTAACTGCTATAATACCTTATAATTTTACTAAAAAGTTTACTATGGGTACGTTTTAGCCCCCCACCGCCACTTTTTTTTTTTTTTTTTCCTCCTCTTTTTGCTCGAATCCATTTTCATTAACCTCGAAGTGAACAATTCATGATTGATACAAACATCCATAATCACAAAACGGATATTAAATATTTGGGGTGGCATCCACCAGTTTGGACCAAACAATTAAATAACAACTTATTTTAGATTAAAAAATTTCTAAACCATTTAATAATGGTTTAATTCAGTTCGGATTACAAATTAAACCAAATTTTAATTAATTTTTTTAAATCTTTTATATTTATATAGATATTTAAATATTTAAATTACTATATACTATGAAGTTTAACTTGCAAATCACTACAAAATACATCATAAATCCACACATTCATTTTTATAATCTTTTATAAAATCATTAAATCACCAATTAGTTATCAACCAACAAAGTACATTCACTAATTAATACATAACTAGTTATAATCTATAATCTTCTACAAAGTTAATAGTCAATTAATTTGGTTAGATAAAAAACTATCCATCAATAAAAGTCATCTACATATAAAAGTAATCTACTAACAAAATTAAACAATTAATACATAATAAATCATGACAAAATAAGCGAAGTCCAAATTCCATGGAGTTAAAACGATTAACAAAGAGTTAATGGCTCGAATGCTATATGAACTTGTCTAAAAGAGTAATTAACTATCTAAACTTTAAAAAAGATCAATGTACTATGATTTAACTTTTAGATAACGCTATTGTTAACTGCGCTAATGTCATCTCACGTGGTGAAATCATCAAATCACAGATAGACACGTGTTCATTTGAAAAAAAAAATAATAAGCATACCCCCTTTTTCTTTTAAATTTCTTAGTACTCAAAATTGGAAAAAAGAAAAACAAATCTAACACAGTTAACCCAATAAACATTCATATGGCAATCGGAAAATCCATTGTTTGAAACCCTAAATAAAAATCAAACCCATTGAACCAAAATCTAGACATGGAATAGCATTTAGAAGATCAAAAGGGAAAATCATGAAAATGTATAAGATTGAAACCCTAAATCTTAGCAACTGGGAGATATACCCATTTTTTTTCCTTTTTTTTTTTGTTTCAGAACTTTTGAAATCTCTATGCTTCATCATAACATATATTCTTTCTCTCTTATAGTCAGAACCTTGCCTATAACATGCTTTTAGGGTTTATCGTCATAGGTTTGAGAATCACCTTATGACACAATCCAGTACTTCCATTCCATCCTCAAATTGGTTGATGAACAGTGCCAATGGACACGTGATGTGTAAATGTGGATACAAGGCAAGACTTTCATTACTGGAGTGCTCTATGGTTTTATTAAACTTAGTTAACCTAGGGATTCAAATTTCGTCCCTTAGGGTTTCAATCTATATCACCTATGGTAGGTTTTCTTCTTCTCATAAGGAGCATTGAGGGTATAGGAGTTTATTGGTTGGATTAATGGTTAACCTTGGGTAAGTTAGTTTGACAACATTGTGTATATGTGTGCACATTATTTTTATTTCAAATAACACATGTCTATCTATGATGGGGTGATTTCGCCATATGAGATGACAGAACTAATAGTGTTAGCGCTGATAGCAATAGTGTCCTCGAAAAGTTATATCAAATAGTTAATTAATCTTTTTAAAGTTTATGTAGTTAATTACTCGTTTTGAGAAAGTTCAAGCAGCATTTGGGTCATTAACCCTCAACAAAAACACAACTTTAAGACATCAATGGAAGAATATATCTTGAACCTAAAAAATAATTTTAAGTGAACAAATTAATATTGACCAATACTCATCAAATAATGAATATTATAATGGAACCACAAGAAAGTATACATCTTTTAATTAATTATCATAAGAAAATATATAGTTGTAAGTAGAATTATTATGTTTTTTAAAAATGATTTGGTTCAGTTTTATGGATTGATTTTTGTTTACCATCAAATTAGCCATTAATTTGCAGATTAATTAAAGTTGGAAATTTTCTAGATCAAATGGTTTAAAAAGCCATAATTTCGGTTTGGTAGGAGCTTTTTCCACAACTAATTAAAACTAAAGATAAGCCTGACAAATGAACTAGGAAAATTCAAGATCTCTTAGAAATTTTAATTGATCCCATTGCTCCCTGTCATATTGCAGCGACGGCAAGACAAAAACAGGAGGAACAAAAGCCACACAAAAATCAATTTCCTGGACCTGCGTAATTTAGCTAGTTTATCAGCAACAAAATTCGATTCCCTTTAGAGGTAAGCCAAGCTAAACTTCTCAAAATTTTGCCAACTTTGCTTGCAAGTTGGAAATAATATTCACAAAGGTTAAGATTGCATTTCCTACTTATTTTCTAGTCAATAAAATAAATAGTTAATTCTATATAATATTACGGCATGCACTTTGCCGTTTTCAATCCAAAATAGATTGCTTATAACTCAGCCTCCAGCAAATAAATGCCTAAGTTTCTAGTCAAAATCAACAATCCATTAACCTGCCTCATCTTGGAACACGACTGCCATAGTAGCATTAACTTGCCCCATCCCAGAGCACAGCAACTATAGTAGCATCACCAGATGCCACAAATGAGGCATCTATATTAACTTTAACATACCCAACACATAGTAGAATTCATTTAACAACATCTAAAGTTGGGAAAGTAGTAGTTGTTTATTTGATATGATAAGCCCGATATTCTCTAACAAGCATTATATTTTATACATGCAAAAATTGAAAAATTTTTGCTTTACCATGAATTAAAATTATTTCCATCATTCCAAATCAACCACACAACAAAACGGAACAAGATAGAGCTAGTTACATGGATACTGCTAAGATATGATGCTTTTAAAAGAAACATTGTTTTTATCCAATCTTATAAACTCATATAAGGACAATTTGTTATGAAAAACTCCAATCCTAAATTAGTCCATGTTGATATCTTTATTAAGGTTTTGATGATAACAAATGGAATAAAATGTTTCTAAAAAGTTTGCCAAGTGTACAAGAATAACAAAGTTTGAAAAAAATATTCTTGAATCTAGATAAATGCTCAATTTTTAGAAAGACAGAATCAGAACCTAAAGTCAATACCTAAATTTAGAACTTGATCTGTGAAAATGAACTTTCCATATTGTATTACTTTATAGTATTGAAGGCATAATTCTATAGATCAAATATATTAGGGAAATGTATTTGACCATTCCATTAAAATTAGATTAAATTCAAGGGGGAATTTAACATTAATTTTTTGAAATTACTTTTACATATGTCGAGTTGAATCATTCTTGATCCTTGATGAAATTGGATATTTCAGACTTGTTTGGATAAGAATATTTTAAAGAAAGTTTCCAAAAAAAAAAAAAAAATTGAAAACATTGCATGAAACTAGGCATGATTTGAATGCAAGGAACAAATTATTCAAGCCAAATCAAGTAATCTTCTATATTTGGAAGGAGATCTCCTCAATTGTCAAGATATCAACTACAATATCTTCACCTTGCTGTTGGATTTAAGGAAGCTTTTTAAAATTGAAAAGCTCAAAAATAGGATCAAGGATCTCATCAACAACAAAAGTGAAGATTTCTCTTCCTTTGAAGCTAATATGAATGTTAGCTTGAAGCTTATATATTGAAGATCTATTTCAAATTTCAAGATACAAAGAGAGAATACATGCAAGAAACTGTTATGAAATAAAAAAACTCTAATATTCGAAAGAAGTGGATCATTTCACTTAAACTTATAAAATATACTCAAAAGCTCTATTAGAAGCTTGAATAAGACATTGTTTCATCACATACTTTCAAAAGTTGAGAAATTTCGATCGTATCAAAAGCTTAAGGATTTGTTGAGTTGTGAATCCTTGTTGTTTATGTTGTTGTAAATCCTTGTTGTTTATGTTGTCAACTATCCTTGTATAGTTGCATTAGTGATAAGGTGATCAAGGTACCATAGAGCTACGCCAACTTAGGGTTAAGTTAATGAGATGGTAGGGTTGGTTATAATGCTTAAGAAAGCAAGAATTTTGAAAAACTTTGTTCAAGCTTTTCACTGGATTAGTGAAATAATTAGTGTGAATAATTAGTACCTTGATGTAGAGCTGGGAGTATGGACCGACATATAAGATAGAATTACTATATATGCTTGAGCACATTTTTAACTACCTTAGCTCTCTTTAAATTTCACATTTAATATGCTCTATCATTACTATTTGACAAACCTTCAAAACTTGAAGTCGATAATTTTTAAGAGATAGAAATTAGTTTTTTCTAACCATAACTTGATTAAGCAATCAAGAGGGACTTAAATTGTTTTCAAAACCAAACTCAAGCAGTCTTTTAAATTAAATCACAGTGACTTTAATAATCTAACAAAGTCCATTTTCATGGAAGTCATTTTTAGAAGCTAAAAGTTTTATTCAAAAAATTTGCAGAAGTTTTGAAAAGAATTTTAAAAATTACCAATTCAACACCCCTTTCCCACTCCTCTCTTGGGACTAACAATCCATACATCTCTCAATTGAGGGTAGTCCCTTAAAGCATATACAACATCCTCTTCCTAGAAAAGACATTTTGGACATTTGTAATTAGTATGAATTATTTTATTCAATATGGTACCCAGTAGAAGACTCTAATTAAGAACTCTCCAGTTGAATGTTTTGCATTTCAGACTTAGAATGAAGGCCACAACCAATTAAAAGATAAATCATCTTCCTAATGGTTTATCAAATTCGAAGATGCCTTGCATTGTATATATCCGATAAACTATGATTAACTCTGACATTCCTAGAATAGCGAAATTGATCGTGAATATTGTCTTGCGGCTTACACTGACCAAAATGACGTAATACGATTCACAATATTTGAAACCCAAGCCTTTCCTTATTCCTTGTTCTTTCATCAATGAAACAATTCGCTATCGAAAGATTTAAATGTAGATTGATGGATTGGTCCTTGTATAAGATTTCGAATTGGAATACTACCTCATCAAATATTAAACCGAAAGTTGATATTTTGCCCATTACCCAATAATACCATCTGTTGTTCTCTAATAAAATTTAGAGCTTTAGCAATCTCCTTATAGAGGAGAATGATTAACATTTACTTGCTACTACTAGAAATTACACTCTTCCTATACTTTTGTTGACATATATGATTTGTAGATCCAACAAAAAATTCATGAGCTCTTTTGCTCTTTTGTAGGCATAGGTTTTATTTTAAAGGGCAATGTTTAGAATACCCAGACCTCTAAGAACCTTAATCTTAATAATTCTACTCCATTTAATTTTAATGAGAACAAGGCTATTTAAAGTGCCAAACCAAAAGAAATTTATAGTAATCCTTTCTATAAGACTTGACTGTTTTTTTGGGTACCTGGGTGTTTAATTTGTTGTGGGAGGTGGGGTGGGGGGTTGGTGGTTGTGGTGTTCGGATTTGGGGTATGCTTGCTTCTGTAATAGTATAAGACCATTTGCAAAAAACATATGAGAAAATACTATATCTGTACCTTGTAGCATGATGGTTTCACTCATTATTATGCACTTTAGACATTATGAGTCCACTTAAAAACTCTATACAAATGATAAATATTTATGGCAATAGGAGCATGATAGACTCAGGATTATATAATTACGCAGACATTTATTAAGTTAATCTTAAAATTGTTTATTTGTATTCACTTGCCATTACATTTATATTTTATCTTACATATTTATGAATTTTATTGATGATTTCACTGTGAACCATTTAAACAATAATTAAGAGTATTTAGTGCATTTCATAAGAAATGATATATATGTCACTTGAAAATAAATTATCAATAAAAAATATAGAGTTAATATCCTTGTAAGTTTTGCTTTTAACAAAAATAAATCATAAAAGACATATAGATGGAATATCTATTTAATAATTCATGATCATTTTCTTAACATTAATTATAAAAAAGATGTTACTAAATCAAATTTTATAATTAATGCACAATATATTTGTTTTTAGCATAATTATATTATAATATGTACCTAGATAGGATAGTTATTCAATAATTTATGTAAAAAAAGTTAGTAAATGAAATTATATAATTAGTATGTAATAAGATTCAATTTTAATATGGATAATATAATTTATTATTGGTGGTATTCTTTGAATGAAAAATAGTCATTCACAAGAATTATTTAGTTAGATATAACTTTATGATAAAAGAATTTAATATTGTTAGTTATTGTAAAAGAAAAAAGTCCGAAGAGAGAGGAAGAGAGAGAGAAGTTAGTGTAATAAATACATGTTGAAAAAAGTACAAAAAGACTATATACCAATAAGATTTCAACCCGTGATATTTTAGATGTAAGAGCAAATATGTTATCATTAGAACATACTTATTCTTATGCTATAATTTGCTTTTTATAATATTTATGTAATATATAATATTTTCTTTTTCAAAAATATTTAAAAATTAATTTTCTCGAGTATGGGAGCTGGGGCTCCTGTCGGCCTGCCACCGCACCACCCCTTGGATAGGGGTTCCCTTATTTTATGCCTCTTAATAGCTGGAAAGCATGATGAGGTCACTTCCATCAATGTTGAAGACACACAATTAGTCATCAGTTGTATCCACCAAGGTGGAAAATTCATACTATGGGGATTACCAAAAGCTTTATGCAAGTCAATTTCTGTTGCCATCCAGCCCTTCTCTCCACATTTTTATATGAAAGGAATGCAATATTTCTCTTATTAAAATAATTTTATCTGAGGATTTTCTACCCGCAATAAAGCTTGCTTGCACTGGGCAGATGTCAGTAAAGAAAGGTCTTAATCTAGTCACCAAAATTTTCAAAACTATTTTATAAACAACATTAGATAGGCTGGTAGGGCGAAATTGACTTATCTTATTTGCCCCATCTTTTTTTTAAAAATAATTGACAATAAGGTTCGATTGCTAGAATTCGGGATTGAACATGGCTGGAAAATGAAATTAACTAAAGATATGACTGAAGGACCAACCTTACACCATCACTCTTTGAAGAATAATGCACGAATCCCATCTTTACCAAGGTCTTTCCAAGAATCTATAGACTGCGAGGGATCCATCATCTCCTTTTCAGAAACCCAGGATCTAAACAATTGAGAAACATCATCAAATAATCCTCCCCTAAGTGTCAAAGGAATGTAAATCTCTATACTCATGAACAGTTTAGTTGAGGTAAAAATTTTTACAAAGTACTCCCATGTTTGCTGCTATAACTCTATTGGATCATAAACCTAGTTCCCAGTTGTCTTTCGAAGCCAAGATCTTGCAATTTTTTTTTTCCATCTTCCAGCTAGCGTCAAACCACGACAACATTTCGTATTCCTTTCCTCAATGGAGATCCAATTAGCTCTCTAAATTATTTAGCTGTTTAGCTTTCTCAATGAGCTGTGCAGTTGGGTGACTAGTTAATGCCTTTTTAATATTAAAGTATTCACATTCGAAGTTCTTGACATAGGAGGTTCTTACAAATATGGAGAGTTGCTTCAACTTTTTGGGATTCTCTATAAAGAATCCAAAAAATGAGTTCCTTTAAAATATTTTATTATTATTTTATAAAAATAAGAGTATTTTATGAAGTAAATGAGACTCATGAAGTATAAAACGATGTGAAGGAATCCATGTGAATAATCTTATAAGTAAAATATTGAGTTCCTTCGAAAGAGAAGTTTCTTAAAATACTGATGTAGTATCTTGAGGATTTTATAAAGGACCCATCTGATGTGGGAAATTTAATTCCATTATCTAGCCTCAATAGGAAGGATGCGAGTAGCATACTCATAGGAGTTATCCAATTTAGAATAAACAAGATGCACAGGTCTTTTCAAATCAGGATATCTCATCCTCATTGGTAGAAAATTTAAATGGCCTATTTTCTTACCATCTAGGAAAATTGTTATTAGTTTACAATACCAATTGACAATGATGCGAAGGCCATCTACTTAAATATTTAAGCGCACTCTCCGTATACATGGTTTGGTACATTATGCATAATTAACCCATACTTGGTTTAAACATGATTGGACGATTGAGGATAATTAGAAGTTGTACTATGACCAACCTGGACAACCACATGAAGATCCTAAGATGTTTGCGCATTAACTGAAACCTTCATGATATCCACTTTGTATTAAAGAAGCATCCCTCCACTTTCCCCTTCAGCTGGTTGTCCAAAGTATCCTTGCAAAGGAGCAAAATGTTGAGAATAGTGGTACAAAATGTTTGCATCCACCCTTGTTTCAAGAATTCACACAATGTCTGGCTGCTTGGTATGCACCGTCGACTGAATTGCATGTTGTTTCCTTTGTGTATTTGCACCTCGTATATTCCATATGAGGATCTTAACGCGATGCTTAAACTTTGACGAGGATATGAAACTGTTGCTACCTTAATGACTCGACAAAATTTGATATTATATCCCAGTATAACCCTCTTGGAGACTAAGGGAGATAAAACCGGGTGCTCCATCAGTGATCAAGAAAGTCATAATTTCTTCCTATTACTTTTGGAAATGCAGTAGTTTTGGCATATTCAGTGCCACATGCATTGCTGCAGACAGGGTAAAATTAGGCACTATCATCTTGTTTTGGATAATTAGTTGAGATACCATGAGACATGTGAGCATCCAGCTTTCCATCAGAGCCTTCGGGTAAAAGTTTCTGCTCCAGACCGTGTTGGTGAACACCACATGAAATTCTGTTAATATGTGTTGTTGGGAGCTGCTGAATGGCGCCTCCAGTGCTGCTTCCTATTGATTTGTCACTTCCTTTTCTACCATGAATATACAATCCGAGGCCCATGATTGATAGGGTGGGTGAATAGCACCTTCGGCTCTGTTTGTTTCATTATCTTTTTTGTTGTTTTAAGATAAATTGTTTGTAAAAAACAAATACAGATAAAAAATATACATATTTACTCATAAATCGATTAAATAGGCTGGATACTGTATGATATATATACAGATACAGATATCATGAAAAATAGACCATCCAAGTAGACCCGAAGTGTTGTGCAAAAACACGTCCTTGAAGAAAACCTTAAAGGATCAGCAATCTTTTGTCGTCGTTGGAAGCTCCACCTCTAGATTAAAGATTCTTGCTTTGAATGTCAATGAGTTTTTTGATCCATTTTGTCCCTTAAGATGAGCTAACTTTTTGCACAAGATTGGTGCGAAGAAGGGGACTGGTGTCAACTTTTTACTAGGAGTGTGCAAAAAAACCGAATGTTTAGGATAATCGAACCGAAATCGAAAAACCAATACGAAAAAAAACGGTTAACCGATCCATCGGTTTCGGTTTAGGATTAGCATTTTTAATTTTTTCGGTTTCGGTTTTTAGATTCTAGAAACCGATGGATTCGGTTAACCGATCCGTAATTATAAATATATATAATTTATAATATACCCATATGATTATTTTTATAGTGTTATCAATATGAATTATGTTAAAATGAATGATTCATATAAGAAAAAACAAATAGATATATATTTGAAAATTGGACTGGTGGTGTTTGATTGAGATTTTGTATTGAGCTCAATTGATCAAGGTTGATAAGAATATATGAGTAAAAAGCTATTATGATGATTATATTAATGAAACCTATATATATTAACAACTATTTTACATGTCTTATATTCTTAATTTATAGTTTTTAATATAATTATAAAAAAAATACTCTAATTTTTTTACGGACATATTGAAAAATATGATTAACTACAAAATTTGTATAACCATTATGCTAAACGGTTAAAAACCGAAAATCGAAAAAATTAACCGAAAGAAACGGTTAACCGTTAAGGCGGTTAACCATTCATAATGGATCAGTTTAGGATCAGGATATTAAAAATCCGATTATTACGGTTAGAATAAAAAAATAGGGCCACAGATCGGTTAACCGAACCGTGAACACCCCTACTTTTTACCGGTATGATTTCACTAAGCCATGTCTTTTAATCTTCTCGAAGACTCCTGAGAAAACCACCTGCATGCTCCAATTCATTATGATCCACTGGTTGGACATTAAGTCGATTGCCATTGCGATGGTTTACTTTATGTTCTTGTGAGTTTATATACCAGTACTTCCCTCTCCTCTAATTCGCACTACGTCTTGGCAGAACTAAAATTCATCCCACATAATCGTTTGAAGATTTAGTATTATTGCACTTGCATGAGCATATTCATTCTCAAGGTCACCACTCTGATTATTTTGTGACTTGTTTATGCTTGAATGGGGAGGAGTTTTGCTCGACTATCATGCTTGCCATTTTTTGCTAAAAATCCTTACTTGGCATATTATTTTTGTCTGAATAGTCAGAATCAGCATTCTTTGCTGAACTGCTCTCTTCCATATCCTGTTTAACAGGGTAAGTAGTAATTTTATGACCTACGCATCCGCAGTGAGCCAGTGACAGCACAAAGAACTTAACCCCTCATGAAGTACTCGATATTGTCGGCTGTTTATCACAATAGTGTAAGTGAGTGGTGCATGCATATTTAACTACGCACATACTCCAGCAAATTTAGCTCCTCCTGCAGCAACTATATAAGTATCAGTATGAAGACAAGGGCCAGTAGATTCCCTTGTACATTGCAAAGTAAGCAAGGCATGATATTCCAAAGGTAGCTCCTCAATACGAATTCAGATTGCCACAGAGTCAAATTTGGCCGCAGAAGGCTTAAAATTAGCTTCCCATCTACTTATTGTTAGGAAATGCCCAATTGTAAACCATGATCTTTCTCCTAGGACATGCTTAAAAGCGATAACCTTGCACTCTGATTGAGGTAAGACAACTGCATGTTACTTATTGTCTCGTTCTTCCGATCCTCATTTCCATCATCTTCCATGTCTTCTAAAGTTCCTTTGAAGAAAGATTTTTAATAAGCATCCGAAATTGTGTAGCATAGTTTGTCTTTATATGACATTGGCCCGGCATGAGAATCATTTATTTGTATTTAAAATTGGTACTAACGCAAGAGCATTAGACTCCAAAGATAGTGATCCAGAGGATGAGAAAACGTTAGAATCATCAAGATTGTCTTGACCTTCGATTGTTAAAGTGGCAGAATGTGATTTGAATTTTCTCTTTTTATTGAGAGATGGAGTTGATCTAGGAAACTGGGAAGGGAGGGAGGGAACATCCGAGAGATACATTGTTTAGTATAGGTATGTTTTAGCTTTGCTTTCTTCTCTTGTATCTTCTACAGAGTAAATATTCAATAGAAATTTTGAAATGAGGATATCTTTTATTTATTTATTTTTTATTTTGATTCGTTTGTTATTTTTTTTAGTATTTACTCACATGTTTATTAAAAAAGAAACAGATTAAAAAAATTTAAACAAAAATCTTTTTTTTTTTTTAAATTGAATACCCAATGAATTTCCATAAAGTTGAATTTATTTTCTTTTTCAATGTATAACATATTATTGAGAGCGGAATATAAACCATAAGTCACTCGGCGCATTACCATCCTCACACTGACCAAAGAGCCTAAGAAGGGCTGAAAAGATCACCTACTCAACTAGCCAATGAAGAGCCACAACTAGTGACACCTCGAGTCCTGCATTGGCAAGGGATCTTGAGCTCTCACTCACCTTGAACTCATGTTCACCTTGATGTCAAGGGGAGCCCATGAGCTTGACCTCGAAGTTGACTCCATAATATTTCCACTTTATCCCTAACCCAACATGGGGCTAAATAGGAAATTGCCAGTTCAGCCACACTCCACACAGCCATAACTCCCATTTTAGGCACTGGATAAAATGTTTCACCTTGGATGCCAAGTTAGCTTCTGGATGGAGATTCGCCTTAACAGAAAAGATTTGATAGACCTTATTCTAATATAGCCATGAATTATAAATAGCCATTTCCTTCGCAAAGGAAAGGGAGAATGATTTTGTTATCTTATGAATACTCTCTAAGAGACCCATGGACTAACTTAAGCATCGAATATGTAGGACAACCTCTCAATGCACCACTAACTGTTTTTATATGTTTGCAAGGGAAAAACTCTACGGGTAAATTTACAACCCTTAACACTTGGCACCGTCTATGGGAAATTTCTCCCTTGGATTATCTCCTCCACTTTGTTCTCCCATAAACACCAAGTTATTGATTAGAAAAAAATGCACAGTCCATACGACAAATAGTAATAGCTGATACTAGCTATGTTAAGACCTTAATGGAGTAAGAATTAGCTTGATTCAACTTTTACTCAATCGGTAGCTACTCCAATGGATGAGCCCCTGAGCTGCGATGTCAAGATCCCCCTGCTACTGGAAATGCTAACTTTGTGGACTCAGGACATATTTTGGAATTCGAGAACTTATGTAGGCAACTTGCATAGAAAAAGATTAAACATGAGTATTCTAATGCCCTCTTGTAAGCTTGGATTACAAAGCTGGAGGAGTTAAAGAACTTGTACCTGGAAGAATAAGCTTCTTGTGCACAATGGAGTGATTCTCTAGCTTACTCACCATCAAGGCATGATAGAACATCCGTCAAAAGACACCATTGGTGCACTACAACTCCACCATGGGCTAGCACCTCTATCAAAGCTCTATCCTATAGCTTGAAACTAGCTTCAAACGTTTATAGGAGACCCACTATCTCTTGGAAACCTGGTAAGGATAGCTTTTAACACCTCACGAGGGCTCAAAGTGTTTCAATACCTAACCCGAACCTCAACAAATCATTGCATGAGCTATGAGAGGTGTTTGAAAGCTGATTGTATAGGTCTTCGCATGACCCAAGCTTAGTGGATAAAACGCGAACACTTCTTATTACAATAATCCATCCGAGCTCAGAAAAGGAATGCCCTCTTGAAGAAATAAAAAAATATGATGGGGAGGCTCTCGAGCATAAAAGAAAGTTTTGGAAATGAATCCACTACAAAGACCATACTAGGTAAAACATCCTTTGTTGCCGAAATCTAGTTGGAAGTACTCCCTATAAGAGCTTAACTTTCAAACCTAGAGTCCCATGATGGGACTATCAACTCAGACGACAATGTCACCCAGTTTCAATCCACCATGATGATTCATAACTTTTCATATGCCATTTGATACCAAACCTTTCTTACTACCTTTCGAGGTGTAATCTGTGTTTGGTTTAACAAGCTCATACCTAGTGCCATTAGCTTGTTTGACCAATTTAGTGAACTTTTTTTGGCCCACTTCATGGCAAGTAAGCCACTATAGAAGATTGTTTCGTACCTCTACACGATACGACAAAGGCAAGATGAGCCCTTGAGAGATTATCTAGCAATATTCAAAAAGGCATGTTTGGAGGTCCCAAACTTGAATCAAGGTGTATCCTTTGAAGCCATCAAATAAAGAGTCATTGCACATAGTCCTTTCTTTGACTCCATTTCGAAGTGTTAGCTTATTACAATGGAGCAAATCAAAGAGAAAGCACAAAAACACATTTGGCAAGAGGACACTAGAAATGCTAGAAAGGAAATGGAGGTCAAGACCGCTTGAGGTGAACAAAATTAGCATCAAGACAAAGGGCACATAAAAGATTGCCAAAACTTTAACAACCAAAGTAATGCTAATTCATGTCGCAGAGACAATGATAAGAGAAAGCTCTTTTTGATGTATGACGAGTTCACCCGTTTGAAACTACCTATACATGATATGTTCCTAGAAGTGAGAAACTAAAGCCTTCTGTTAATACCTCATCCCATGAGACCTAACTTGAAGCGAAAAGAATACAAGAAATATTGCAAGTATCATCGTAACTACAAGCATGATACAAAAAATTGTTGGCAACTTAAAAGTGCCATTGAAGACACCATACAATGATGATGGCTAAAACAATACATTGACCATGGTGCTGCAAAATCTGAGCCACCTGTTTAGAAGCAGAGAATCGATGAAAAAGAGAATAGCTAGGAGAATGATACCCAAGATCCACACAATTGACCTAGATTCACCTAATAACACTACGATGAAATCAACACCACAAAAGGAAGGCGTTAACCTCAAGTCGAGTAGTACTTGGATCGAGCTCGGACTCAAACGGTTCGAGTCAGGTGATGAACTTGAAACCTAAAAGAGCAAAGCTTAACACTACCATTTCCTTTACTGATGAAGATTTTAAGGGAATCTAAATCCCCCTCCAAGATGCTCTAGTTGTCTTAGCCTGTATGTCGAGCTAGAGGGTTAAAGAGTGTCAATTAACATTAGCAAGAGTGCTAATATCCTTTTCAACTAAGCTTATGAGAAGATGATACATAAATTCAAGCTTAAGTTGAGGCTATATGACCACGAGTTATATGGGTTCAATAACCAACCCGTTCACCTTGGGCTATCATCACCATGCCTCTTGAGCTTGGTGACAAAGAATATTGCGCCACACATTAGAACAACTTCCTCATGGTCAACTATTGGTCTCCTTACAATGATATATTAGGAATAGCTACACAATTAAAATTTGGCACGGTCGTCTCTTAAACCCACCTCAAAGCCAATTTCCTCACTTCGATGGGGATAAAGGTCTATAGAGGAGATCAAGAACAGTCTAAGAAGTTATATCTTAAAGCGTTGAAAGGAGATTGTGTGTGTGTGGTGGATTCAGGACTTGAAAACCGACCTAAACATCGTGGTGAGCCTACTGAGCTCATTAAGGAAATCGCTTTAGATGATTGTCTCAAGCACATTACTAATGTAGGAATGTCAACTCTACTAAACTTGAAAGAAAGCTTACTAACCTGACCTGACCTGAACATCATGGTGAGCCTACTGAGCTCACTAAGGAAATCGCTTTAGATGATTGTCTCAAGCACATTACTAATGTAGGAATGTCAACTCTACCAAACTTAAAAGAAAGCTTAATTGCATTCCTGCGAGTGAATAAGGATGCCTTCACATGGTTATACTCTGACATGCTTGGCATTAGCTTAGATGTAGTCACCCATCAATTGAATGTAAATAAAGCCTAAAGGCCAGTCTAATAGAAGATTAGGCACTTCACCTTAGAAAGACAAGTCACCATTGAAGAGGAGGTCGTAAAGCACCTATGAGCTGGATTCATCAAGGAGAAGAAGTACCCAACATAGTTAGCCAATGTGGTGTTGGTTAAAAAATCCAATAGTAAATCGTAGATTTGTATGGATCACACAGATGTGAACAAAGTATGCTGAAAAGTTGATTTCCCTTACCTCAAATCGACTAACTTGTTAATAGCACCTCGAAACACAAGCTGGTAAGCTTTATAGATGTCTTTTTGGGCTATAACCAAATCAAGATGAATGCGAATTATGAAGTTCATACCTCCTTTGGAACCTATTGTGTAACAGTGATCACGTTTAGGCTAAAAAATGCTTGAGCTACCTTTCAGAGGCTAGTCACTGAAGTATTTAAAGCCCAGATCGGAAAGAATATGGAAGTCTATGTCGAAGACATGATTGTAAAAAGCAAATAGGCGAAAGACCATCTTCGTGACCTTCAGGAAACCTTTGATCATCTCCTCTTCTATAATTAAGCTTGACCTTAGAAAAGTGTCTTTGGGACCACTTTGAGAAGATTCTTAGGTTATGTTGTGTTACAGAGAGGAATTGACGACAACCCTAACAAGATCAAAGCCATCTTGGAAATGAAACCCCTTTCTTTTGTTAAACATGTACAACAGCTTGTAGGAAGAGTAACCACTCTGATCAAATTTCTCCCTAAAAAGTGCCAACATTTGTTATGATTCTTCAAAATTCTCAAAAGGCCTGAAAAATTTGAATGGATTGAAAAAACTCAGGAGACTTTTAAGGACCTCAAACATTTCGTGGTGGAACTACTGGTGTTATTAACTTTAATCTTAGGAGAAGATCTATATCTATACATCATGGTAAGTGATCAAGCTCTATTGTTGGTCCTAACCCAGAAGGAAGGGTAACAACACTGACCTGCATACTATGTAAGCCATGTTGTCCAAGGAATCGAGAAAAGATACACGAAGTTCAAGAAATTTGCTTCAACAGTAGTAATATCTACTTGACGCCTATGTTTGTACTTCTAAGACCACCAGATCATCGTCTTCACTGATGTAATATTAAGGACAGTCCTTCAAAAACCCAATGTGTCTAGAAAGATGATGAAATACGCCATTGAACTTAGTGTGTATAGGGTACATGTCAACTTTGCAATGCCATCAAGGCCCAAGTGCTAGTAGATTTTGTGGCTGAACACATAAGCTCACCTAAGTTAGAAGATTAGTAAAAGACTATATGGACACTCCATGAGGATAGATCCTTTACATAAGCAAGGAATGAATCTGTTTTTCTTAATTAAAAGACCACTTAATGTCAAAATTTGCCACGCCCTAAAATTTGGTTTCCTTGCAAGAAATCATAAGGTAAAGTACAAGTCCTAATCACTAGGCTTAAGCTCGCCACAAGCATTGGGTCGGACACAAGGGAACTCAAAATTTTCTTAGATTCTTAGCTCATGGTGCAACAAGTTAAGGGCACTTACAAAGCAAAGAACGAGTAGATGATCGAATACTTAGAGGCAGTCCGGTCCCTAACTAAGGAATTGTCCTCCTAGGACATTAATAAAATACCAAGAGCCAATAATTCAGAGGCCGATAAGCTCTCTAAGTTTGCCTCCATAGTGGTCCCTAACCTGGGCAAACTTGAAGAAAAGATGTTTATGGAATTCTTCTTAGAGAAATCTACCATGAGTAAAGCTTACGAAGTACTTTAGTTGCAGTGCACTCCTCCTCCATCGAGCTGGATGACATTGATAGAAAAGTATCTAAAAGACAGTAGTTTAAGCTTTGACAAAGTAGAGACAAATAAATTAATGTACAAAGCAAGTAACTATACCTTAATTAATGGAGTTCTATACAAAAACGGCTTCAATTTTCCCTTGCTTTGTTGCTTGCACCTAGAGGAGGGACACCAAGTCTTGGAGGACCTCCATGTTCGAGAGTATAGCAACTACATCAAAGCTCAACCACTATACGCCTGGGTCATTTGAGTTGGATACTTTTGGCTCACCGTGCGAACTGACATGAAGGAGTTTGTACAAAGGTGTGAGCGATGTTAGAAGATTACCCTAGTCAGTCATGCTCCAAGCACAAACCTCACTGCCTCATTAGCCCATGGCCATTCGCTCTGTAGGGACCTGATATTCTCAATCCCTTCCCCATATCAACTAGCTAGAAAAAAGCTTATCATAGTCAGATATTATTAATTTACAAAGTGGGTAAAAACTGAGGCAGTAGTGAAGGCCACACATAAGAATGTCCAGTATTTTCTCTACAACAACATCTTGGTCAAGTTTAGAGTCTCCCATTCTATCGTAATGGACAATGGTAAACAATTTAGCTAGAAGAAGATAAAATCTTTTTGTGCAAAATGCAAGATTTCTCCAAATTATACCTCGGTTACGCACTCTCGGGTGAATGGCTAGGTTGAGGCAATCAACAAAATCATAATGGAGAGTCTGAAGGCTAGGGTGGATCACATGAGTGGTAGATAGGTAGATGGGCTCCCTAATATACTATGGGGATATGGCACTATTAGGTGAACTCCGATTGAAGAGACCCCCTTCTGACTAACCTTTGGATTTGAAGCTGTCTTACCCGTCGAGCTCGAGCTCCTAAACATTTGAGTCCAGTCTTATGATGAGCTCATCAATGAGATAGGTCTCAAGGCTGAGTTAGATGCTATAAAAGAAACATAAAACATTGTGAGAAAAAGGATGATAGCTTATGAACAAAAGGTTGTCAAATACTACGGTAAAAAGGTCAAACATAAGGTTTTCCTTCATATGTAGAAAACTAGATGCAACTGGATTCGAAGAAGTCCGAGGGAAACTTGCCTCGAATTGGGAAGACCCAGTTAGAGTAAAAGAAGCCCTAGGAAATGGAGCATACAAGCTTGAAAGACTAGAAGGTGAGCTCATCCCAAGAACTTAGAATGCAAACAACCTGAGAAAGTTTTCTGAATAAATGAGGCTTATTTTCATGATGTCTAGTCACACCACATGTGTGTAAAGTCCAAAATAGGGTCTTGTGAACTCCTCTAGTTAACAGGTTCACCCAATTATGAATAAAATAAAAGTTCTATTTTAATGTGATTTCTCTTACTTCTTCTTTGAGCAAAACCACCAAAAGAAATAAAGTTAAGATCAGCAGAAGCCTTTGGAGTTTAAAGAACTCCACCCTCTTGTTTTGGTAGAGCACAAGTAACTCCCTATTAAGAGTAACTCCCATCTAAAAGTCCAGATAACTCCCTTCAAGAGCTTGTGTAATTTCCTCTTAAGGGTAACTCTCCTCGAGAGCTTGGGTAACTCCCCTCAAGAGCTTAGGTACCCTTAAAAGCTCAAGTAACTCCCTCTTAAAGGTAAATCCCATGGAGAGCTCGAATAAATTCCTCTTAAATATGACTCCTATCGAGAGCTCAAGTAACTCTCTCTTAAGGGTAACTCCCATTGAAAAGCTCGGGTGATTCCCTCTAAAGGTTACTCGCCAGAAGAGCTCGAGTAACTCAACATACTAACGGAGTAAGTCTATAATTAAGAATATGATCATTATCTGTATATGATTCAAAAGAGCAATATGAGCTGAAACTACATAACTTAGATCAGTACAATAGTTTTGACTGGCATCTCAACTAAGATAATTTTTCGATATCTCAACTAGAAGCTCACAAGATGAACTCCTATGAGCCTAAGTGTGTACAAGTTTCTGTATGTTTAGTATTCATGTTGAAACCTTAAACTTGAGTCGTCTTTAGGGTAAACGAGATGGTAGTGTGCCATTTGCACATATTTCAACCCAACAAAGTATGAAGGGATTTGCTAATGAGCTTGTTCAAACTTTATAAGCCACATAAATATCCAGACAAGGTTGCCATGAGTCCAAATCTTCAAGGTACCCAACTTTTTTCCAGTTACCCCCACTTGCCATTAAAAAAGGCCTAGGAAATAGGAATCAATGCTTTAGAGAAGGTTAGTTCCCGCCTTGACAATCGAAGTCTTGAAGCAAACAATGACACACGAGAGATTGAAAAATAGGGTTAAAGCATCTACTCCTCTTTGTCTACTCCATATAATCACCACGACCTCAAGGACAAGTCTATGAGGCAGGTGGCACCGACCTGAAGGAGTGCAAAGGAGAAACACAACCTTAAGTTTGGAAAAAATCGAGAAGGGAATTGAACCAGGCTTGAAGATGACATGGCAAAGCAGCATGACTTTCAAACCACCATCTTTAACCCTTCCCGACTTCACATAAATAAATATAGCAAGCAATTAACCCCATTAAACAGAGATAGCATAGCAACAAGAACTTATGACTATAACCCAGAACCCTCAAGGGCTTGACCTATCCAACCAAAAAAGAAGAAGGAAGGCATCAAGCTAAGACGACATCTTAATTAAAAGAAGTAAAGTATGAGAATGTGGTCAAGAAAAAGAGGAGCTCAGCTCTATATTTAAGAGTTAGGCTGTTTGAAGATGTGATGATCATCAGCTTAACCGAAGTTGATATATATAGGTAAAAAGGAAAATCGTATTCTGATAGCATCTAATGTGACCAAATCTTGAAGATCTCGAATGCCACACCCCTAGCTGTTCTATTAAACCCTGGGAACACTTGAAGCCTTGGGAAGGAAAATTCCTAAGTGTGTGCAAGTCTACCTACTACCCAATGTCATTACCTACGACTAGTCCATCACAAGCTTGCTAATGCCCAGGTACCAAGTTAATCAGCCTGAATCACTCCATGTCATAATTATCGAGCTCAGAGCTAAGTTAAGTTGGAAATGACTTCGACATGGTAAACTAAGCCTTGTCAGCTCAAATATGACCTGAAAAAAAATGAAGCAAAGCTATAAACACTTATTAAAATTTTGACAATGAAAGATAACAAAAATACAATTAAGAGAAAACAATTATAGACAAGGGGCTTATTTCATTCATCAATGGAATTTACGCATACAAGGCACTTTGAAGGTTAAAAAAAAGGACGCTGATAAGTAGACTTAATAAATAACTATAATAGGGACAGAAAACAACACAATCTACCCTCTCTATAGTTTCACAACTGCTGAAGATCTCCTCTCTTATTAAAGGACAAGGAGTGTTGGAAACAATCCGAGCTAAATTTTCCCTAGGGACGTCTGTGGACCTATAAGGACATTAGCTCGACCCTTCTTACTAGTTTAGAAGCTAAAGTAGGGTCATGGGCTACGGTAAAAAGGGCATGCTAATCTTCCCTTTGGGCAGTGATGGCTACAACTTCTATGGCGGCAACTTCTTCAACTCTTACGCCTCCTCTAACTCTCTTGGGCTCTTTACCTTCATCCTTATCTTCCCCATAGTCATCATCTTCCTCCTCTTCTTCCTCAAGCTCAGCAACAACTTCATCAAGCTGTACGACTAAAAAACTGAGGTTCAGCTTTAGGTACTTCTTGAGTACCTTGTTTTGCACTACCTTGGCACTATCCCTTGCAAGCCTCCTTTACTCATTGCTCTTAAAGAGCTCCTTGAGGACCCACTTCTTGGCCACGTAGCTCACAACCTACTCGCTTTCTAAGTGAGCCACACGAGCCTACATAAAAAGAAAGAACTTACATAAAATAATGAAATAATGAATATAACAAATAAAAAGAAATATTCCTACCTTATGAGCCTCTCGCTTCAAGCTGAATGCCTCAGCCTCTTCCTCCAATTTGTTAAGCTTCAAGACAATAACCCCGACCTCCTTTTTTTGCTTGTTAAGCTTTGAGATGGCTTCCTTCATTTGACGGGACAAAGAATCCTACTGTTGCTTCAGATCCCTCCATTTTTTCTCATACTCATCAGCAATGATCTTAAATAAAGTTGCTGCTTCTTAGCTTTAGCTACCTTACCCTAACACTAGAGGACTTCGACCTCTGTATCATGTAGCAATTTATACTTCCATGTAGAAATTTCTACTTCTCCTCCAGAGTAGCACTTAGGTTACTCCTTTACCTAATCCCTTCTTGCTTTGCCACAACGAGCTCCTTCTTCATATCGACTTTCAATCTTCTAAGCTCCTTAGGACCCTAGTTAGAAGACATCGAGTTTGATCAAAGAAGAGGCCTACATGCAATCTAACATACGAAGAACTTAGTGAATAAAAGAATTGGCTTACCACTCTCTAATTCCCTTTTGTATACCTCATAGTCTCAGAGATAGTCACAACAATCTAAAAAACATAACAAACAAATGAGACCCCTTGTGAAGCTCTCCACGATTCAAAGCAAACAAGGAAATTACCTCATACATTTTACAAGCTAAAAAATCCAGTGCCTGATCTTCGGAGCTCAACCCGCCAAACAAGGTCCTCATCCTATTCTTGTCTTAAATAACAACAACCTCCTTAAATGAACTCTAACCTACAGGAAAATCGCTCCACTTCATGGCCTTGCATCAAATAAGGTCGAGAGCACCTCCTATAGCAGCAATGCTAGGTTGGTCCTTACGAGCTTCTGACCTCATCGGTTCACCAAGAATTTTGGTGTTGCTCCCATCGACCTCACTTGGACATTCGATGAGATAACAACCGAAGAAGGTCAAGGTAGACTCAACACCTTAGTAGATTAAGGGCATGCCAGGGTCTTGGTGGTTGTGTTCTTTTCTTAAAGTTTATAATCCTAATTCAAATCCTTTGATCAACACTAGACAAGTATACCTATCTCAAGTAGTATAGGATTAAATCAGGTATCATCCTCAGGGATCTTTGAAAACAATTACTAGTATTATCTATTCTCTACTATCTAGCCAAATCTTTAATGAGAATATTATCTAAAATTATTAATTATCTAATTGATTAACTAATTTATCAACCCTAATATAAATGATTTTTCCTTTTCAAAAGATTATCAATTACAAAACATACCCTTTCATCTTGATTTACCCTAAACCCTAATTTCATAAAACAAGATTAATGAAATGAGAAGTCATGCTTTGCACTGCGGAATCACATAGAAAAATCAATTACTCCCTCGAGTTAATCGATTCCTAATTTCACATGAGATAATGGAGACCTCTCCCTCACTAGCACTATATGAAATCTTATTAAAAACAAGATTTATTAATAAAGATCAAATCTTTATACAGAAAATCAATGTTTCCCTACCTCTTGCTGAAACATGCAATTTTTCTATTCATGGAGATTTATCTTATTAGATGAAACCTCTTTCTATTAACAAGAATCATACAAACAATTGACTTTGGCCATAAATCAATTGAAATAAAATTTAAACACATGAATAGATGCAAAGACACAAACTTTCTCATCAAAAGCAAATCCAAATCACATATTTGGGTTTAGGGCTTCACAAGACTTAGGGTGTATAGATTTAGTCCTCCATAGATTCAGAAATACAAAACAAAGATCTAGAAAAGTAATCTATGAGCATGATTTAAACAATGAAAACCCGATTCTTGGAAGTCTTGTAATCTTCAATAAGCGTCGGCAATTTCCTCTTGAAAGTTCTTTTTCTCTCTCTTAGGGTTTTAAAAATTGTTTTGGACAGCTGACACCTTAAATGAAAGGTTACATGGTCTATTTATAGGAGTTTGGAGAAGTTGGAGCGTCACGAGGAGTACCCCATGACCTGCACGGCCGTGCTCGAGGTGGTACACTCTATAATTGTGTTAAAAACTTTTTGATCAATTCTATTCTTCCAACACTAACTTGTACACTCCTAAAGCAGTAGATAAGGCACTTTTAGAGTAACTTCCTAGTCACTTTTTGACTTCTACCTCAGCATGCGCATGGCAATGTAGTAGGTTGTGTAGTTTTGAAAACAAACATTTGTATTGTTTGTTGATTTTTTCTTGGTTTAAGCTTGAATCATCCTCAAATCTTTGAATTGTATTCCTTAAACCCTGAAATTACACAAGAAGCAATTAAGTATCCTTTTCTTGATTACTTCTCATAAATTTCAAAGAAAATCATATCCATTAAGTGCTATAAATAAGGATCTTTTAACACTTATCAAACTTTCTTACACTTAACCGTTTGCTTGTCCTCAAGCAAACAAAACAAGGACAAGATAATCTCTCATCAATTATACTCATTGACAAATATCAAATCACAAATAACATTCTTTTGTTCAAGTATACCAAGTAACTCATTAGTGTCTACCGCTCAAACCTACCATAATTATACTTGAACTTAAAATACTATAGTTAAACTTTTAGAATTAATCCAAAGTAAGTCAAACCATTACCCTCACCATTTAAGAACCACTTCCAAAGTTACAAAAAAAAAAAAAAAATACAAAGTCAAACAAAGCAAAAGTAGATTGGTTACATCTCACCACTAATTAGAGAGTATATAAACATTCAACTACTTCTCTAGACTTAACAACCTAAGATGAAAGTATATGGTATCCATCATTTCCCTAGATTTTCTTCTTTTCGATTAAAATCTCTCCAAAAATTTTTTAATGGCCTTCAGAGGGATTTCCTCTGGACAGGGTGTAGCCTGTATCTTTTCAGCTTTACTTACCTTTCCATTCTTCCTGTCATAGTGAGTTCACTGAGTCGACACAGCCTAAGCTCATCACCCAAGTGACCAGGTTTAAAAGGGACCCCAACGAACTCTCTCTTACTTTAACATTCAAATTTCAATACTCTTAACTCACTTACCTGAGTCAGCGGAGTAAAGGCTATTATTATTGTTTTATTATTATTATTATTGTTATATATTTAAGATAAATCAATTGTTTATAGAAACTTATATTGTTAATAGAGTGGTCAGACTTCACTCTTCTGAGGGACCAAAGCCCGCCCACATCAATTAAGCTTTTATATTCTATTAAGCACAACAATTGATTTATTTTTCAGAGAGATTTCATATACCCCTTTCACAAAAGGTTAGAAAAGCTCTCAAAGTATTTGAAAAATAGATATACAGACCAACAAGTGTAGAAATGCAACCATTTAACTTTCAAACTAGGGACTTAAATCCCTTTCACAACTCTAGATTCAGTCATTAAATAGCAAATAAATTTACCTCACTTCGATTTCATTCCGAAACTTTAACTAAGTATACTAAATTCAAAATAGTTAAGTAAGGCACACAAGGTCACTAAAATTTTTGAATGTTAATAACAATTGGATGAGTATAATTTCAAGATTCAAAATTTTCAACCAACTTGCAAACTTATAAATGGGGGAAACTTGATTAATAAGTGCATCAATAAGATAAAGTGAATGCTAAGATCCAAATAATTTTCTTTCTTAATATACCCTTTCCCCACACTTATATAAGACATTGTGCCCAATGTCTGGCAATATCAATCACAAATATGGGAAAGTTATAGAAAGAAAATTAAAAACAAAAAGGATACTAAAACTTCCTCGGATTGTTCTTGTGTGAGACATTGAAGTGCGATTAGTAAATTTTTACAAAACATTCCTTCAGTTGATCCTGGTGTGAACTCTGCTTAAAATTTGTGCCTGAAAAACAAAAACAAAGAAAAAACAAAAGATAGCTAAACATAATTAGTTCATCCTACAATCTAGCAGCATAAAGTCCAGGAAATCAAAAGGAATAAAAGTTTTCCCAACAGGAGGGAACTCAATAGTACAGACTAGAATATCATAAAAAACACAACAATCAATCAATTAAAATTGGCAGCATCCTCATCATCTTCATCATCATCCTCGTCACTCTCTTCTTGTGACGCAGTGGCTTGTTCTTCCTCCTCTTGCTCTTCTTCTTCATCATCTTCAGAGTCCTCAGATGAGGATGGAACAGCTGGTGCTTTACTAGCTCACCTGGGAGTTTCTTGGATAGGCGATGGAGGATTAGGAGAGGACTCATATGTAGGAAAATCGATCGGTGGCAGTGTAAAACAACCAGTAAGTTGGCCCAAAAATTTCCACACTGAAGCCTTAAAAGAAGAATGATGGAAGAGAGAGATGCATGATATATATAGTGGAGTGTTAAGTGAAGAGTGCCCCTTTGAGAGCACAGCCGTGCTCGAGGTCGTGCTCGGCACTCAAAATCCATCTGAGAGCAAGTTGTGTGCTAAGTAAAGTGCACGATGGGGTGCACGGCCGTGCTCGAGGCCGTGCTGAGCCCAAAAATTCCACCTGAGGACAAATTTTCCAAGAATTCTAATGTGCCTTCTAGAGTACACGAGTGTGCTCGGGGTGGCGTAGTGTCTAAAAATTTGTATATAATGTTTAAATCTAAAGTGCCTTGCTTTAAACACTACTTGTGCTCTCAGTGGTGTAGAGACTTAAAGATTTTTCATATTTGCCAAGCTAAATGATCCTAACAAAATTGAGATATACATACCTGGGATCCTTAAAACATGATAGCTAGGAATCTCTTAATTAAGTAAATTGCTTCCCACACTTTAAAATTCACTCCATAATGATTGAAATGTGATCTCCATCTTATGAAAAATCTGCAATTTTTGACAGAAATGTAGGATGAAGAAAAGAAAGAAAAAGAAAAAACTAAACTTACCTAGTTAGCCATGGGTTGCTCCCAAGAAGCGCATTTGTTTAACATCGTTGGCTCGACTTCCTTTAGTTCCTTTAGATGATCAAGGAGGATCAAATTTAGAGTTGTGGGAACTCTCTGCTATAAGCTCAAAACCTTCAACAGTTGTTGTATTGGATTTTTTGACCCACCTTCCATAGTGATCACATATAGTAGACCAAAGTTGGGCCTATCCCAACATCGCTGCACAATTTGCAGCTTGTTCTTTCGTCCTCATCTTTGCACTTTGGAGAGCATAGCATTTTCACACTTGGTTTTAATTTAGGTGGTATGTCTGGTGGTTTAACAACACTCTCTAAGTGAGGATTAGTGATGGGATTTGTTTCTTGATCAACCACCTTTGAACTTTTGAGGACAAGTTTTTTAGAACTTGGTATAGCAATTTTTACAATCATCTCCTCATTATCAACTCCCAATATTAATTGACCACCTTCAACATCAATGAGTGCTCTTGCTGTTGCAAGGAATGACCCACCAATAATTAAAGGCACATCCCCTTCTTCTTTCATGTCGAGGACCACAAAGTCTACGGGATATATAAAATTCCCAACTTTCACCAGAACATCCTCAATAACTCCCATTAGACATGTTAAAGAATGATCAGCAAGTTGTAGACTCACACGAGTTGATTTAAGTTCAGATAGACCTAGCTTCTTAAAGAATGCATATGGCATCACATTAATACTCGCTCCTAGATCAGCTAGGGCCTTATCAGCTGTTATATCACCCACCTTACATGAAATTGTAAAACTCCCTGGATCCTTCAGCTTTGGAGGTAGCTTTTTCTGAATAAATGATGAGCAACCAGCTCCAACTTCTATAGTAGTTGCATCCTCCAGTTTCCTCTTTTTAGATAACAGTTCCTTTTCGAACTTGGCATATTTTGGCACTTAGGAAATTGTCTCAACAAAAGGAAAATTAATATGAAGTTGTTTAAGAAGCTCAAGAAATTTATCGTATTGCTCTTTTTCCTTACTTTGGTTGAGATGAGCTGGATAAGGAATCCGTAGGATATATTCCTTCACAATTGGAGGTGATCTTTTCTCAAGTTCTTTCTTCTCATCCTCTACTTTCTCCTTTTCAACAAACCACCATTGTCTTGTTTTTCTGGCTCTTGCTTTTGCTTCTCAAAAACCAAAATTTTCTCCTCTTCAGGCTCCTTTTCATCCTAGACAGGAGCTCCTTCCCACCTCTCAAGCTAATGGCATTCACTTGCTCTCTTGAATTTGGCTCTATATTACTAGGAAGCGAACCGGTTGTCTCTATGACAATTGCTTAGCCATTTGCCCAATCTTCTTCTCTAAATTATGGATAGAAGCTTCATGATTCCAAAGTCTTGCATGAATTCTGGATGAATAGTGTCATGAGTTCTTCCCAACTTAGATTCTTTTCACGTAGTAGCAATGTAGGAGGTTGTTAAGCTACTGGCAATTGTTGTACCTTGATGATTCTAGGTGGATAAGTTGTTCCTTGAGCATTGGTATTTTGATTACTCTAGGAAAAATTTGGATGATTCTTCCAACCTGGGTTGTAAGAATTACTATGGATTGTAATTGCTCGCTCCTCTATTGTACTTGTTGATGTAGTTAACTTCCTCCATGTTGGATTAAGGCCGGAAACACTTGATCCTTCACTAGAACATCCTGCCAAACTTTTAGAAACAACATTAGGAGACAACTTCAAAACTGGATTGCATTCGACTCATTTGGGCTATTAAAGATGACATTTGAGCCTGCAGCTGGGAAACCGTCTTCGTCTCATACATAGCAACAGCTTTGCTGGTCTGTTCCTCTCATTATGTTAGTAGAAAGTGTTTGTTGCCATTTCCTCAATCAGTTCATAAGCATCAGGAGCACTTTTCTTCATCAAACCACCTCCAGCTACACATCTATCATGGGTTTCAGTTGATCACCAAGAGATGTGTAGAAAATTCTGATCAAATCATAGAAAGAGATGCCATGATGAGGACAATGCCTTAGAAGCTCTTTGAATCATTGCCACACTTCATAAAGTGATTCATCCTCATATTGGCGAAAAGCAAAGATTTCATTCCACAAATGGATCATCTTGTTTAGTGGAAAAAATTGTTCCAAGAATTTCCTCGCAACTTGATTCTAGTTGGTTAGAAAGTGAGGGGGTAATAAGTTTAACCAACTCCTCACCTTATCCCTAAGAGAGAAAGGGAATAATCTAAGGCGAATTGCATCCAATACCCCATTGCTCTTGATAGTGGTACAAATTTGTAGAAAATTTGTGAGATGATCATGAGGATCTTTAGTAGCTCCACCTCTAAACTGGTTTACCTGCATCATCTGAATCAAAGCAGGCTTCAAGTCAAAGTTATTCACTTGAATCGTCGGGTAAACAATAGATGGTGCTACTCTATCGACTATGGGCAGAAATAATTCCCAAATTGGTCTATTCACATCATTCCCAACTTGAGGAATGGGAATGTTTGCATTAGCAACAATTTTCTTTTGATCATTTTGATTTCCATCAGATGCTTGATTTGGATCATTTTGTTCTCTATCTCCATCCATGTCTTCAAGATTAACTGGATTGACCCTTCTTTCTCTTAATCTTCTGTGGAATGTTCTATCAATCTCTGGATAAAAAACAAGATCTTTAGATGAAGAGCTTCTTAACATCAATTGCAACAGAAATCAATAGAACCAAATCAAAACAATATATCCCGTAAGAGAAAAAACAAGATTACAATTAAAATAAATAGCTAAATTAGTAGATACTACGGTTTTTCCTAATATTGCCTTACCAAATCCCCGGCAACGGCACCAAAAACTTGGTGGTTGTGTTCCTTTCTTAAAGTTTATAATCCTAATTCAAATCCTTTGATCAACACTAGGCAAGCATACCTATCTTAATTAGCATAGGATTAAATCAGGTATTGTCCTTAGGGATCTTTGAAAATAATTACCAGTATTACCTATTCTCTACTATCTAGCCAAATCTTTAATGAGAATATTATCTAAAATTACTAATTATTTAATTGATTAAGTAATTTATCAACCCTAATATCAATGATTTTGCCTTTTCAAAAGATTATCAGTTACAAAACATACCATTTCATCTTGATTCACCCTAAACCTTAATTTCATAAAACAAGATTGATGAAATGAGAAGTCATGCTTTGCATTGTAGAATCACATAGATAAATCAATTACTCTCTTGAGTTAATCGATTCCTAATTTCACATGAGATAATGGAGACCTCTCCCTCACTAACGCCATATGAAATTGCATTAAAAACAAGATTCATTAATAAATATCAAATCTTTATACACAAAATCAATGTTTCCCTACTCTAGGTGAAACATGCAATTTTTCTATTCATGGAGATTTATCTTATTAGATGAAACCTCTTTCTATCTAACAAAAATCATACAAACAACCAACTTTAGCCATAAATCAATTGAAATAAAATTTAAACACATGAATAGATGCAAATACACAAACTTCCATTCATCAAAAGCAAATCCAAATCACATATTCGGGTTTAGGGCTTCACAAGACTAAGGGTATATAAATTTAATCCTCCATAGATTCAGAAATACAAAACAAAGATCTAGAAAAGTAATCTATGAGCATGATTTAAACAATGAAAACTCAATTCTTGGAAGTCTTGTAATCTTCAATAAGCGTCGGCAATTTCCTCTTGAAAGTTCTTCTTTTTCTCTCTTAGGGTTTTAAAAAGTGTTTTGGACGGCACACACCTTAAATGAAAGGTTACTGTAAACCCCTATTTTCTCAAGCCTTAACCTTAACCCGGAAATCTATCGAAGATCTTAAGTCAACGGATTTTGAGTAAAACCCTACAGTTTAGATCCGATAAACCCGAGTTCGTAAATCAAGAAGTCGAAAAATAATTAAAGTGTTTAGAATAGTCCGTAATAATATTTGATTTAATTTTGGCTTATTTCGAACCCGTTTGGATACTGCTTTGGAAAGCGTGTCCTAGGGCTCGGAAAATTAAAAATATATCTTTAATATTTTTAGACTCGTATTTTTATAAGGATTTCAAAAATATCAAGTTTATAATTTTTCGGATTTTAAAATATTAGTTATAGCTCATATAAGCTTATTTTACTCTTACCGGTAACTTATTTGTTAAATTTCTAAAAATAATTTATTTGATTATTTTATTTAAATCATAAAAATTCTGCCACTTAAATAAAAATATTTTTCTTAATTTATTTTATATATTTTCTTAGTCAAAAAGGCACTTTATCAACTCATACCTCAAGTACACATCCATTATCATTACCACACATTATTATGTTTTCTTTTGCTTTTTCTTACACTCCATTTCCCTAAGATGGCAGCTGACCATCCCCTAAAAATCATCACTTTTCCTTATTTTTAATTATTTATTTGATATTTTAAAGTCTCTTTTAGTTGAAATGGAAGCAACTAGTTACACTTTCAAAAATACAAATTGAAATCAAACCACACACACTCCCCCCACACAAGGAATCACGCTAGCCCCCTCCCCCCCCCCCCACCCCCCCCCCCCCCCCCCCCCCCCTTTCTTGTGCAGCTGCTTGTTTTATTTTTTTTTCAATTATTTAACACACTTTCCTCTCTATTTAAGTATCTCATTCATCCTCTTTCACCTTTACAAACCCTACACTTTTCCTCTCTCTTTTTCCCTTTCTTTTCTCTTCTTCTTGCTTTGTCTTCTTAAGAACAAGCTGCCACCATTTTCTTTCCTTGTTTCCACATACTTTTTCTTGCAAATATTTGAGGTAATCATTTCTTTTAGCTCTCATAAGATGTTATAGGATGATATTATGGATGTTTCATGCATCAAAGGACATTCCACAAGCTTAAAAAGCTATGGATGATGATGCCAAGAATTGAAACACTCCTCTAGATGATGATCTCTTTTGTTCTTAGTATTTTTGTTATCTTGAAGGCTTGTTTATCTTCTTGTTTTTGTGATAACTTGTAGATCTAGAGTTTTACAAAGCTTTAGTTATGTTTATGTGTAGATCTAGAAGTTTAAGGCCTACTACCAAGTTTTTCTTATGTTTTCATGGTTGTATTGAGTAGATCTTAGATTTGAGTTTGAATGAAAAAGTAAAATTCGTAACTTGTCAAGGCACCATTTTAAAAACCCTCTTCCAAGTCTTAAAATGGAAGTTTTTGTTAAGAAAATGAAGGTTTGATGGATGTATATCATCAAGACTTCATCTTACAAGAATCAAAGTTGATTTTCAAAACAAAAATTGTATTTTCGGATCAAGACAAAGATCTAAAATAAAAACATGTTTTCCAACTCAAAAATGAGGATTTTATTCAAGAAATGAAGGGTTCTTAAGATATAATATGTAATGGGTTGTTTTTCATGAGTTTTGATGAATTTTCTCAAGAGATATGTTCAAAATAAATTTATGAAAATTCGGATCTAGACCAAGACCCATTTTTGGAACCCATCATTCAACTTTAAAATGAAGATTTAGACAAAAATATAAAGGGCTCTTGGTATAGATATCTTAAGGAATGAATTTTCATAAGTTTAAATGAGTTTTCCTAAAAGTATTGCTTAAATCAAGTGCTTTGTAAAAGACAAAATTTAGGTCTTGTTTTCATTGTAAACTTCAAAGAGGAAATTCGTAATTAAGGGAGACCAATTTTGAAAACCTTCTTTTAGATCTCAAAACAAGTATTTTATATTGAAAATGGAATGCTTTGATGATAAATAATATAGGAAAATTATTTTCATTGAACTAAGTAAGTTTTAGTAAAGGAATTACTCAAAACAAGACAATGAGTTTCAACTTGTAAATTTCGGTTTTATGAAAATGGATTTTAGAAGTTTCATTTGAACTTTATGTTTGGGATTAGATAAGTGTGTAATCTCTTAATTTTGTTTTGAGAATCTCCTTGCAAGTTTAGGACTAAAATAAGTTGGTCTAAGTAGTTAAATAGAGTAGATATGGCAATTTTTCACAAAGGCTCAAATCTTGGATTTTCGCAACCCTACTGTACAGTATGTTTCCGACCCTAAATGACCTTAAATGTTTGAATTAACTTTAGAAATAGATAGCTCTTTCGAAGTAGTATAAATCGGTATATTATAAGCTAAATTCCGAGTTAAAATGAGTTAGATATGACCTTTTTAAGTTAAGATTCAACCTAGGCGAAAATTGACGAACTTAGTAAATAAAATTGTTAAGTTTAATAGAACTTCATAAGAGATACTCATTGAGGGTATTCTTTGTACTTAGGTGAATTGGAGGACGGGTTACCACTTCCGAGGACTATTACGACTAGTGGATTTCACTACATGGACAAGTGAGTTCATTTCTCAATTAATTATGCTCTTGGTGTGCTTGTAGTAGTAGTGGCATTAGACTTAGGAAAAGATAAAATTGTGATTGAATGGTGATCTAAACTTGCATGAATGAACGATAAGTATATCGAGGCAAGCTTTGTTGCAATAACCTTGTATGAGCTAGTATAGATTTGGAGTGTCTGAAATCTGTATGATCACTTTTAAATTATCTAATTAATATGCCATGATTATATGAATAAATTGTACATGCATATCACGTAGTGAGTCACATATCATTGTCGAGTATGCCTTTGGTGGGACAAAGGTGTATTTGGGAGGCAGCGGGTCTTTAATAAGGGGACTAGGGTTGCATGACTTATGGACCACCCCATTCAAATAATGAAACTATGGTTGCATGACTTATGGACCAACATTAAAATTGTGGTTGCATGTCTTATGGACCACCCCACTTAAGATTGGGACTATGGTTGCATGTCTTATGGACCAACATTGGAACTGTAGTTGCATGACTTATGAACTACCCCAAACCCCGAGTGGAGGGCGTAAATCCATTCACATATGACTACCGGAAAGTTATATGCTTGCTTGCTCATTTGCTTGTGCATTCATATGGTTGCTTAATTATAACTTGCTTGTATAGATATTTTAGCTTGACCGAGTATGTTACTTGGAAAATGAATCTCACTAAGCAATTAGCTTATACCCCAATAGTTTTTGTTGCAGTGTTCCTATTTTTAGATGTTCCGAGATGACACTTTGTGCAGGTTTATCACATGGGATTAAAGAGCTTTTGAGGAAGTCGGGACCTAGTATAGGCGTGGACTTCTAGGAAAATCTCTTTAATGTAGATTCAGATATATGTAATTGGAGCTAAACGATGTAGACTCCTATTATTTTGGCGGGGGTATGCCCCTTGGCTTTTGTAAAGTTTAACTATTTATCTTGTTGTGATTTATATTCTTAATGCTATGTATGCTTTCTTAAGACTACTCGAATCAAAGTGTGATCCTAAAAGTTATGTAAGTACACCTTACAATCGATATGTAAACTTATGGGATGACTAAGTTTGTCATACTTAAGTTTAAATATCGGGTGTGGTGGACTGTCGCGTCTAGGGTACCCTTTGGGGCGTGATAGTTACATGGTCTATTTATAGTTGTTTGGAGAAGTTGGAACATCACAAGGAGTGCTCCATGAACTGCACGACCGTGCTCGGGCTGGTGCACTCTATAATTGTGTTAAAAACATTTTTGATCAATTCCGTTCTTCCAACACTAGCTCGTACACTCTTAGGGTAGTAGATATGGCACTTTTAGAGTAACTTTCTGGTCACCTTTTGACCTTCTACCTTAGCATGTGCATGGCCATGTAGTAGGTTGTGTACTTTTGAAAACCAAACATTTGCATTGTTTGTTGATTTTTTTCTTGGTTTAAGCTTGAATCATCCTCAAATGTTTGAATTGCATTCCTTAAACCCCAAAATTACACAAGAAGAAATTAAGTATCCTTTTCTTGATTCCTTCTCATAAAATTCAAAGAAAATCATATCCATTAAGTGCTACAAATAAGGATCTTTTAACACTTATTAGGTCTACATGATCTGAACACTTAGATTAGTAACAAGAGCTGAAGCTTTTGATCCTGCAAATTTACCTCAATAACTTGCCTCTTTGAATGTGCATTCTTTTTAGCCTGCACCATCTTACTTTCTTCGTCAATGACCCTGGATAAAGCTCATTTATATCCCTCATCTCCAACTTAACATATAAAACAAAAAGATGACAATAAAATGTCAGTATAGAAACAAAAAACTTGCCAAGGGAAGCTTGAATGCTCGAAAACCATTGGCTCATCACCAAACAACAAAGGTATTCTTCTGTTAGAGCTTGACTTGACAGAAGCAAGGGGAAGGAGAGAAAGTAAGTATGTCTACACTCAAAGCACCACTCCACAACTCTAGGAGATGCAATCTCATCACCTTCAGTGATGGGCTTGCCCTTTAAGTAATTCCTGACTTTGAACTCGGCATCCAATAGTTTCACACCTCGCGACTTCATGAATTTGTTGATGTCTCTTTGAACTCTAGTGTCATGAGGTCCCAGCTTCGATGGCTTTTTGGAATGGATAGGAAGACACCATTTTACCTAGAAATCAATCTCGCATTATGATCCTTCCTTAATGTCTACAATCCATAACCGACCCTTCCAGTTCTAGCCATTCAACCTTGTAAGCCCATCGAAGAAATTGAACAAGCTCCTACTCCACTTCGTAAGATATTACCACCCCATGTTAGACTCCTTAAAGGTGTAATACCTCCTGAAAGAAACTAGAGTGAGTCTCACGAACATACCTAGACACAAGGCTTCAAAAGCCAATAGAATATGCCATGCGTTCGGGAGCAGTTGAGCTGGAGAGAGCTTATGATGTTAAAAAACTCGTTTTCAAAAGTAGAAAAGGGTATCCTTAAACCGAACTTAAATGCCATGTCATACAGTGCGAACCTTTACCCCACTTGCAAGCAAACTCAATTGGATCAAGAAAAGGATATGACCTCTTATCCTTTAGGGGAGCTTTGCATCTTGCCCCTTTGAACCTTAGCAAGCCTTGCCTCAGTAAATTTGCTCTCAACCCTATTAGGCTCAATGCCATCAACCGCCTCAATGTACAATGACTCATCAGTTTTTTCTTTCTCACTATCGTTGGCGTATTTATCCAAAGGGAGCTAATACACCTTTTTGAAAGCTTTCCATATGTATGGATATGAGGATCTCTACCATTAGTGTCCTTAACTGACCTTCCCTACTTCCATATCTTGATCACTCCTCGGGATGTACCCTCACGTAATGTCTTCCCTTTCTTACTCGAACTCGAGCTTGAGTTTCCCTGGATGATGCTTGGCTCTCTCTTACCTCTCCCCACTTCGTCTGCAACCCTTTGAATCTTGCCACTAGAATCACGAGAAAAAGAATGGGAATACCTAAACTTGACATTATTGAAGTATTAGAATGACACATGAAAAATGAACACTGAAAATTTGAGAAATGAAGTGATACTATATTTACATAAGTGGAATTTAAGGACATTTGTGAATGCAAAACCTTCCTTAAGATTTAAGTATTTATAAGAGGATGACTGGAAAATATGATGACTTTAACCCCTTGGAACATGCAAATGAATCTTAATAATAAAAATGACACCATGACATCAACATTGTCAAATGTTAGAAGCCATTATTACAAAGATCACGTCCTTTCAAATCCAAGAAACTTCCCAAACAAGCCACATAACCTTAAGCCTATGGCGATTGCTTGGCCTAAGATGGAGCAAGCTTTAAAATCATGAGTTCAGGATGACCTGACATAGATTTAAACCACCTCCAAGGCAAATCATTCTAGCATAAAACTCTTGGGATGTGGCTCAAATGGAGAAGAGTGTCAAGAAGTCAACTTAATAGGTCGGCATCGTAAGCTAAGCATAGATTGTTTACTCTCCTTGCTTCCTCACAAAGAGAGTAATGGGGATAAGTCTTGATAGTAGAATAAGTGGTACAACCTACTCGGCCCATTACCATCATCACATGGATCAAAGAGCCTAAGAAGAGCCCAAAAGATCACCAACTCAGTTGAGTTATCAAGAGCTTGTGACTAATGACACCTTGGGTCTTGCCTTATCTAGGGATCCTAAGTTCACATTCACCTCAACCTGGGGTGATGGGAACATTGCCAGTTTGACCATACTCCATACAGCCACAGCTCATTAACCTTAAGCACTGGATAAATTCTTCACTTGGGTGCCAGGTCAGCTACTAGATGGAGATTTTCGTTAACCAAAAAGATTCGATAGACCCTACTCTAGTATGTTCATGAACTACAAATTAGCCATTCTCTTCACAAAGGAATTGAAGAGTGGTTTTTTATCTTATCAATACTCTTTAAGAGACTCACAGGCTAACTTAAGCATTGGAGTGATTATGTTGGAAAACCTCCCAGTGCACCATTGATCAATTTTCTATATTTGTAGGGGAAAAACTCTGCCAGGAAAATCAACACCCTCAACACATATATTTCATAAACTTTTCTCTTAAAAATCAATGAATTTTTACCCTCAATTCTCATAATCACTCCACAATTACCATTTTTTCATAACTATAAAATAGAAATAGATAAACATGATAGTTTTTAAAATGATATAATTAAATGGTGAATTACATCAGAAGGTCCCAATGTTTCAAGAAGTGGGTCAATTTAGGCTCCCAAGTATACGTGTCAATGAGAGAGAATATTTAATTAAAACTTATAAGACTCTATTTTTGCTAACACATGTCCTTGGGGACCCAAATTGATCTACTTCTTCAAGCGTTGAGACCTTAAATGAACTTATCCCCAAACATTGAGACCTTTTTTTAACTACTCAAAATGTTGAGACCTTAAATGAATTTACCCTCAAATATTAGAATTTTCTAGTGTAATTTATCCTATAATTAAAACATAGATTAAAAACATAACAAATTTAAATGATGTACAAATAAGATATTAATAAAAAAACAAATAATCCCATAATAACTAATTTACTAAGAGCATGACAACTTTGCTACCATTCTTTTTTCTAAAAATTACACCTAGAGTCATATATTTTGATCTAATGGGTTATGCTAATAACCCTCCCCTTTAAGCGACTTCCAAAATTTTGGTGAGGTTAGAAGTAGATCTATCATCTATTTTGATATGATGGGTGTTGCTTGCTCAAATCCGGAAGAGGTTGAACCTTGAGGATTTTGGTTTGTATCAATGCTTAGAGTGTAAGGCTTGCAAAAATAGAAACTTGGTTAGTGGCACACAAGCATAGACTCAATGTGGCCATTGCGATGCTTAAGTCAAAGGTTGTCATTATAAGCTTATACATAAAATAAGAAAAAGTGGTTGAGTGTGATATTACTTATCTCTTGAGAGGCAGATGGTATTTATAGGTGACTAACCTTGTGGTTATAGATGTCGTGGATTAATCCAATCAAGTTACTTATATTGAGTGGTGAGTAAGGTAGAGACAATGGAGAAAATAGTCAAAACTTATCATTGTGAGGCTGGGCCACTCATTGTAGAGTTCTTGCTAGAGTCTATGCCTAGTAGATTGGTTTAACCCATTAATGTGTTGGGTTTGACTTGGGTGGCCCCATGTTCCAAAATAAACCATCAACAATGGGTTTGATTATTAATGCTCTTTTCTTTATATTGGGTTGAACTGGATCTATCATTCATTTTTACATTATTGGTTCGATTATTGATTTTCCTTTTAAGTGACTTTTTAGTTTTTAATGAATTGAAGAAGACTTTTAATTTATTTTCATATTATGACCTTTAGGGCTGCAAACGAGCCAAGCTAATTGTGAGCTACTCGAGCTCGGCTCACTTCAAGCTCGTCTCGGCTTGGCTCTAGTTTGTTAGTAAACGAGCTAAGCCCGAGCTCAATATAAAGCTCGTTTATCTAAATGAGCCAAGCTTGAGCTTTAATTTAGACTCACGAACCGACTTATGAACAAGCTTGTTTAGGCTTATGAATAGGTTTATGACTAAACTCGTCAATAGATTTGTGAATTTTTTTATGCATGATATATTATCTATACCTACATAATAAAAACACTAAAAACTAATTTCCATTTAATAATTATGTATACATATTATAGTAACACTCATATATTATATTTTAGGTTTAAAAAAATAGAATACAGGCTACCTAAATAAGTCGAGCTCGGACTTAAATTTCAGGCTTGATAATAGCTCGTTAAGCTTGATAAAAAACTCGGCTCGGCTCGAGCTCATTTCATAAATGAACTAAGCTCAAGCTCAAACTTAAGCTCGTTTAACTAAATGAGCCAAGCTTGAGCCTCAATTTCAGACCCATTCAAAAGCTTGGCTCGAGCTCGAGTTTGAGCTTGCTAAATTTTAAACGAGCCAAGTTCGAGCCTTCAAGAGTTTGGCTTGGCTCGGCTCGGCTCAGCTCGTTTGTAGCCTTAATGACCTCATACAGTAGTGTTGATATTAATATTTGTCTCAATGTTTGATGAATGAAGTTCAATTCCACATCTCCTTATAATAAATAGTTGGAAAAAAATTTTCAATTTTTACTTATTAGTGATTTAATTGTAATGGTACTTGAACTTTGCTAAAAAATTCAATTTGGTATCTATTAATCATTTAATACCTAATAAAACCTTTCATGGTTATTTTTACTACTTTGTTAATACAATTTAATCTATTTTCTAAGGTGGAGAAAAGAACCTTTTACTATTATACAATGTTAGAAGAAGTAATAAAAATTCAATGACAAGTTCTCTCTTCCAACTCAACAAAGAGAGTAAGTGGTATTAAGGAAAGAGTAAAATAGTCATAAAAAGTTGATGGAATATTAAATTGACCATTTAAGTTTTTTTTTTTATAAAATTGAATTTTTGTATAAAGTTCAGATATTAAATTTGACATTTACCTAAGACATTAAATTGAACCATTGCAGCACTAACATGTAATACTATTGGGCCCAAATATAAAATAAACTCACCTCTATCACATTGTTAGCTTTCCTCACTACTCTACTTGCTCCTCCACCTCCAATAGAGGTAATTCCTTGGCTTTCTAATCCTTTAATATGGTATCTGAATCAATGCTTTGGATAGACATTATGTTCTCAAACCTAAGTGGAGGAAAAACTTTTTTATTCAACTCCCTTACATGGGAATTGTTGAAGTCATAGTAGTTGAATTTACCTATCTACATCAATCAAGTCCTCTAGCTCTGTTACCTTTGATGTTTCCTTTCCTTTATCGGGTCACAACTTCTTTGAGGAGTTAAATCCACTATGGAAGAAATATATTATGATATTTCCTACAATTTAGTGTCGGTATGAAGAAAAGAAAGAACATTTTTCTTACAATAAATGTTTAGTTAAAAAATAAAATAAAATAAAATAAAATAAACTAGTGCTATAAATGATTGTATCCTTAAGAACAAGTATGTATTTTTCTTTTTGGGTTACGATAAAATATGAACTTCAAATTAATCAACTTAGTTCCCAAACTTATGAAATTAATCAATTTAATACCTAAAAGAACTTTTTGTGAATGTCAACCATACCTTCGTCAAATTCTTCTAAGTACAAAATTGCTCAATTTTAAAGGCTTTAAGGTTTTAAATTGACCAATTTTAAAGTTTAAGTACATAATTGCATATTTCACGAAAGCTCTTATACCATTGATGACATCATTCATTTTTTATTGGGAAAAGAAATTTCATTTTGAAAAAATTTGAGAAAACAATTACTGTGGACATTGAAAATTTTTTTATTAAGTGCAATTAATAACAAAGGAAAAATAAGGAAAACACAGGTAAAGAGAACAAGAAGCCAGGAGCAATATTATGTGGTTAATGTGAAGAAGTGCTTCTTAAAAAACGAGGAGGGATTTGACACTGCTTCTGAAAAAAATAAAATACTTAAAATAACATTCAAAATTTCAACTTCACTTGCCAATTCTTCTGAAAAAATTACATGCAAAATTTTGTTTGAATAAAAATTGGTAGATTGATATGCCGATTTTTATACAAACTACAAAGCAACATGTGTTGAAACAAAAAATTATAAGCATTCACTTTTATTCTAAAAGGAATTGTCATATTACCTTTTCTTTTTTCTTGCTAAAATTTCAATTACTTTTTCATCTCTCCTCTTATTCCCCTCTCCCCACCCACCACCACCACCCTACCCCCTTCCCTCCCTTTCCCCCGGATGAAAGATTAGATGAAAGTCAACTGACCACCCATAGTTGTCTTCAATGAGATTTGGCAAAACCCCTTAGATCTGTGGGGTCTAAGTTGAAGCTTTTACCCATTAACCCGACAAGTCTTTGCTAAGCCTAACTCACTATGGCCAAGTTTGTTGGATCTCGATTTGGACTTGATCATTGCTGAAGTCTACTCTTTCTTGGGTTTGACAACTTTAATATATATATATATATATATATATAATGGGTAAAGTACATCGAAAGGTATCAATGTGTAAAGATAGGTTCATTTGATGTATCAAAATTTCATAAAGTTCATTTAACATTTATAGACATATTCATTTAAGGTATTAGTATTTTAAAGTGGTTAAAAAGAGGAATCGATACTTCGCAAAGTGATTCAAATAAAGTATTAATAAATGACCATTAACGAAAATTAAGAAAACTTAATTAAAAGTTAATCCAGATGTTAATATCTTAAATAATGAACTTCACAAAACATTGATGCTTTTTACACCCTAATATTCATACATTCTAGTGTAATTTAACTCATATATAATATGATTATGTAAAATTAAAAAGAAATAATGGACAAAATGTAAGATACAAAGGGGTGATGATAATGTTATGGGTAATTTTGCTAAAATGCAAATTTAAGGATAGAAAGTTGTGAAGTCTAAGACTTCCCATTCCCCTTTAATAATACAATAGATTATGGTCTTTTAATTTGATTATTACAAGTGTACAAAATCATCATAGGAGAAAATGTCGAATACAAATTTTTTCATCAATTATATTCGATGTTTTCATTTTCAAGTTTTAAATTATAAAAATTATAAAAAAATTTCTAAAATTCAATCAAGAATTGATGTATTACTATCCAATCATTAACTTATTCTTCTTTATTGTAGAGGGTCATTTTGATAATTGGACTTTTGGCCTAATTTAATGCCACATGTTGGTCTTTTGAGCTAGTGATAAGGCTTAGAAAACGAAGTCCAATGAGGAATGTTATAGGGAGACTTGGTTTAGTTGGGTCGAAACTAGGATCATTGGACTAGTTCGTTTTATTCTTAGCCTAATTCAGTTTTCTCATACGCAAAAAGTAGACTTTTGAAAGATCTTCATGTGATGATTTGGGTTTTATTTGACTAAAATAAGTCTTAAGCCCTTTTATATTGAGAAAAGGCTATTTTATATAAATAATGGACTTCTTTTATATTATAAAAAAGCCTTTGGGGTCTTTCTAAGCCTATTTACAAGCCCAGCTCATTACTAAAGAATAAAAGGCTTCAATCTCAGCTGTTAGATCCTTAGAAATGATCCAAAGGCTAGCATTAGTTTCCAACATCTATAAATATGAGGCTACTCTTCTCATTTAAGAGAGAATTCTGCATATTACTAAGATTAAGAGTAACATGGAAACTTTGCTAAAACATCTTTAAGAAGATTAAAGTTCCTATTCGATGAACATCGAGTTAACAATGATCGAATCCATCTGATTTATTCTTCTATTACACTCGATAGTCGAGTAACTGGGTTTGCTTATTCCTCGTCCTACGCCTCTATTTATGACATCCTACATATGTTATCTGTTTAAAACTTCTCTCAGTCAACAGCCACGCATATCACATGTGATCGGCCAATTGCAGTAACCCCACCATACATTTATAAATGTTAATGTGATAGTTTTATTTTGGAATGTGATCATGTCACTAAGGAAGTGCACCCATTGTAACATATCGTATGATCAACAAGACCAAGCGTCGTCCCTAAAGAAACTAAAATAATTACCAGTAATTACTTTTTTAATAAATTATCTCACATAAATAATTAAATTATAATATTACTAATCCTCTAATTTGCTTCAAAATTAATATCAATTTTTTAATCATGCTTACACAACATTAATCACCACTAAAGTTGTCTAGATGAAAAAGAAAACAATTCAATATATGTTCTTCTCATTATTACACACTATGGAAATTCCTATCATAGATTGTTGGAGAAATCCCTAGAATCCACAATCACTAATCTATCAATTAATTATAACTTTCATAACTGATCAATTAAGATCACATTGCTTTAATATGTTAACAAACTCATAAACCAACAAAGCATTCCAATAAATGTTTTCGTAGTTTATTCTAACATTCATTTAGATGCACTTGATGATGCCTTACCAAAAGATGATGAGTGGAAAGCTAGGCAGTAAACGAGAGAAAAGTTGGGGATGAAAAATTGACATAGTTTCAACTTAAGCAGAAGCATAAATCTCTAAGCACATAACACAACTACACCCACAATAATCCTTATGTGACTTTCACAATGAAATAATAGATAGTTAACTTTGAAACACACTAGAAATACTCAAATGTAGGTGGGGTGGGGTGGGGGAGGGGGGAAGGTGGATGATGAGTTGAGTATTTGTCCTAAAATGCACAAACAATTAATTTTTATGCAATAGAATCAAATTAAACTTCAAAAGCAATGAATATAATAATAACAAATTATAAAGAGAAATGTAGAAGAGATAGAAAATTTGAGCCTAGATTTAACATGAAGTTTGGCCCTCTTTCTATTCTTTACGATACACAAATGCCTCCATCCAAGGACTTCACAACCACTTTATTGATTCATAACCCACAAGCTTAGGCTGAGCAATACACCGCTTTACGACACAGGAAATAAAATATTTCCTTCACTCACAAGATGCTCATGAATAGAGCACTTAAATGCTTTTCTCTCTCTCTTTTTTGCAAATTAATGAATAAGAGTATGAAGATAATGAGAGATTTCTCTTATTTGTATGTTTGCAAATAAAAACACTCAAAAAGATTTGATACTTCACAGTTATTTTCTTTTTCACCAATTGGCCTCTCTTAGATCTCCAAAGGAATATGTATTTATAAGCGTCAAAAGTTCAAATGTTCGTTAAAGACAACTTCTTTAAGTCGCCAAGTATTTAATGTGCGTAATGGCTCTTTTATGTCACATTGACTCTGTATTTAAACCATCACACCTTTAGACCTATTGCGCCTTAAATTCATTGCACCTTAATCTTGACCTCAACCAATATGTTATTTTTCGAGCCTTGGATTCAAAATTTCATGCCTTAATGCTTATTGTGCCTTGAACTTATCATGCCTTGGATTTAACCATCAACTGAGACTGTGCTTCTTTGATCTTATTGAGCCTTAGACTTTGAGCTTGTTCAACTAATTGACATGTCTAGCCCTTGACATGACCCATCACTAAAGCTGTCCATCTTGATCTTTTTAAGCCTGAGACTTGAGCTTGTCGCCCCTTAGTGAATGAACTTGTTTAGCCCTTGATATAACCCATGACTAAAGCTGTGCTCAATAATTTTTCTGGATAAATCCTGAACAATCTAGAGAATGATAGATATAAAAAAACACATATATATTCTAGTATATTGTTCATCTTAGATTGTTTGACTATTAAGTGTAGTTTAACACAATTGAATAGTTAATTGTGCATCCAATTGTCTTATCAAAATCCACATTGAACACACAAGTTTAACGATTTCCCTCTTTTTGATGAGGACAATGATGCACAAGTAACTCCTTTTCAATTAAGCATACTCCCTCTCAAATAAGTATCCATATTTAAAAGAAGTTTTTTTTTTTTTAAATTTAAATTCAAGGACTTGATGCTTAATTCAAGGAAAATAGAAACTACACTTAATCCATCATTTTCCTCCCCTTTTTAGGCAAAAAAAAAAAAAAAAACATAGCATATAAACATTACAATTCTTTGGATTCATAAAAAAATCAACAACACAAGTTAGGTGCATCCAATATATCTCTTCCCTATGTACTCATCAAACAGCATCATCAAACAACATTTCTCTCCCACATTCAATATTTTAATATATCTCTCCCCTTTGTGCATATTTCACACGTTAATTTGTGCATATAACATATCTTCCCCTTTGTACTTATAAAAAATAAGATGACAGTATCATAAGCAATATATCATAAGAAGAGATGCACAAGCAATATACAAGTTCAAAAATTTATGCAAGTTTTTGTAAAAAATATGTAGAATATGTTCAAACATATCACGGATTTTTGCAGATAGAATAAATTACAAACGTTATAGAACATATATGAACATCTAATAGCTTCTTTATTCCTTATATCAAGTTTTAGATCATCTTATCTCTATGATATTTAGCACTCATCTTGTTTTATCATATACAATTCTCTGCGCAAAGTGCAAAAAATGATCTTCATTCAAGGGTTTTGTAAAAATATTAGCAATTTGATTGTATTAACAAATTTCAAGTTGATGTCTCTATTTAGAATTTGATCTCTAATGAAATGATGTCTAATTTCGACATGCTTAGTCCTTGAGTGTTGAATAAGATATATATATATTTTTTAAATTTGTTGCACTAGTTTTATTGCATCCAATTGGAACATTTTCATATTTCAAACCATAATCTAGCAAAGTTCGTTTCATCTATAAAACTTGTCCATAACAACTATCGACAGCTAAATACTTAGCTTCAACAGTTGAAAGTGCAACCAAATTTTTTTTTCTTTGAGTGAAAAAATATAAGGGAGTTTCCAAGAAAGTGGCATGTGCCACTAGTGCTTTTTCGATCAACTTTGCACCTAGCAATGTCAATATCAGAGTATCTAACCAGATCAAAAGAGGTAAATTTTGGATTCCATAAGCTAGT
>JAMXBD010000651.1:600000-759631 GCA_024138025.1 Combretum micranthum
TACTATACTTCAGATACAAATCACTGTACTTCAAAATACAAATCATTCAACTTCGATTACATTCATCCACATACTTCCCTACATAAATTATTACAAGACAAATCATAAACTAGCTGATAACTTCAACATTCGCATTCTTTGCCAAAATCCCGGAGTCATTCCCGGCTCCAATCAATTCAGTCCTCACTTTGCATTCTTGAGATAACCTGTTCATTTAAACAACTATAGGGGTATAAGCTACACTAGCTTAGTGAGAATTCCCTTAATTCCATACCATACAAGCAAGTTATAATCAACCGTATGCTATGCATGAACAAACACATGAGCAAACAATTATGTATGGGTATCCGGAACCCACACACAGAACGGATTTACGCCCTCCGTATCTTGGGTTAGGGATGGTATTGAAGTCTACACGACCGCTGCTAGTCCCCAAGCCCTCGGCTCATAGCACTCGCCTCGGCTAGGCTCACACATGGAATGCATCCCCGATGCGCCTTAGTTCCCTATGAATGAGCTCTGATCCCGGGTCTCATTATCCAAACGAGTCCTCGGACCATACCGATCGACCTGCGTAGGAGTAGCACGCTACCAAATGCAATATGTCCGATGCGATGCATGACCAATTTAATTTTTGCTTAGGTCAAAAATATTTATACATTCTTTAGAGTGATCAACTAATATCATACACATAACAGAAATAATATGAACGGTCCAGTTATTCAATCAAATCGTGGTTTCGATATGCTTTAGTATTCTTTGGCATACATTCATCACAGTCCCATCATATATCCCATCCCCATTCATATCGATTTTTATCTTGTTCCTATAATCTAATGCAACTAACTACAAGCACAATCAAGGTAACAAAATAAGGAGAAAACTCACCGCCATAGGTTCGCCGGCTTCTAGTAATAATAATCCGGTGGTAGGGAATCGTCGAATTCGGGATCACCTAAAAAGGAAGAAATACTCTAATAAGTATTTCAACTCAAACTAATCCAAACGATTTTAACGAACTATCAAATTCGTAATTCGCGTCCTACGCGGGAATTCTAACTTAAAACGGCCATAACTTGGTCATTTTAACTCGGAATCTCGCAAATTATATATCGATTTCTATCTACTTCGAAAGATCTATCTATTCCTAATATTATATTTAAGTTTTGAAAACTTTGAAGCTTTGAAAAGTTCGGATCAGATTAGGGCAGCAACAATTTCCAAGTCCGAAAAATAGTTTTGTAAATGTTTGTAATGTTCCTACTATATAGATTAGCTATACATGTAATATGAATGATTCCCTAACATGAATGACATGAGACGAGCTTAATGTATGCATGATCTTGATGATTCTTGCTAAAAGAAAATTTTATAACTCCTTATATTACAAGACTTCAAGGATAACCACTTTTACGAATACTAGTTTCCTAGCTTTGATTATTTCCATTTGTTTTGGATCTATTACTTAAGAAAATATAATTATTTTTGTTAAAATTGAGTCTTCATTATATATATTACTTATGACCTTCATTTCTACATAAAAATTTCTATTTTACACTTTGTAAATATGTTTTCCAATATGATTTACTCAAAAATCCGAATTTTGGAAAATTTCATTTCTTGCATATTTCTTATGAGAAAACTTGTTTAATGCATCAAAATTTGAAGCTTTACTATATCTATTGTCTAAGGACTTCATTTAACACATAAAACTTGCAATTTGAGTTCAAATACTAAGTGATTACATATGCATCATCTCAAATTACGAATTTGACAATTTGATCACTAACTCAAAATTTTCCATTTTAATTCCATTACTTGTTTTACACATTACTCATGCCTAAACTCATTTTAACTTGTAAAAATCATTGCTTAATGATATCTATTACCTATATACTTCATTTTTTGCATAAAACATGAGTTTTGGAGTTGATAAATGGGTTTTCAAAATTGGTCTTGGTTGGGATCCGAATTTAGAAAATTTATTTGTGGTCATATCTTTTGATAAAATCTATCTAAGCTTATGAAAATCCATTCCTTACTTATCATATATTATGAGCCTTTCATTTCTTGAATAAAAACTTCATTTTTGAGTTGGAAAACATGTTTTTAAAATAGGCCTTGGCCAAAATCCGAAAATATAATTTTTTTTTGAAAATAACTTTTGAAAATCACTTTTGATTCTTGTAGAAAGAAGTCTTGATGATATACATATATTAAGCCTTCATTTTCTTAAGTAAAAATTACATTTTAATACTTGGAAAGTGGTTTTTAAATGGGGGTCTTGCCAAAGTACGAATTTCACAATTTTGTTTGAGTTCAAAACTAGGATCTATACTTAACATGAACATAAACATAAAACAAATGCATGGTAATAAGTTATAAACATCATAGATCTAAACTTTACTTATCAAAATCTTTCATTTATGGTATCTATACCCTAAGCCCTTCATTTTAAATGAAAAATACACATTTTGAAGTTGAAAAAAACTTTTCTAAATATGACTCCATTTTCATCCGAATTTTCAAAAATTATTTTTGTTGAAAATACAATAGATCTTGAGTTTCCTAAAGCTTTCTTACTATCATCATGCTTTTACAAGCCATCCATGAACATAAAACAAAGTCTAATGCATTTTATGAACTTAAAACTCTAGATCTAGTTTTCTAAACTAGTTATAAGTGCATGAACACATGTGGATGATGGATCTATGCATAAATCATGAGAAATAACAAATATAACAACTTAAATAACAAGATCTATGGCATAAACGAAAATCAAAGCTACAAAAATTTAGATCTACAAAATATATAACTTTAAACAAGAAAATAATTGAAATACAAGATAATAAAAGTAGAGAAAAGGAGTGTTTCATTTGGCATCATCATCCTAAGCTTTTAAGCTTATGGAAGGTCATTTGATGCATGAAACCTTCATTACACTTTACCTATATCACCTATGGAGCTTTGGAAAGAAGATTTGGCTTGGAAATCTTTAAGAAATGTGTGGAAGCTAATGGAAGGTGTGGGGCAGCTTGTTTTTCCTAGAAGAACAAGAGGAAATGAAGAAGAAAGAGAGGAAAAATGAGAGAGAAAGACTAAAGAAGGAAAGAGGGAAAGTGAGTAAATGAAGGAGAGAGAGAAAGTGAGTGTATTAATTGAGTAAAAGAGAAAAAAAATAAAACAAGGCAGCCAAAGGGAGAGGGGGTGCTGCACGTGAAAAGAGAGGGAGGAGAGAGAGGGTTTGATGAAATTTGACTTGAATTTGAATTGTGTAATAAATGTATAATGTAACTTTCTTAAGAAGGAGTGGAAAAATAATTAATTTGGTCAAAATGGAGTAAATGAAGGACAATGGCAGCCATCAAGGAGTCAAAAATCTGCCATGAATAGATATAATGAAGTGTAAAAAGATTGAAGTGAAAAGGAAGTGATATGTGTAAGGTGTACTTGAAGGTATGGGTTGTAAAAGTACTTTATTAATAAAATAAAATAAAATTGGAAAATTTATTCCAAATAATTGTAGCAGATTTTTCATAATTAAAATTAAATAATTATTTGAATTATTTTAGTATTTTAACAAATATGTTACCGGTACGGTCAAAATACGCGAATATGGGCTATAAATAATATTTTTATAACCCGAAAAATTCTAAAAAAATATTTTATGAGAATAAAAATATTTTTAAAATATTTTCCAATTATTAAATTAATTTATTTTATATTTGGTATCGGGTCTTAAACAGAATCTGATCCCGTAAAAGCCCGAACTAACTAATTTTTAGAAAAACAAAATTTTCTACAATATATAAATTATTTATCTAAAAATATAAGGCTTTATAAGAATAATAAAATTTTATAATGAAACAAAAATGAATAGTGCCATAGACTAATCAATTACCGGTAATAATGGAAATACGATAAAAAGGTTATAACTGTAACTTTTATATCCCAAAAAATTATATAACTGATATATTTAGAAATCTTATGAAATTACGAGTCTAACGGTACTATTGGTATATTTTTGATGTCTCGAGCCCCCGGACACGCTTTTCGAAGTCTGTATCCGAACGGGTTCGAAATAGGTCAAAAATTTATCAATCTGATATTTTTAAACAAACTCATATTACTATGAGTTATTCTACATATTTAGCTACGCCTCGGCCTCTAGGGTTAGGGGCACTAAGTTGCCGGACTTAGGCTATTGTATTCCGGTTAGGGTTTCCGAGTGATTTTCCGGTTTAGACCTTTGCCAATTTGGAAACTGATATTTATGTTTATACAACATATTTAATTTGAGAAATTTATTTTTAAATTTTATTTTTGTAAGTATTTAATATCTCTTAAAATTTTCGGAATTCTTAAATTGAGTTTTATTTTCGAAGGTCAATCATTATTTACTTTTTAATAGTTTGTTTCTTTTTTTTGGGTTTTATATTACCCGATTTTATAAGTCGGAGTTAAATGTGGAATTTTTCGTACGTCGTGGTTTTGAATTTGAAGACCACTGTGTTCTTATTTTATTTTTAAAGATTTTCATTTTCTCAAGATTAAGAAGTTTATGAATTCGTTCGTGTTTTTGGACTAGTTGAAATTTGGTTTTAATTTGGAGTGATTTTTAGGGTTTATTTTCGAAGTTCATCTTAAAATTATTTATTGAAATTTTCCGGGGCTTATAGCTATGTGCCGAGGGCTTAGGGACTAGCAGCGGTCGTGTAGACTTCAATACCATCCCTAACCCAAGATACGATAGGCGTAAATCCATTCTGTGTGTGGGCTTCGGATACTCATACATAATTGTTTGCTCACGTATTTGTTCATGCATAGCATATGGTTGATTATAACTTGCTTGTTGTGGTACGGAATTAAGGGAATTCTTACTAAGCTAGTGTAGCTTATACCCCAATAGTTGTTTAAATGAACAGGTTATCTCAAATACGCTAAGGGGGACCGTGATGGTTGGAGTCGAGAATGACTTTGGGATTCCTGTAAGGAATAAGAATGATTGAAGTTATTAGCTAGTTTTATGATTTGCCTTGTAATAGTTTTATGAAGTGGAATCTTTTGATGAATGTAATTGAAGTTTAATGATTTGTATTTTGAAGTATAGTGATTCGTATACGAAGTATAGTGATTTTTATCTGAAGTATAGTAAATTGTATTTCCTTTACATTGTTACTCAAGCTATATCAACATAAAATGTATTACTCCGATGAGTCTCCTCCATGTGTTAGACGCCTTGTACATAGTATGGAAGCTTTCGCGTGATTGAGGTGATCATTCTTAGGCTTTAATATTGTGTACGACGGACTGCCACGTTTAAGGTACCCTTCGGGGCGTGACACACATATAACATTAAGACTCAAGAATGACCACTTTAGTCACGCAAAAGTCTCAGTATTACATGGAAATCGTCTAGTACAATAATAAGAAACACTTTTAGGAAGTGTAGTCTAAGCAAGTAAAAATCAATGTATAAGAATTTAGAAATAAAATAGATCATAATATTAATAATCAAAGGTCTATTACATGATTCTTAAGGGCATACCTCCGCTAAAACCCAAAGATCAAAATAACTACTAGTCTTTACAATAATTTAATACTTACATCAAAAGATTTTAAAGGAATTCTAATCTAATTCTTCAAGCAGATTTCCTTCAAAAGCTCCAAAAGAAAACTTACGCTGATAAGAGAAGACCTCAGGTACAAAAATAGGTGTTCCTGAGAATGCAAATATCTATAGGGGCGTAAGCTTACGGGCCTAGTGAGTAAATCCCAAAATTCATACTTGAAACGAAATATCAACCAAGTTTATTAAGTAAGCAAATGGGATGCAACAAGCATATGAACATACAAGACATATGACTTTTTGGGAATCATATGTTGAATGAATTACACCCTTCATTCGGAATTAGGTATTCTGGCCCATTACGGCCACTACTTTTTCTAAAAACATTTATATAGATATTACCGGCTCCTATACGCCATAAAAAACATGTAGTTATTACTGGCTCCTATTTGCCACCAATTTATGTAGTTTTTATCGGCTCCTACTCACCACATACATGATATACCGGTTATGTCTACCACCAATATCATACACTTGTCCCACCAATTATATAATAGCGAATGCAATTTGACCCAACATGTGAAGTGTATGTGTCAACTTTTGTTTAAAGCCTAGCCATCATATTTTATTTTCTTAGAGGTGATCATCCAATTTGACACACTTTGACATGCTAATAAACATACAATTTATTACAAGCATTTCATGCTTCGATATGCTTAATATTCTTTCAACATATTATCATACAACTTCTATTTTATCTTTCCTTAAATCTAATACAACTAAATTTATAAGCACAAACATAAGTATGAAAAATAAAGGGGAGTAGACTCACTTGGCCATGATGACACTTCTTTCTTATGAATGAGTCAATTGGTAATTTCATTAATTGAAATAATCCTCCGGGTACGAACACTCCTCCTTGGGATCACCTAACCAAAAAGAATACCCATAATGAGTATTTCTTGTTGATTCTATGGTACTTATCAAAAACTACGTCATAAGATTGTTAAAATTCGTATAAATAGTAATTCCAACTTAAAATGGCCTTAACTTGGTCATTTTAACTCAGAATTGTGCATATAATATACCGTTTTCTACCTATTCAAAAATATCTATCCAGTTCTAAAACTATTTTCATCAAACTAAGTCGTTTGAGCTTCGAAACAGTGGTGATTAGATTCACCACGAATTTTGCAAAACTTACTTTTTCTTCTTTTTACAAAAACTTGTATCAAAGATATAGATATTATAATGGTTTAAAAGACCTTTCAAATGTATATATATTTATTCATTGAATTATGTTAAATGCATAAAATTAATGAAGTTGTCTCAACCATGAATATTTTGGTAAATGTAAAGTCTTCTAAAAACTTTAGAAAAGTAAAACTTTTGAAAATTTCTTCATAGTTTGCTAGAAAATTTCTCAAGTTATTTTAAATGAGAATTTTCTTTTCCTTAATTCTATTTCCTTATTTTTTTTTTAATTTCAAAAGAATGATTTTTATTTTTCTTATAGCTTAGTTTCTAATACTTTTTTAAAGTAGTAATAATTCTATATTTAATGAAATGATTTCCTAAGTTGTTCATTAATCTTATTTCTTAAGATCATTCTATTTCTATGAAAGGAAATTTCTTGGTGTTTGCTAAACTAGACTATTCCTTTATATTCAAAGTATTGGTGGAAAATAAAGTTTAGTAAAAAATTTTTTAAACAAGAATTTTTTTCCATTTTATGACTTTGTAAAGTATATGTATGTATTATTTGAAAATTCCTATGTCCTTTGGTTATAAAAAATTATGATAAACTCCTCTAGATTTCTAGAAAAGATTTATTAAGGTAAATTCCTAAGTTTTTATGGAAAATCATTTCCTTCATGACAACATTTATTTTTGGAGAAGAACTTCTATTTTAAGATAATGTTTCCTTCTTTATTTGTTGAGACAAAATCAATATGTTCACCCATGATCATGAATATGAAATCATAAAATTATGAAAACATAAGAAAGACATAATAAGTAATAAAATAAGCAAGCAAAGAAATATGTCAAGTATTGGGAACTGTAGCTTCATCAAGGTATCTCTATACTAAGAATGGACTAGTCCCAAAAGAAATAAGGAAAAGAAAGCAAATATTGTTTTGACTTGATAAGGACAAGTCTAAGACTAGTATATGAAATAAATAAATAAATTGCATAACTTGGAAGTAAATAAATAACAATAAGCTTATATGCTCTAAAGGTTACATATAAGTACATCATTATATCTAGTTACATATATATATGAAATTAATAATAATATGAGCAAAAGTAAAATGACAATATAAATATATGAATACATATTCATGAACAAGAACAATATATGAACATAGTGTAGTTTTCATTTTTGTAAAGAAAATTTTAGAGAGCTTTGGGAGAGTATTTGAGAAGGGATTTGGAGAGAGTTTTTGGAGTGAAATTTTGAGGACAGAAGATGGGTGAATGAAGTGAAAGAGAAGGAGGGTATTTATAGGAAAATAAGGAGTGAATTTTGAGTGATTTAATTAAAGAAAAATTGAAAAAAAAGAGGTAGAGAGAGAGGGGAGCGCCAGCCATGCATGGGTAAGAGGGAAAGGGTTGATAAAGTCATATTTTACTCAACTTTGCAATAATCAAATCATGTTTATCTATTATAGATTTTATAGAAATCGAATGGAAATGGTACTTAAGTATGCTTAAATTGTTATTTCAAATCATTAAGGACTTAAACAACAAATACAAGCAATTGAGAGGAGTTTCATGCAAATTTGGAAAAGAAATCAAGCAAGGTTGGCCATGCAAGTATCATGATAGTTTTGACGATATTTCGTAAATTTAACATATCTCTCACATCTGAGCTCCTATTGAGATGATTTTCAAATGCTACTGAAACCTAAGAGAGAGATCTTCAATTTTCATGTTTTGGGCTTGAATGAATTCGGAATACATCAGCGTCAAAATATGCCATGAAGTTGCTGTTATTACAGTGATGGTGTTCACGTTTTGGAAAATGATAGAGTTTGATAAATTACAGATATCTCTCTCATATGATCTTCTTTGACGTGATTCAACCTCCTATGGAAAGATAAGAGATATATATATAATCTTCATGTTTTGAGTTTTGCTAATTATGAAAGAATGAAGGTTGAAAATCATCTTGAAGTCACTGCAAGTGCAGAACATCAGTAAGATTTGCAGATTGACACTATTTTAGTAAATTTGATATATTTCTCTCCTCCGAGGTCCGTTTGATATGATTCAAGATCCTATAGAAAGAGGAGAGAAAGATATACAACTTTCATTTTATAAGTTTTTCCAAATTCCAATTGGATTAGGGTAAAAAATCGCCATGAAGTTTCTGCACATCGACACTGCTTAAAGGATGTCATCTATCTTGCTTCGGAATTGATTTTACAATGTACACCGGCTACTGGAGATTCAAGGCCACTAGCTTTGAGCCGGTGTAATATTCAAAAATGCTCTCGGAAATCAAATTTTAAAAAGAAGGCCGACTAGATCCAAATGTACACTGCCGGAAGTACACTGCCGGTGTGGAGTGCCAATGTATCTTTTCTGCAACTTTTCATATATATACTTCTCTTATTGTATCTTTTGAAAATAAAAAAACCCTAGGCACGATTTTCCTCTTTTTCCTCCATAGGTCCTTGATAGATTAAGGTTTGGAACACTAAAATAGTTAACTTTTTAATTTGATATCGGATTCTACACCGGATTCAAGTGGAAAACAACATTTGTGTTTAGATTTCAAGAACAGGATTCCATTAACAAGGTTATTTTGTTCTTTTTCTTATATCCTCCTATTGGATGTTGTTTGATGCTTGATTCCTTTGATCTTAAATCGGTTTTGAGTTGTTGATCTGATTCATATGATTGATGATTTCTGTTGTTGATTAAATCTTTGTTCATATTTGGATTTTTGATGATTTTTCACAAATCATGTATTTTATATTACATCTGGAATTCATGATGGATTAGGATTGCAATTGGGAAATTGTCTTCTAATTGATTTTGTGAATATCTAATTGGGATTTGAAATCACATAGGAATATGGAATTTGAATTCTATTAGGGTTAGATAAATTACATAGATTTGTCAATTTATCATTTTCCTAGGAATAGGGAACATTGATTGGTAAATCTAGGATAATAGTTCACTTTGGAAGAAGGGATTATTATTTGGTGCTTATTTGATTAAAATATTGAACCCATTGACAATTTGGATTAGCAATTGTATTTCTAATCAGTAGTATACATTGATTGATTATTCAGATCTGTTGGCTCATAACTTAATCAATTCGAAGGTGTTGGAAATCCAAGATTTTTCTATAGGTTAGTCTCATAAAAAAAATATAAAAAGAGAAACAATATTTTGGTTTGCCTAGCTATGAATTAGACTGATATAGTTGATAGCTAGTGCTCATTCCCTATGGATTCGACTCGGTATTCATCGAAATTTTATTACTACACACACACCCGATACACTATCAGTTAAAGATCTGCTCATTTAAAGGAAATTGAATATAACTAAAAAGAGTTTTAAAAAGCACACTTGGAGGCCCAAAAATTTCGGAAAGGACCTGATGAGACCCTTGTTAATTACAGACTGAGACGTAGGGTCCTTTGCAAAGAGTTTGCTTTAGTAGGAAGATCCAAGCCATTGAAGGAGATGTTTGTTTTATAGAAGAAGGGGTTGAAATATACCGAATGGGCCAAGATTATTGAGACGGTAATGTAAACTCCTGAAATTTTCATAATTCTTAAAAAACAATCCAAAATGTCTAACACTGAAATTGAAACCCCAAAAATCGACCTAAGTTAAAACCAAATTCTAAATAAGATCAAACACGAGAATTCTTAATCTTGAGAAAAAGAGAACCCTCAAAACAAAATAGAAAATTCAACTATCGGTTGATTCAACATCCGTACATTAATCAAATCATCTATCCGATTCCTAACATGCAAATCAAGACGATATATCCAAATAACGCTCGACAACGAAATACTAAGACCTTAAATCCTTCGGTGAATTTTAGAATCGAAAATTTTAATTTTCATCGAAAGTCAAACTGAATCAACCTATAACTCCAAACTCGATTAAACGATCCCGAGAACTGAAAACTATTAAATAATCACAAATAAAATGAGATAAACCATAGATATCGAACTAAAAATACAATATGGGTAAAATTCTAAAAATTTTATGATTTTACGAATAACTCAATAAAATTGGAAGTCAAATCGGAACCTTAAAAGTCAACAAAGTTTACATTAAACCTTAGTATTTAAGATCCGGCAATCTCGTACTCTTAAAACCTAAACAACAAAATAGACATAATTGTTGATAATAGTTCGTAATAATATAGGGAAGCTTAGAAATATCAGATTCGCAAATTACTAGTGACCTTCGGATCTAAACGGGATCAGTTTTCAAAAACCGTGCCTTAATACACTGGATGGAAAAAATATTCCATTAATACCAATAAACTCGTAAAAATATAAGAAATCCAAAAATATCAATTTTAGAATGTTTTGATAACTAAAAATTATGGATATCGCATTTATTCCCGTATTACTACTAGTATTTTAATTGTCTAGTTTACTATTCATAGTACTTTTCTATTATTTATTACTATTTCTCTATCTCTACTTTTTCTACTACCTATTTGTACAACCTACATACCTATTGCTCACAATTTTCTTTTCCCATAAAAATTCTACACCACATATTACTAAACTTCTCTTACACTTTTCTTCTAAAATTAATTTTTAAACAATTTTCTCTCCCTCTCTCTCATGTTGCCATCCACACCCCTCTCTCTTCACTCTCAATCATTTTCTTTTTCAATTAATTTAATTACATCTAATTTTTACTCAAAAATTCTATAAATATCCCATTCCTCCTTCATTCTTTCACACAACTCATTTCACTACCAAAACTCTTCCAAAATCTCTCTACAAATCCTCTCTTCAAAATTTATCTCTACTAAAACTCTTTCAAACCAATTCTTCACAAAAATCATTCCTTATACACAAACTATATACCACATATCACTACCCACATAATACCCCATTCATTTACCATCTTCATACCACATAAACACTTTATGTAAACTTTTTCCAACCATTTATTTACCCATTTCATGTAACTTAACATGACTATGGTGTTGTTTTGAAACTCATATGAGTAGTAAAAGTAACAACATGTTTATGTTTTGTTCTTGTACATGAAATTCAAATTTTATTATGTTGTTATTATGTTCATATATATGTTGATTATTAATGATATTATTGTTGTTATTATACTAATTTCTTATTCATATTTAACTAAATATATTTATGTATTTATATATAATCTTTAGAGAATATAAGCTCACTTGTTATTTATTTAATTTCATGCTTTGCAATTTATTTATTTCAAGTTATTTTATGACTAGTCTTTCTAGTCTTAGACTTGTCCATATCAAGTCAAAACAATATTTTCTTTATTTTCTTTATTCTTTTTGGGACTAGTCTATTTGATAAAGTCATATTTCACTCAAATTTCCATTGATCAATTCATGTTATATGTTATAGATTTTATTGAAATCTAATGGAATTGGTACTTAAGTGTTCTTAAATTGTTAATCTAGGTCATGGAAGACTTATATTACAAACACAAGCAAATTGGAGAAGTGTTGTGCAAATTTGGACAAAAATAGATTGTACACTAGCAAGTCTGCAAAGAACACCGCTGGCGTTGAATAGAAAAGAGGCGGCCTTCAAGAGAATTAACAAACATTGCCAGTGTTCAATGAAGAAATCCAACTAGCGTTCAAATTTTTATACATACACCAACAAAATCCTTGGATATGCCTCTGGCTTTAAGCCGGTGTTGCGCATGAGCAAAATGTAAATTATTAGAGCCGGCCTTTACACCGCCAGCTTTCACAAGGGAAAATCAAGCGGTTTGTGACTTTTCATTGTACGCCGGTAACTGGAATGGTTACGCCGCCAGGGTTGAAGACGGCGTATATTTATTGTTGCTCTTGGAAATTAATTTTCACATTAAAGGCCGGTCAAATTTAATTAAAGGCTCTTGGCCTTTAATGCCAGTATAACTCCCCTGTAACCCATTATATATATTCATCATGTTGTCATTTGTGGAAAAAAAAAAGGAAGAAAACCTAGGCATGTAAGCCCCTAGATTTTTTTTCGATAATATTAGTAAACCCTAAGAACCGGAAGCTGAAACGAAACCCTAAAGTTAACCTAGTCATACGATTAGTCTAGTGAATCTAGATCCGGCACTCCCGTGTTCTTAAACCTTAGAAAACGAAATTGAGATAAGTGTGGAAAACGGTTCGTAATAACATAGGGAAGCCTAAAAATATCAGATTCGAATTTTTCTAGTGTCTTTCGGATCCGATCGGGATCAGTTTTCGAAAACCGTGCCCCGGAGCACCGGATAGCAAAAATATTCCGACAACACCAATAGATTCGTAAAAATATAAGGTTTTCAAAAATATCAGTTTTAGAATTTTTCGGTATCTAAAAATATCAGATATAGGCCTTTTACGCGTATTTCTTTACTACGGTATTTTAATTGTCTAGTCTACTATTCATAGTACTTTTCTACTATTCATTACTATTCACCTATTTCTACTTTTTCTTACACTCTATTCTTACACTCTACCATACCTATACCTTACAATTTACCTTCCCTATACAACTTTAATCACATCACACTTTACACATTACTTCTTTTTATTACAAAACAACAAAATTAATCAAATTTTCTCTTCCCCCTAAGCCTTTGCCGTCCACTCTCTCTCTCCTCTTCCTCTCAATTTGTTTTCTTTTCCAATTTATTTTATTACATCTAATTTCCACTCCAAAAATCTATAAATACCCCCTTCCTCTTCCATTCTTTCACACAACAAAAATTCATACTAAAACTCTCCCAAAATCACTCCACAAAATTCCTCTCCCAACACCTCTCTCAAGTTCTCTCTTTTCTTTAGAAAATCCATTCCCACATAATACTACAACCCATTTTTTTTTACCAACACATAAACTTTAGGTAAAACTTCTCTTATTTCCTCATCATGTTCATATAACTTAACATGAGTTTAGTGTATGTTTCTTAGACTCATGGGGTTAAAGAAGCAACAATTTATTCATGTTTTGTTTTTGTTCATGTTTTGTTTTCTTTATGTTACTATTATGTTGATATTGTTATTATTGTTTCTAATCTAATTTATCTAAGTATTATGTATATATATTTATTTAGAGCATATAAGCTCACTTGTTATTTATTTATTTTCAATCTTGCAATTTATTTATTTACTTGTTTTATGCAATGTTAAGACTAGTCCTTCTAGTCTTAGACTTGTCCATATCAAGTCAAAACAATTTTATTTTATTGCTTTTCTTTTCTTTGAGGACTAGTCCATTCTTAGTCCCGGGATACCTTGATGAAGCTAAGGTTCCCAATACTTGACTTTACTTTTATGCTCTTATTTATTTTATTTATGTTGTTTTTATATTTTTCATGGTTACATATTCTCATTCATGCATAAATATGTTGTTATTGTCTCAATCATAATAGAAATGAGTTTTCTTAAAGTAAGAATAAGAACTCTTTTTAAATATGGACTTTGTCACATAAGAAGTTGTTTTCCTTAAAGATTTGAAATTTATCTTAAACAAATATTCTTCTAAAGTTAGATAAGCTAGCTCAAGTTTTAGTAATAATATGTGGTTTTCACCAAGAAATACATAAAGTAAAGTTATTATAAATTCTCCTTTCAAAGAAATAAGGAAGTTTCTTTAGACCTAAACAAAGGATTTCTTAAAATTCAATTGTCAAAGTTTTCCACTAACACTAAAGTCTAAGATAAGTTTTTCAAAATTTACTTATAGATGATTTCTTTTAAAAGTGAATATAACTATGAAATATTTAGAAAAACTATATGTTTCCAAACCACTAGAAATGAATTTATGAAATTCTTGAAAGATTAAAATTACTTTTGAAGATTAAAAACTAAGAAATGGAGTTAAAAGGAAGAAATACTCATTTAGAAAATTTTCAAAGTAAAACTAACTTCTTTTCAAGTCTTAAGCTTATCTCACTTTCAAGACATGTGTTTTACAAAACCATTGTTGAGACAACACCAAATTCATGCATATAGTATGAGGTTATACATATATGTATATACATATATTCAAGGGATTTTTCAATCATACTATATATATATATATATATATATATTTTGTACAAAAGCCCTTGGGTAAAGTAAAGTTTGGAAACTCTAGTTTTGAAGTTTGAAAAATTCGTATCAAATCTGTACGCTTCTATTCCGAGTCCTAAATGACTTCTTTTGATGAAAATAACCTTAGAAATAGATAGATCTTTTCAAGTAGGTAGAAATCGGTATATAATATGCGAAATTCCGAGTTAAAATGAGCAAGTTATGGTCATTTTAAATTGGGATTTCCATTCCATACGATTTTACGAATTCTTTAAGATAGAAGTATAGAACTTGAATAGATCTTGGATGAAATACTCATGTTGGGTATTTCTTTTGTTTAGGTGTCGAAGATCACGATCTTGTCTTCCTCGAGGATTACTTCGACTCCTAGAGCGCTATGGACGAGTGAGTTTCCTTTACGCTTATGTATTCACGCATGTGCTTGTAGAATAGAGCACTAGATATAGGAAAAGATAAAATTGATATGCATGTGGGATATTATGGGAATTATGTATATGATTCATTGTGTGCGATTAATGAACGATAAGTATATCGGAACCCGATTTGTGATTGATATAAATGTTTCCATGTATGAATTGTTATGTGTGCAAATATTGTTTGATCGCTTTAAATGATTTAATGCCATATAGAAATCCCCATATAATAAATTGCTCATGCATATCACTTAGAATATCATTTCGAAGTTTTGCTACTACTCAGCGTGGGACCGGAAAGGTAAGCTGCCTAGCTACATCTTGAGGGTTAGGACGTACGGGGAATACGGCCTCAAGGTATAGTGTCACGCCCCGAAGAGTACCCTAAACGTAGCAGTCCGCCGTACACAATATTAAAGCCTAAGAATGACCACCTCAGTCACGCGAAGGCTTCCATACTATGTACAAGGCGTCTAACACATAAAGGAGACAAATCGGAATGATACATTTTATGTTGATACAGTTGAGTAACAATGTAAAGGAAATACAATCCACTATACTCCAAATACAAAACACTATACTTCAAAATATAAATCATCAAGCTTCAATTACATTTATCCCAAGACTTCACTACATAAAACTATTACAAGGCCAATCGTAAAGCTTAGCCAAAAACTTCAAGCATTCTTATATCTTGCCGGAATCCCGAAGTCATTCTCGACTTCAACCATCTCGGTCCCCACTTAGCGTTTCTTGGTATAACCTGCTCATTTAAACAACTATTGGGGTATAAGCTACACTAGCTTAGTGAGTGTAATCTCCCACAAAAACATTTATGTCACAACAATTCAACCAAGTTATTAATCAAGCAAGTGTATGCATCAAACACATGAGTTCAACATACATATGACCATCCGGAAATCATATGTGGATGGAATTGCGCCCTCCATCCCGGGTTAGCAGATTAACGAATCCTGCGGTACGACAATATCCCGTTTATGGCTCACGGCTAACCTACGATTATTCGATGTCGTTTATGGTTCACGACTAACCTACGATTATTCGATGTCGTTTATGGTTCACGACTAACCTACGATTATTCGATGTCGTTTATGGTTCACGACTAACCTACAAATGCTCATGCTCCATCCCCTTGTGATATGCACATGTCAAATTATCATTTACTCAAGTAGTTGATTAAGCCAATTTACTCAGGCGATCAATCAATTTATCAGACAATCCATCATAGCTAACTATACAATCAAAGTTTATCACCCGGTTTCGATATTCTTAATTTGTTTCTCATATCAACAACAATCATATAATTTCCCAATAATCCCCATTATTCATATTCCATTCAATTGACCTACATTCTAGTGCACTACTTTACAAGCACATACAATAAATGAATTGGGAAGAAAAACTCACTCGACCATTGGATCACCGGTCTTCTAGTAATAATAATCCGGTGGTAGGGAATCGTCGAACTCGGGATAACCTAAAAAGGAAGAAATACCCTAATCAGTATTTCAACTCAAACTAATCCAACGACTTCATACGAATTTATCAAATTCGTAATTCGCGTCCTAAGCGGGAATTCCAACTTAAAACGGCCATAACTTGGTCATTTTAACTCGGAATCTCGCAAATTTTATATCGATTTCTATCTACTTCGGAAGAGCTTTCTAAATACGAAGCTTAAATCAAGTTTTGAAAATATCTAAGCCTCAGAATTGAGGGATCAGATCTGTACAGCGCGTTTATCAATTCCAAAAATGCGGTTTTCATGAATGCATTTGAGATTCCTAAGTATGAAATGATACTAAATGCAATGGTAATGATTTTCCCTATCATGAATGTCATGATGTGAACTTTAATGAGTCTATGTTCTTATAACTTTTTAAATTTAAAGAATTTTAAAACAAACTTTTCTTAGAAATCATTTTATACCAATGTTTAGTAAGTGAATTCACTACACTTGACCACAACTACATATTACAAGGATTTTCTTTAGAAAACTCTACTTTGTTTAAAGAAATTTTGACCCTTATATTAGTTATATCCTAAGGCCTTTATTTCTTTATTAAAATCCACATTTGTAAACTTTTAAGTGGGTCTTTTACTATGGAGTTTCCAAAAATCCGAATTTACAAAAGTCCATTTTCAAGTTGATTCCTTTAGGGAAAATATATTTTATACTTGAAACTTTAAGTTTATTGTACCTATATCCTAAGGACTTCATTTTTAAGAAATATCATTTTTGAAGTTGGAAAAATAGTGTTTTCTAACCTTACATCCATTATTACGAATTTTATCTACATGACTTTTAGCTCAAAACTTCTATGGACTTCATTTCTTGTTTCCAACATTTTCTTTAGTAAAAACTCATTTAGACTCATGAAAAATACTACTATACATTATCTATTACCCATAGGCTTCATTTCTCTTATAAAATCTATGTTTAGAAGTTGATAAAAGTGTTTTTGACCTAGGTTTCCAAAGTGATCCGAATTTACACAAGTTCATATTTTGAAAAGTGTTTTCCTTTTTGACTTTATTAACTTATCTAACCATAGATCTACATACTAGGAAGGTGATTTACTAAAGACAAAAGCATTAAAGACTATTAATGCACATAACACAAAATAGAAATGAAACCTTAAATGCCTACATGATCATGAGTAGCAAAATGATAGATCTAATATTTCATATGCTCAAATGAGTTTTGAAAACAAAAAACTACATTTTTATAAAAGATCTTTAGTTCAAAATACGTTTTGATGGATAAACATAAAGCTTTTGCCATGAAAGCTCCTTTAAAGGTTAGATCTATTTTGTAATGGTTCGGTATTCTTGTTTTGATATTTCATTGTCCCTACTAAAAGATCATGGGGACTTTTAGTTGAAATATCCAAGAATCACTTAGCCATAACAAGATCTAAAGGTGGAAGGAGGTAAAAGCTTACTTACTTGAAGAAAAAAATAGGAGATGGAATGAAGAAATGGAAGTTGTGTGTGTGTGGTGTGGCTTCAAAAAGTTTCGGCCAAGAGGGAAAGAGGGAGTGGAGAGGAGAGAAAAAGAGAGTGTTTTGAGAGCTTTGCACTTTTCAAAAGTTGAGAAATGAAAGAATGAGAGAGAGAGAGAGAAAAAGTAGTATATATATGGAATGGGATTAGGTTAAATGGAGTTAGATTAAATAAAAAAAAATTTGCAAAATGGACAATGGGAGGGGGGACTATTCACGTCGGCACTATTCATGGAGGAGGGAAGAAGTTTGAAAAACTTTTACTTTGATTGATTGATTTAACATGATGTGAAATTGTTATGAGATGTAAGGGAAGTTAAGGACAAAAGTTATGGAAAGAAGGAGTTGATTTGAGTGATGGTAAGGGTTAGGCTTGTAGGGTAGGCTAATAGGTAGACTAGGTAGTACTTTATGAATAGTAGGGAATAGTTGACAAGACAATTTAATTTCCGGTAGTAAGGAAATACGAATAAAAAGGCTATAACTGTATTTTTCGTAAGCCGGAAAATTATGAAAAATATATTTTTGAAATCCTTATTTTATTTCGATTCAAATGAGTACTCATAAAGAATTTTGAAATTCTAGTTCGGGGCACGCTTTTCTATGGGTCTCGGGATGACCCGGAATTGAAATTTTTAAAATCTGATCTTTTCTTGGTTTGAAATATAATCAAGAACTATATTCAAAATTAGTTTTGTTTTCTTATTTGGAAACCGAGGAAAAGCCGGAATTAGGGTATCTCGGTCTTTCTCACAAAGCTTGAGCTAAACTGATTTAGGGTTTCATTTTCTGGTTTTCGAAGTTTACTTGATTTCTAGGAAATCCAGGGTATATAAAAAATAATAATATAATAAAAATTGTGTAATGAAATGAAATGAATAGTGCAAAAGACTATCAATTACCGTAGAAATGAAAATACGGTAAAAAGGTTATAACTGTAACTTTTATAACCGAAAAATTATATAACTGATATATTTAGAAATCTCACGGAATTACGAGTCTAACGGTACTAATGGTATATTTTTGATATCTCTAGCCCCAGGATACGCTTTTCGAAGTCTGTATCCGAACGGGTTCAAATAGGTCAAAAATTTACCAATCTGATATTTTCAAATAACTTATTACTACGAGCTATTCTATATTTAAACTATCTTCGGCCTCTAGAGTTAGGGGCGCTAGATTGCCGGACTTACACTATTGTATTCCGGTTAGGGATTCCGGATGATTTTCCGGTTTAGACATTGCCAAGTTGGAAATTATTTTCTGTTTATACAATATTTAGTTTGAAAATTTATTTTAAATTTTATTTTTATAAGTATTTAATATCTCTACTGCTTCGGAAATCTTGAATTGAATTATTATATCCGGAGTAATATCGGTAATGGTTACCGGATATGATTTTCTTGAGTTTGAGTCAATTATCGATTTTTTTGGAATGATTTTGGGGAAATCTTGATTTTTATAATTTGCTTTGAAAAAGGATCTTCGTATGTTTTGTTTTCGTATTTATTTTTTTTCCTTCGATTTAAGGTTTTATGAACAATTGGTCAACTTAAGGATTATTTAATTTGTTATTTTGTTTCTTGAATTCTTCCTTCTTAAGATCACGAGATTTCAATTTCTAACTTGTTCTATGATTCTTGGAAGTTTGATTTGATCGTTAGGGCTTTATTGTGATTTCCGTCTCTTAGGATTATTAGTCTGGTCGTTTGGGGAATTTCCAAAGTCTATATTTTATTATTGGCAGATAAAGTTTTCTTAATCGTGCCAAAGCCTAGTTATGGAATTGGCCTTTGGTGATTTCCTGATCCTTTAAATTGTCATGTTATGGATTAACTTGCTTTTTAGCAAATTTTCACTGTGTTTTATTTTTATCCCGATTTTTATGAATTGTAGATTAGGTAAGAAGTTTATCTTACGTAAGGGTTTTTGGACTAAGGACTTTTGTAGTCCTTATTTATTTTTAGATTTTCTCAAGATTGAGAAATTTAATTCGTTCTTTAATTTAGGATTTTCGAACGTTCGGTTTTAATTTGGAGTGATTTTTAAGGTTTATTTTCGAAGTTCATTTTGAAATTATTTACTGAAATTTTCGGGGCTTACATATAGCCGAGCCGGATCGATCGCTTTGGGCATGGAAGGCCGGGGACTAGTAGTACGGTTCTTGGAACCCAAGACGCGCGCAAACTTGAGGAGGTTGTTCGGGACCCAGTTCAAAGCATTCCCTAACCACCGATGGAGGGGTAAATCCATCAAACATACGAAACCGGATAGTCGTATGTATGTTTGATCATATGGTTGTTGCATTCATATGCTTGATTAATAAATTGGTTTGATTGTTGTTATGAGTACTATTGCGTAAGGAATATCTCACTAAGCTAGTTATGCTTATACTCCTATAGATTTTGATATTGCAGGATTATCTTTTGCACGAGACCACCTTGATTTCTGGGTAGAATCTTATTTTTGGAGAAGCTTTTGGAGGCAATATTTTGAAGTTATAGAGTAGATTTCTTCTAAAATCTTCTAGCTTTAGTTATGTTATATTTAGAACCATGTTATTAAGAATTACGGGGGAATGCCCTTAGAAGTGTAAGACTTTTATTTCAATAAAAATATATTAAGTGTTGTTTTGCATGTTCCGCTGCCAATGTCTTGAAATGCATCACTCCACGGTCTCCCTTTGTTGTGAATGTATGCTTGTACCGATATGGAAGCTTTCGAGTGGATGAGATAGTCATTCTTAAGTTTTATATTATGTACGGCGGGCTGTCACTTTTAGGGTACCCGCTGGGGCGTGACAAGGCATAATTCCTATTCCTTTTTGCTCCTAGATCTAGAAGTAGGGTTTTTGTAGAAGCCCGGAAAATTTCAATAAATAATTCCAAAATGAACTTTAAAAATAAACCCTAAAAATGATCCAAATTAAAACCGAACTTCGACTAGTCCTAAATCACGAACGAATCCAGAAATTACTTAATCTTGAGAAAAATAAGAATCCCAAAAAATAAAGTACGAACTCAACATACTTCAAATCCAAAACCATACGTATGACAAATTCTATATTTAACTCAGACTTATAAAATCGAGTAGTATAGAACCCAAAAACAAATTATTAAAAAGTAAATAACGATTAACCTTCAGAAATATAAACTCAATTTAAGAATTCTGAAAATGTTGAGGATATTAATACTTACAAAAATAAAATTTAAAATAAATTTCTCAAATTAAATATGTTGTATAAACATAAAATATCAGTTTCTAAATTAGCAAATATCTAAACTAAAAAATCACCCGGGAACCCTAAGTGGAATACGGTAGTTTAAGTCCGGTAATCTCGCGCTCTTAACCCTAGAGGCCGAGGTGTAATTTAAGTGTATAGAATAGCTCGTAGTATAAGGTCACTTAAAAATATCAGATTGGTAAATTTTTACCTATTTCGAATCCGTTCGAATACAAACTTCGAAAAGCATGTCCTAGGCTCGAGATATAAAAAATATACCATTAGTACCGTTAGACTTGTATTTTCATAAGGATTTCTAAAATATCAGTTTTATAATTTTTCGATAACTAGAAATATCTGATTTTCCAATTTCCTTCGTATTTTATTACTACCGGTAATTAACTAGTCTTTTAGCATATTCACCACTATTCATTACATAATTTTATTATTCTTGTAAACCTTATATTTTTAGATAAATATTTTATATATTATAAAAAATTCTGTTTTTCCAAAATTTAGTTAGATTCGGGTTTTTATGGATTAGTTTCTGTTTAAGACCTGATACTAAAAATAAATTAAACTAATTTAATAATTGGAAAAAATTTTAAAAATATTTTTATTTTCATAAAATAATTTTTTAGAATTTTTGAGTTATAAAAATATCATTTATAGCTCATATTCGATATTTTGATTATATCGATAACATATTTGTTGAAATACTAAAATAATTCAAATAATTATTTAGTTTTATTTATGAAAATTATACCACTCATTTAAATATATTTTTCTTAATTTTATTTTATATATTTCTTAATAAAGAGTACTTTTTCAACCCATACTTCAAATACACTTCAATTGTTACTTCTACTCATTAATCAAGTTTTCTTTCACTCATTCTACACTCCATTTCCCCACAAATGGCAGTTAACCACACCCCTAATAATAGCCTCTTTTCTTTATTTTAATGATTTATTTAATGACTTAAAGTCTCATTTAGTTAGCAAATTAAGTAAAACAAGTTACACTTTCAAAATTAAAGTTACAAACTAATCAACCCCCTCTCTCTTTCTTATATTTCACATGCAAGCGTAACCCACCCCCCCAACCCAAATTTGTTGCCATTGTTTTTTTTTTCTTTCAATTAATACACTCCTCTCTCTCCATTTAATGCCTCTCATTTACACCCTTTTCTCCTTTAAAACCCTACACCATTTACTCTCTGTTTTTCTCTTTAAACCTTTTTTAGCCTTGTTTTTGCAAGGAATACAAGCTGCCCCCATCTCTAAATCATGCTTTCACACTTCATTCTTGAAGATCCTTAGAGTAAACCTTCTTCTTGAGCTTCCATAGATGATATAGGTAAAGTATAGTGAGCGTTTCATGCATCAAATGACCTTCCATGAGCTTCAAAGCTAAGGATGATGCTGCCAAAATGAAACACTTCTTATCCATGATTTTTTCTTGTATCATTATTATTTCTTGCTCAAAGTAGTTATATTTTGTAGATCTAACTTTTTTTGTAGCTTTGATTTTGTTTATGTTTTAGATCTTGTCATATGAGTTATTATTTTGTTATTGCTAATGACTTATGCATATATTCACCATTACACATATCTATCTTAGTGTTCACATTTATAAATAGTATAGTAAACTAGATCTAGTTGTTTTAGGTTCATAAATACATTATACTTTTGATTTATTTTCTTAAATAACTTGTAATAGCTTGATGATAGTAGAAAAATTTTAGAAAGCTCAAGATCTTTTTAGTTTCTAAAAATCATTTTTGAAAATTCGGATAAAAAGGAAACCATATTTAGAAAAGCTATTTTTCAACTTCAAAATGTGTATTTTTCATTTAAAATGAAGGGCTTAAGGAATAGATATCATAAATGAATGATTTTGAGGAGTAAAGTTTAGATCTATGAGTTTATAGTTTACTACCATGCATTTCTTTTATATTCATGTTCATATTATGTATAGATCTTGGTTTTGAACTTAATAAAAATAGTAAAATTCGTATTTGGTAAAACCTATATTTAAAGACCACTTTCCAAGTCTCAAAATGGAAGTTTTAGTTGAGAAAATGAAGGTTTAGAGGATGTATATCATCAAGACTTTTTTTACATGAATCAAAGGTGATTTTCAAAAGTTACTTTCAAAAATAAAAATCATATTTTCGAATTTAGGCCAAGACATGGTTTAAAAACATGTTTTACAACTCAAAAATGAAGTTTTTATTCAAGAAATGGAAGGCTTATGGAATAGGTATCAATAGGAGATGTTTTTTATAAGTAAATGGTAGATCTACTAGTAGAAACACTTAAAAATAGGAAGAGATTACAAAATATGAAATTTGAGTTTTATCCAAATTTTGTAAATTCGGATGGTTTCAAAACCATGCCTTAAAAACCCATTTATCAACTCCAAAACTTGTGTTTTATATGAAAAATGAAGAGTTTAGGTCATAGATGTCATCAAGTAATGATTTTTATAAATTAAGATGAGATTTGCTAAGAAAAACATGTAGAACAAGGAGTAGAAATAAAATAGGAAAATTTGAGTTGTTGTCATTTTAAGAAATTCGTAATAATGGAGTAATGGTATGAAAACCCATATTTTTCAAACTCAAATTAGAATTTTTATTAAATAAATGAAGTCCTTAGTGGCTAGGTATAGTTGAGCCTTAATTTTCTAAGTATCAAATGATTTTTACTTAAAGGAATCACCACAAAAATAATTTTTTAAAAATTCGGATTTTGGGATGAACCAATTTTAAAAACATGTTTACAAAGTGTAAAATGGGAGTTTTTATTGAAAAACAAAGGCCTTAGGGAATATACATACTGAAGGCTTAATTTTAACAAGAATAAATATATTTTATCAAGGAATTTTTCTAAAAACAAGTGGGGATTGTCAAGAATACAAACTAGCCTTTCTAAGTTAATTTTTCATAAAGTCTTACCAAGAAAAAGTTTTCTAAAATTCCTTTTGTTCAATATCAAGGACATGTATATATATATATATATATATATCTCATGACATATCATTTATGGTAGTAACTTGTTCATATTGCATGTATACTTACTTTGGATAGTAGAAACATTACAAACATTCACAAAACTACCTTTTGGAATCGAATTTTGCTACTGATCAGAACTTTTAGAAGATTCAAAGTTTTCAAAACTTAAATATGATATTATAATTAGATAGATCTTTCGAAGTAGATAGAAATAGATATAAATTTGCTAAATTCGAGTTAAAACGACCAAGTTATGACCGTTTTAAGTTGGAATTCCCACTTAGGATGAGAATTATGAACTTGATAGTTTGTATGAGATAGTTTGGATTAGTTTGAGTTGAAATACTTATTAGGGTATTTCTTCGTTTTTAGGTGACCCCGAAATCAATGATTCCATACCACCGGATTATTTTTTAAGAGACCGGTGATCCAATGGCCGAGTGAGTTTTCCTCTTAATTTGTTATCTTGATTGTGCTTGTAGCTAGTTGCATTAGAATTAGGAAAAGATAAAATTGTAATGAGTTGTGATATAATCTTGGTTGAATGAATAATAAGTATATCGAGGTGAAACTTGTTGTAAAATCATTGTATGAGTTAGCATAGACTTGAATTGTTTGAAATTCTCTATGATCGCTCTTAACCTACATAATTAACATGCTACGACTATATAAATAAATTGTACATGCATATCACGTACTGAGTCACATTGCATTAGCTAATATTCCTTTGATGAGACAAAAGTATATTAGCGGAAGGCGAGGGGGCCTTGTTAACATTAAGGATGCGAGATCGCTTAAGTTAACGGATGTGGGGTAGGCACATAAAACTACTACAATAAAACAACAAAGGTTGTATAACTAGAGAAAGAGATCGAGATTATGGTTGCATGACTTATGGACCATCCCACTCAAGATTGGAATTATGGTTGCATGTCTTATGGATCATCCTAACCCCGAATGGAGGACGTAAATCCATTCACATATGGCTACCAGAAAGTCATATGCTTGTTTGCTCATGTGTTTATTCATGCATAGCATATGGATGAATTATAACTTGCTTGTTATGGTATGAAATTAAGGGAACTCTCACTAAGCTAGTGTAGCTTATACCTCAATAGATGTTTTAATAAATAGGTTGACGGGAGAATGCTACTTGGGGACTGAGATGGTTGGAGCTGAATATAACTTCGGGATTTCGACAGGAAGTAATAATGCTTGAAGATATTAGCTAAGTTTTGAGGAATGTTTTGTAATAATTTGTGTAGTGAAATCTGTGGATGAATTGTAATTGAAGTATAGTGAAGTGTATTTCCTTTACATTGTTACTCAAGTTGTATCAATATAAAATGTATCACTCCGATGTGTCTCCTTCATGTATAAGACGCCTTGTATATAGTATGGAAGCCTTCACATGATTGAGGCGGTCATTCCTAGGCTTTAATATTGTATACGACGGACTATCACGTTTTCGGGGCGTGACAGTTTGAACACTAGTTAAATTTTCTTGTTGATTGAATAAGGATTCCACACTGAGATTAAGTGGAAAACATCATTTGTGTATGGATTTTGGCATGGAATTCCTTATCAAGGTGATTTCATTCCTTTTGTTTTGATTCATATATGGATTTTATTTAAAGCTTTCTCTGTGTGATCTTATTAGGGCTTTTAGTTGTTGATCTGGATTTTTGGATTGTGGTTTAATTGTTGTTGATTGAATCCTTTTTCATATTTGGATTGTCAATGTTATTTCACAAATCATGCAATTTTGGCTTTAATCTGGAATTCATGAATGACTAGGATTGTGATTGGGAAATTCTATTCTAATCAATTTTGTGATTATCTAACTAGGATTGCATTTCACATAAGGATATGGGTTATAATTGTAAACCCCGAAATTTTTCACAATAGTATACGATAGTAAAATAGAAAAGGTAAAGTAGATAGTGAATTTAGAATCCAATAAAAATCTAAAATAGACCTATGAGTTGTAATAAACTCATTCCTAGTTTGAAAGACCTAAATAAAAAGTTTCTTGACCTTAATAGATACCAAAAATGAGATTTCATATCTTGAACTAACAATTGAAGATATATCTAGAAATATCTTTAAAATTTCAAAAACCGATAAAATACAGTTTTTAATAGAACTTATCAGTACAAAAAATAATTTAAAAAGGAAATACTAAGATTATAAATACATAATAGACACTAATATTGAACAATAATTATCAATCTAGATCTAAAAAGAAAATTTCAAACCCGCTATTATAATTGTTAGGAAATTCTAAATTTATTAGGACTTGGTTTCTAATTTAATTCATCGAACTTGAAAATTTAATCACGTAAGTTAAAAATACGTAAAATAAATAATCATGTGAAGTTTTTACTAAAAATTTGAAATATAAACAATTTAGAGTTTTGGAGTAACTTAGGTAATTTTATTTCGATAAAATGAAAATATAACGAGTATAGATATCGCGAATAATTTAATACTAGCAAAAATATTTTTAATAATAATAATAATAATAATATAAATAAAATAACTTGACCGCTGCACGAATTGAAGATTTGGACGTGTAACAGTAGAGGTTCTCTTCACGCACAGCAGAAGCCGAGTGATCCATTTCCACGCACGAGTAGTCTACGCGCGGGAACAGGAGACCAAGCAGCAGCAGCCCTCACTCCATGCACAGCAGCAGGCCGTACACTCGAACAAGCAGCACTCCACACACACGCACAATACTGCTCGATTGAAACAGAGCCTTAAAGAAACAAAGCAGCAATTTTGCTCCGATTTTTACACTCAAATTCAACCCGAAAAGGACACCCCAACCAACCCAAAAGCTACACCTATAACCCACATTTAATTTGCAAGAATTACAGACCAAATGGAAGAGGAAAACAGTTGCAAATTAAGATGGAAATTCGTGAAGCAGCAGCAAAAGACTCCCCTGCTGCAGAGTTCCATATCTTCTTGCCCAACTTTGATCCGAATTTGAGTTCTAAATTCCAAATGGAATTGACCTACAATCCAACCACAACACTCACATGTAATCAACAATAAATGAGGAGAATTTCAGCTCAGATAAACAACCACAACCACTCCAAATATCCTTGCAAAAATCGGATCATAACAGCTGCAACAGAGGAAAAATTCAATAAGAAACAGTAGCACACATACCCAAATTGAGCTCCGATTTTTGCAAGATTCCTAGGCTTAATTGAGCTGATATTTTTGACTAATCAAACACCAATAGAGAGCCTTTAAATGGACACTTCACACACCATTAATTAATTAGAAAATCGGATCTAAAATCTGTCTAAAAATCAAGAGGAAATGTTCCAGAAATTTCAATTTTTCAAACTTCAAACTTCAACAGATCTTGACCCGATTTTTACACAAGTTAAGCTCCTAATTTTACACACATAAATGGCATTAATTAGCTAAACAAACACAATTCATGCCCTCAAAGATAGCCACAAATCTGTCAAAACAAAGTCCAATTTTGCAGACCAAAAATGCCAAATTCGTATGGAAATTCCAGCTACAATTTTGAATCTTTTTCAAGCCCAAAACCCTTTCCTTAGCCTCCAAAACTTAGCCTAGTCTTAGTACATGTATATAAGCTTAAGTTAGTTACAAATTGAGCTCATAACTCCCACAAAATCACCCTAAAAGCATAGCTACAAAAAGAAGTGCGTCCAGCCTTTTCCTTTTTCTTTTCCATTGCAACCTTCCACTTAAAAAGCTTAGAAACCCTTGTAAGATCAACCATAAACCCCTAGCTTACTTCTCATATCCTATATACACACTAAGCACATCAAAAACATCAATTCCCCTCTCCAACAACATCCAAAACCAAATCAAAATTCTTGGTTATCCTAAGATCCAAGAGGGGAAAACTAGCTTAACAAGGTAAGAATATTAGATTGCATTAGTAAGCCCCCATTATAGTTAATGTTGTTAACTTATAATTTAGTTAGAAACTCATCATCTAACCTTTGATATAGGTTTGATTCTTGCTTAAAAAGGAAGTTGAACATCCTTTCCATTCCAATCCAAGGTAAGTTCTAAACTACAACCTATCCTTGTTAAACTTGTGTATAGACTTTAGGATGAATTATTGAGCATTGGAAGAAAGTTTTGTGGTTGAAAGAAGTTGTTAATCCATTGATGAACTCAAGTGGATAGATGGTTGATGTGTTAGAAATGTTTAGATATTATTGGAAAAGAAAAACAACAACTTAGAAGTATTATAATTATGGTAATAGTAAATTCGGATCTAGGAATAAAGTGGACAAAACAAGACTCAAATTTCATCTAATCTAGTCTAAATTCATGTCTAATGCTTCTAAGACCTTATATGAACATAAAACTTGATAAAACAAGCTTTACAAGCATGATTAGAAGTCCTATATTACAAGAAAAGTGTTATGAACAAATTCATAGAAATTATACATACCGAGACTTCTACAAGTTATGATGGAACTTAGGACATGAATGAAGGTTTAAATGAGATCCTCCAAAATAATATATAATCAAAAGAAACTTGAAAGAATTAAACAATAAAAATTTCTTTTCTATAAGAATCAATACTTTAAGAAATCGCTATAAACCATAGGAACGATATCAAATACCAACATAGGACACTTAGACACTCATAGGAATTTAATTTTCTATTTATAAATATTATTGATAAATATTTCATCTTAATAGGTAATTTCGATACTGCCGAGGATTTCCTGGTCGATTACTACGACTGATCAATATGAGCAGGTGAGTAACTTAGAATTATTACATTGTTTGTGATTGTAGTTTAGTTGCACTAAAATACAAAGATAATAATGATGAACTCGTGCGTATATGGGATTACGAGATTTGCTTGCTATTTGAAATTATTTGTTTGACAAATACTCCTAACCAAGAGTGATAATGAATAGATTGTGAAATTACTATATGTGAAGCATGTTGAGTGTCTAAATGAAGTTTGAACACTTATAACCTGACTAAAAATTATCGAAATCATAAGTGAAATGATACATGCATAGCATGATTTGCACATACTGCATTATGTTTGTATGATAGCCTACTACGTGTTAGAATTTCGGTTCTTTGGTAATACTTGGTTCTTCTAGGCAAGAGTCTAGTAGTTCCACTCAAGTTTACCTTTGTTCTGTCGGTTCCATGGGAACTAACTGGTAATGAAGGACGTCGCCCATGGTATCGCTGTGAAATGTCTAACACTTGGTGGAGTTTCTAAGGCTTAAAACAGGAAATGCGTGCTCAAAACATCATTAACATAAAGAGATAATAATTGTGAGGATTGTGGTTTTCCTGTGTACTTAGTTTCTCCTAGGTAGGCGATTCATAGATCGGTTTTCCTTCAACCTAGTGAGGGCGTAAATCTCATCCTGTTTGGATTCCGGTTTGTCCAAGCTTGTAATTGTTCATGTGTTTGAGTGATGCATTACATATGATTAATAATAACTTGCTTGTTGTGATAAGTTTGGTTATTCACTTAGCTCGTGGTTATGCTCACACTCCTACAATCCTTACAGATGACACTTAAGTCTTGGTTGGTGGCTTCTAGGAGCTTATAGCCGGTATGTTTCTAAAGCCGGAAGAGTCTTGGAAACAGGGAAAAATAGTTTCGTTATTTATTTGTATTAATTGGTGTTAGTACATCAATTTTATTATCTGAGAACTTAGAAAGTTTTATGGTTTGTAATAGTTATTATTCAAATAGTAGAACTTAATTATGGTATTGTGATTTTATTTACTTTCATCATTTCTTATCACGCAACCAAAAAGATCCTGTTTTGTTAAACTCATGTCATTTTCCAAAGTAGTTCTAGTATTAATATGTGTATTTGATATTGTCTGGGTTATCAGGCTGTATCATAATATATATATTACTACTAGGGTACTATTGGGGCATGACAATAATTCTATTATGGTATGGTCAATTAGAAAATAATTGTCAATTAATCACTTTCCTAGGGATAGGAAACATTGATTGGTAATTTTTGGGTAATGGTTCACTTTAGGAAAAGGAATTGTTATCTTGTTCTTTATTGTTGAAAAACTGAACCCATTGATGATTTGATTGACAAGTGCATTTTTTGTCAATAGTAGACATTCAATTTATTTCCAGATTTGATTGGCTCTAAACCTAATTTTATTTGAGGTGTGGAAATCCAAGATGTTTAGTAGTTTAGTTATATTAAAAGAAAATCTAAAAAAAAAAAAAGCAAAACAAAGTTTGATTTGCCTAGCTATGAATTTGGACTGATATAGTTGATAGCTAGTCCTCATTCTCTATGGATTGACTCGGTATTCATCGAAATTTTATTACTGCACATGCACCCTATACACCGTCCGTTAATAATTGAGCTTTAAAAGGAATTTCAAAAGAGACTAAAAAGATTTTTAAAAAGCACATATAGAAAAAGCGTGACCAGTTTTTGGCACCGTTGCCGAGGAGTGATTTGGTGCTACTTTCAATTTTTAGGACTTTTATAGACTAGGCTTTATTTGAAAACTAAAAAAAAATTGCTTTCTTCTTCATTTGCATATACTAGTCTTTTATTTTTTTTTTTTTTTGTACAATCTACTCAGTTTTTCTTTTTCTCTTTTCAGATGCTTGAAGAATAAGAGATGGATAATCAAGGAGCACAGTTTTCCCATATTGTTGTACTTTAGAGATCATATCAGAATTATATTCATTTAGGCAATATGATGAAGAGCTTTTGACAAATGCTTGGGATGATTCCATTTGATGAGCCAATGCCCTTATCATAATTCACTACTTGGACTCATCTGAATTTTTCCTTAATGGCATAGATAATTATGGTAAGACGATGATGGATTTAGCTACTGGAGGGAACTTATCATTTATGTCACAGAATTGGCGTTTGTAAAGATTGATGGATTTTTAGGAAGCCAAGAAACTGATCCATACAATTCTAATCTAGTGGTATGTTCATGGTATGGCTATTCCTATGATGACCCTCAATATTAGGGTAGTATGCAAGAATTTGATTCCTAGAATGACAAATCAAGATTATCACCACACTTGTAAGACTCTAAGACAAGAGATTGTTGTCGATTCTTCTCCTATACCTAGAGTTACAGATCTAGGTAAAGAGAAAACTTTTGAAGAACTTATGAGGAGTTTAGAGAAGAAATGGGAAGAAAACATTGAGAAGCAGCAAGAGGTTATTGAGAAATTGGAGACTCAGGTAGCAAGTCTAACTGAATGTGTTTCATCTATGTTTAAACTTGCTAACACAAGTGCAGATTGGGAGCTTTCTAGTGATGAAAAGGAAATTGACACCTCAGTTGACAATCAAAGGAAAGAAAAAAGGAAAGAGAAAGAAGTTGTGTCAAGTGCAGAAAATTTGAATAGCAATTCTTCAGTAGTCAAAGAGGTTGAAACAAAAGAAGAAAAACCACATGGGAATTAGCAACTGAGAAACTTGCTAAGCTGACTTTAGGAGGTTTGAGAAATTAGGAAACAAATTGCAAATCTTGAGAAGCCCTCTACCCCGATTGAGCATGTAGATGAGATCAAAGCAGATATAAGTAAGCAGGTGGAGATTGATGAGACTTTAGCTTCTACATCAACTTAGAAGGGAGATATGGTACATCAAGTGTCACGCCCCAAAGGGTACCCTAAACGCGACATCCACCACAATCGATATTTAAACTTAAGTATGGCAACCTTAGTCATCCCATAAGTTTACATATCGAGTGTAAGGTGTACTCACACAACTTTTAGGATCACACTTTGATTCGAGTAGTCTTAAGAAAGCATACATAGCATTAAGAATATAAATCATAACAAGATAAATAGTTAAACTTTACAAAAGCCAAGGGGGCATACCCCCGCCAAAATAATAGGAGTCTACATCGTTTAGCTCCAATTACATATATCTGAATCTACATTAAGAGATTTTCCTAGAAGTCCACGCCTATACTAGGTCCCGACTTCCTCAAAAGCTCTTTAATCCAATATGATAAACCTGCACAAGTGTCCTCTCGGAACATCCAAAAATAGGAACACTACAACAAAAACTATTGGGGTATAAGCTAATGCTTAGTGAGATTCATTTTCCAAGTAACATACTCGACCAAGCTAAAATATCTATACAAGCAAGTTATAATTAAGCAACCATAGAATGCACAAGCAAATGAGCAAGCAGGCATATAACTTTCCGGTAGTCATATGTGAATGGATTTACGCCCTCCACTCGGGGTTTGGGTAGTTCATAAGTCATGCAACTACAATTCCAAAGTTGGTCCATAAGACATGCAACCATAGTCCAATCTTAAGTGGGGTGGTCCATAAGACATGCAACCACAATCTTTAATATTGGTCCATAAGTCATGCAACCATAGTTTCATTATTTGAATGGGGTGTCCATAAGTCATGCAACCCTAGTCCCCTTCATGAAAGACCCGCTGCCTCCCAATTACACCTTTGTCCACAAAGGCATACTCGACAATGATATGTGACTCACTACGTGTTATACATGTACAATTTATTCATATAATCATGGTATTAATTAGATAATTTAAAAGTGACCATACAGATTTCAGACACTCCAAATCTATACTAGCTCATACAAGGTTATTGCAACAAAGCTTGCCTCAATATACTTATCGTTCATTCATACAAGTTTAGATCACCATTCAATTACAATTTTATCTTTTCCTAAGTCTAATGCCACTACTACTACAAGGACATCCAAGAGCATAATTTAATGAGAAATGAACTCACTTGTCCATGCAGTGAAATCCACTAGTCGTAATAGTCCTCAGGAAGTGGTAACCCGTCCTCCAATTCACCTAAGTACAAGGAATACCCTCAATGAGTATCTCTTAAGAAGTTCCATTAAACTTAACAATTTTATTTACTAAGTTCGTCAATTTTCGCCTAGGTTGGATCCTTAACTTAAAAAGGTCATATCTAACTCATTTTAACTAGGAATTAAGCTTATAATATACCGATTTATACCTACTTCGAAAGAGCTATCTATTATAAAGTTAATTCAAACATTTAAGGTCATTTAGGGGTTGGAAACTTATTGTACAGTAGGGTTGCGAAAATCCAAGATTTGAGCCTTTGTGAAAAATTGCTATATCTACTCTATTTAGCTACTTAGACCAACTTATTTTAGTCCTAAACTTGCAAGGAGATTCTCAAAACAAAATTAAGAGATTTCACACTTATCTAATCCCAAACATAAAGTTCAAATGAAACTTCTAAGAATCCATTTTCATAAAACCGAAATTTACAAGTTAAAACTCATTGTCTTGTTTTGAGTAATTCTTTTGCTAAAACTTACTTAGTTCAATGAAAATAATTTTCCTATATTATATATCATCAAAGCATTCCATTTCCAATATAAATACTTGTTTTGAGATCTAAAAGAAGGTTTTAAAAATTGGCTCCCCTTAATTACGAATTTCCTCTTTAAGTTTACAATGAAGACAAGACCTAAATTTTGTCTTTTACAAAACACTTGATTTAAGCAATACCTTTTAGGAAAACTCATTTAAACTTATGAAAATTCATTCCTTAAGATATCTATACCAAGAGCCCTTTATATTTTTGTCTAAATCTTCATTTTAAAGTTGAATGATGGGTTCCAAAAATGGGTCTTGGTCTAGATCCGAATTTTCATAAATTTATTTTGAACATATCTCTTGAGAAAATTCATCAAAACTCATGAAAAACAACCCATTACATATTATATCTTAAGAACCCTTCATTTCTTGAATAAAATCCTCATTTTTGAGTTGGAAAACATGTTTTTATTTTAGATCTTTGTCTTGATCCGAAAATACAATTTTTGTTTTGAAAATAAACTTTGAAAATCAACTTTGATTCTTGTAAGATGAAGTCTTGATGATATACATCCATCAAACCTTCATTTTCTTAACAAAAACTTCCATTTTAAGACTTGGAAGGGGTTTTTAAAATGGTGCCTTGACAAGTTACGAATTTTACTTTTTCATTCAACTGAATCTAAGATCTACTCAAAATACAACCATGAAAACATAAGAAAAACTTGGTAGTAGGCCTTAAACTTCTAGATCTACACATAAACATAACTAAAGCTTGGTAAAACTCTAGATCTACAAGCTATCACAAAAACAAGAAGATAAACAAGCCTTCAATATAACAAAAATACTAAGAACAAAAGAGATCATCATCTAGAGGAGTGTTTCAATTCTTGGCATCATCATCCATAGCTTTTTAAGCTTGTGGAATGTCCTTTGATGCATGAAACATCCATAATATCATCCTAGAACATCTTATAAGAGCTAAAAGAGAAATATTACCTCAAATATTTGCAAGAAAATATGTGGGAGCAAGAAAAGAAAATGGTGGCAGCTTGTTTATTAAGAAGACAAGCCAAGAAGAAGAGAAAAGAAAGGGAAAAAGAGAGAGGAAAAATATAGGGTTTGTAAAGGTGAAATAGAGATGGAATGAGATGCTTAAATAGAGATGTAAGTGTGTTAAATATTTGAAAGAAAATAAAACATAGCAGCTGCACGGGGGGGGGGGGGGGGGGGGGGGGGGGGGGGGGGGTGGTGGTGCTTGCGTGATTCTTGTGTGGTGTAGGAGTGTATGTAGTTTGATTTTAACTTGCATTTTTGAAAGTGTAACAAATTGCTTCCATATCTAACTAAAAGAGATTTAAAATATCAAATAAATAATTAAAAATAATGAAAAGTGGCTAATTTTTGGGGAATGGTCAGCTGCCATTTTGGGGAAAGGAGTGTAAGTGTAAAAAAGTAAAAGAAAACATAATAATGTGTAGTAATGATAATGGATGTGTACTTAAGGTATGGGTTGATAAAGTGGCTTTTTGACTAAGAAAATATATAAAATAAATTAAGAAAAATATTTTTATTTAAGTGGCAGAATTTTTATGATTTAAATAAAATAATCAAATAAATTATTTTTGGAAATTTAACAATTTAGTTACGGTAAGAGTAAAATAAGCTTATATAAGCTATAACTGATATTTTTAAAATCCGAAAAATTATAAACTTGATATTTTTGAAATCCTTATAAAAATACGAGTCTAAAAATATTAAAGATATATTTTTAATTTTCCGAGCCTCGGGACACGCTTTTCAAAGCAGAATCCAAACGGGTTCGAAATAAGCCGAAAATAAACCAATCTGATATTTTTAATAAATCAAATATTATTACGGACTATTCTAAACACTTCAATTATTTTTTGACTTCTCGATTTACGAACTCGGGTTTGCAGGATCTAAACTGTGGGGTTTTACTCAAGATTTGTTGACTTAAGGTCTCCGGTAGACTTTCGGCTTAAAGTTAAGGCTTAGAAAACAGGGGTTTACATCAAGAGCACACTCCTGTAGTCATTGAACCTATTGTCAGATCAAATGTGCCATCAGTTCCTTTTCTAGGAAGATTAAGAAGAAGAAAAGATGATGTGGATTTTGAAAGATTTTGAAGTTTTTTAAGAAGCTTGAAATCAATATTTCATTGACTGAAATTTTAGAAGAATCACCTCAGTATAGAAGATTTTTAAAGAGTCATGAGCAAGAAAGGAAGATGAATGGGAGAGAGACAGTCATGTTATCTCAAGGTTGTACTAAAGCTTTGAATGATGCATTTCCCTAAAGTTAAATGATCCAGGAAAATTCACAATGGATTTCACTATTGGAGATACTCAATTTAAGAATGCTTTTTGTGATCTTGGTGCAAGCATAAATTCAATTCCTTTCTCTGTGGAAAAGAAACTAGGGTTAGGGGATGCAATTAAGAAGACTGAGATGACAATTCAATTGGCTGATCACTCCATTAAAAGACCAAGAGGGGTAATTGAAGATGTGCTTTTTTGAAAGTTGACAAGTTCATTTTTCCAGTGGACTTTGTGGTACTAGATATAGAAGAAGATCCGGAGATTCCCTTCATTCTTGGCCTCTCATTCATGGCCATTGTTGGAGCTGTCATAGATGTGAAGAATAGCAAGATGGTCTTAAGGGTTGGAAATAAAGAGTTGAATGTGAATATCATGAAGAGATGGAAAAAGAACCCTAAATCCACCAAAACTGACACAACCGAAAGTGCAAGAGTAGATTCATGGAAGAAAAGGAAGGATAAGAAGACTAGTGATTTTGATCCTCTTGAAGAAGAAAGTCAAAAAGTCAGGCTGAGACTATAAAACAAGTGCTGAGTGGGAGGTAACCCACTATTATTTATCTATTAATATATTTTTCTTTTTTGTTTTTGTTTTTCTTTGCTTTGATAGTGCCCTATTGTGCAGATAAGATGAAAAAAGGAGCTAATGCACATGAATTGTAGACAATAAGAGGGATGCAAATGGACTTAAAATTGAAACTTCTCTTTTGCTATACCGGTTGGAACTCAACTATCATCAATTAACAAAACCGGAAGTACCGTTATTCCTTTTCTCCTTTATTTCTTTATTTCTTTCCTATTGTTGAGATGATTAGAAATAGTGAGGTCACCGTTTATTTTAAGTGTGGGGGAAGGGATAATGAATGGAAATTGGAGAATGGAGTTAGGTATGACTGCTGTTGATGTCTGGATTTTGTTAAATTGCTGAATTTTTACGTGTGACATCTGCATCTAAATTGAATGTTTGTACCCATACTTTGAAGTTTTTGTCCTTAAGTATTAAAAAATTGTATGAAATCTTAAGATTGTATAGAAAATTATTGAAAGCATATGTGTAAGAATTGTAAATTGACTTGCTTAGTGCCTTACTCACCTACTGTTGTGATTAGTTTACTTGGTTAAAACTAAGTAGTGAAATCTTTAAGGAACAAATTTACCTTGTATCTAGCTTTAGAATTGGAAAATTGAGAGTAGATCGAGTCCTTTTGTGAAAAATAAACAGGTTCACTTATAGGAAAAAGTTAGCTTGTATATAAAATTTGTGTTCTTTTAAGAATATTTTAACACTTAGTGAAAGAGGTAGCGGAAACTTTTTACTTAGTGATCCTTTTTAAAAATAAGTCTTGAATTTGTTATTGCATTCAAAAGAAAAAAAAAAACAAGCATAGCCTTTACTCCAATGACTCAAGTATTTGAGTTATGAGTATCTAAACCTGAATGTTAAAGTGAAGAAGAGTTCTTAGAGGTCCATTAAAACCTGGTCACTTAGGTGATGAGCCTGGGATGTGCCGACTCAATAAACTCACTATAAAGAGAAGAGAGGAAAGGCAAAAAGTTCAAATTATGAACTTTGAAAAACAAAAAGATGGAGGCAAAAACCTTCCAAAAAGAAAATAAATGCTTGTATGGAAAAGAAAAAGAAAAGAATGCAAAGTACCAAATGAAATAAGACTTATAATAAAAAAGGAGACAATCTAAAGGAAAGGTTGATACCATATGCTTTAATTATTTGTTGCTAAGAGTATATGCATGCTAAATGTCCAATGAAGTTTAAATGAGTGTTTTTCCTTATTATGTATCTACTTTTGGATGGAATATTCTTTTGTTAAACACTAGGATTAAAGTTTGTTTTGTCTATATTAGCTGCTAAATTTTAATTCTGGTAATTAATTACATGTTCCCAGTTTGGTTTGAGCAGTAGGCACAAGAAATACAAGTCATGTACAATGAAAAAGAATGATGCTTGAACTTTGATTAGTAAAAAGTGTTGTACATTCTATGACAGAAATCAACTTTGAGCTTATTTGTTTTGCTTGAGGACAAGCAAAAATTCAAGTGTGGGGGAGTTGATAAAGTCATATTTCACTTAAATTTCCATTAATCAATTCATGTTATATGTTATAGATTTTATAGAAATCTAATGGAATTGGTACTTAAGTGTTCTTAAATTGTTAATCCAGGTCATCGAGGACTTATATTACAAACACAAGCAAATTGGAGAAGTGTTGTGCAAACTTGGACAAAACAAATTGTATACCGGCAAGTCTGTAAAGAACCGTCGGCATTGAATGGAAAAGAGGGCCTTTAAGAGAATTAACAAATGCTGCCAGTGTTCAATGAAGAAATCCAACTAGCATTTAAATTTTTATACATATTGGCAAAATCCTTGGAAATGCTGCCGGCTTTGAGTCGGTGTTGTGTGTGAACAGAATGCAAATTATTAGAGCCGACCTTTACATAGCTAACTTTCACAAGGGAAGATCAAGCGGTTTGTGACTTTTCATTGTACACTGGCAACTGGAATGGTTACGCCGCCGGTGTTGAAGACGGCGTATATTTATTGTTGCTCCTAGAAATTAATTTTCACATTAAAGGCCAATCAAATTTATTTAAAGACCGTCGGCCTTTAATGCTAGTGTAACCCTCCTATAACCCTTTATATATTCATCATGTTGTCATTTGTGGAAAAAAAAAGGAAAGAAAACCCTAGGCACAATTACTATTCCTTTTTGCTCCTAGATCTAGAAGTACGGTTTGAACACTAGTTAAATTTTCTTGTTGATTGAATAAGGATTCTACACGGGATTAAGTGGAAAACATCATTTGTGTATGGATTTTGGCATGGAATTCCTTATGAGGGTGATTTCATTCCTTTTATTTTGATTCATATATTGGATTTTGTTTAAAACTTTCTCTTGTGTGATCTTATTAGGGTTTTTAGTTGTTGATTTGGATTTTTGGATTGTGGTTTAATTGTTGTTGATTGAATCCTTTTTCATATTTGGATTATCAATGTTATTTCACAAATCATGCAATTTTGGCTTTAATATGGAATTCATGAATGATTAGGATTGTAATTGGGAAATTCTCTTCTAGTCAATTATGTGATTATCTAATTACGATTGCATTTCATATTGGGATATGGGTTGTAATTCTATTAGGGTTTGGTCAATTAGAAAATATTTGTCAATTAATCACTTTCCTAGGGATAGGAAACATTGATTGGTAATTTTAGGATAATGGTTCACTTTGGGAAAAAGAATTGTTATTTTGCTCTTCATTGTTGAAAAACTAAACCCATTGATGATTTGGATTGACAAGTGCATTTTTAGTCAATAGCAGACATTCAATTTATTTCCAGATTTGATTGGCTTTAAACCTAATTTTATTTGAGGTGTGGAAATCCAATATGTTTAGTAGTTTAGTTATATTAAAAGAAAATCTAAAAAAAAAAAAGCAAAACAGAGTTTGATTTGCCTAGCTATGAATTTAGACTGATATAGCTGATAGCTAGTTCTCATTCCCTGTAGATTCGACTCGGTATTCACTGAAATTTTATTACTACATGCACCGATACACTGTCGGTTAATAATTCCTAATATTTGATATTTTTATTGTCTTGCTTAGTATTATTTGCTTTTAGTGTCTTTCTCATATTCTTATTATTTTACATGCTCATAATACATGCATCTATAATGATATTGTCTCAATGAAATTTAAAAGTAGAATTTTACTTTATTAAAGGAACTTAAACCTAAATCTTCTATTATGCAACTCGTCATTGAATAATGGAGTTATTATCAACAACATAGAAATGGAGTAATACAAGTTTTCTTAAATAACAAAGATAGTTTTACCAAGAAAATGTAAGAAATAAACACTTTCTTTTTATAATATGGTAACCTAAGTTTTAGTAAAATAATTTGTTAGTATTCAAAGTTTTCACAAAAAGCTTGAGATTAAACTCTTTTCAACTCTATAACAAAACCAAGAAGCAAACTAGTTTTTAAAGTTAAGATAAAATCAACCCATAAAGTTATAAACCCACACTTAGGAAAATAATGATTTTCAAGTTTCTAAAGAAGGAATGTATTTTCAAAGAATATAAATATGATAAGATCAAAAACAAAGGATTTTATCAATAAAGAGGATTCTTTTCATAAAAATTGTAGAGGAAATAAAAGACTAAGTTTTAGAAAACAAGAACTTATATTTTAAACAAGAAATATAAGAAGAAAAGACTCATTTTCTAAAACTATTCTAAATGCAAATTTATAAATAGGTTATCCATAACTTAACAAACTTTTAATAACTTTGATCTTATATCACTAGAAGTAAAAATTATAAAAGACCAAAGTTAAAGCAAAATTTACTTGTTTTGGAAAAGGAATGACGAAAATGAAATAAGAATATACTCATTTATAATAACTTAGTAAAATATAAAGTTTCTTCAAAAATACTTGAAAAGAAATTTGTCAAGCTAAGTTTTAACACTTCAAAATAAATTGTTGAGACACTACCATTAGAATTTTTGCATATAAAGTGAGCTTATCTATATACTCAAAAGATTTATCAGTTATATATATATATATTTTCTAAAGGATTTTTGAATGAAATTGAGTCGGAAAATTATTTCTCAAAATCTAGAAATATTCGTTTTGAATATGTACCCTACAGTTTTGGAACCCAAACAACCTTATACGACAAAAATAACCTTAGAAATGGATAGATATTTTTGAATAGGTAGAAAATGTACATTATATGTGAAATTTTGAGTTAAAATGAGCAAGTTATGGCTATTTTAAATTGGAATTTCATTTTATACGATTTTTACGAACACAGTGAAATAGAATTAAAAAGTTTAAGTAGAATTTTTATGAAATACTCATCTCAGGTATTTCTTTTGTCTAGGTGATGAAGCATACGAGATTACCCTTCTGAGTGTCATGCCCCGAAGAATATTCTAAACGTGGCAATCCACTGCACATAATATTAAAGCTAATGAATGATAACCGTAGTCACGCAGGAGCTTCGATATCACATGCAAGTCGTGCTTCCAAGATAATAGGAGACTCATAGGGGTATTATGTTTAAGCAGATAATAAAAGCATGTAAGAACTTATATAGATAAACATGTAATATTCATTAGGATAAAAGTCTCTTACAACTTCTTAGCGGCATTCCCCATTCTGACAACCTTGTTCAACTAAGCTACTTTCAAAATATACATGAATATAACATACGCCTACTATAAAGATTTTTTTAGAAGTCTATATCCAAAACTAAATATATATAAACTTCTTCCAAAAACTCCTAGTTGCTTTGGCTCATACTTGACAAAAAGGGCTCTTTGGTGCCAACCACAAGTAATCGTACTATAACAAAAAGCTATAGGGGTATAAGCAAAACTAGCTCAGTAAGATAACTCTCATCTACAAAACATTCCATAAAAACACACAAGTATTTAGATATCATATGAGAATGCACCAATCAATGAGAATGCATCAATCACATGAGCAAACAAAATACACACGATTAACTGGAAACCATGTGTAGCATGGATTTTACGCCCTCCATGTCGAGGGTTGGGTGGTTATTAGCCCATACGACCATCAATAATTGCAGGCTTACTGGCTCCTACTTGCCCTATAAACTTTCTGGCTCCTACTTGCCCATATAGACTTTTCGGCTCCTACTAGCCACCACTACAACTCCTCGTTTCCCCACACGAAGAATAGTAGTGAAAATAAATGTGACTCACAAATATGATATGCATAAATCGTTTTCAATATAGGGTTATTCCATTATTATCGAGTTCAAGTTAAAGGTGATCAAAACAATATTCATCATATCATTGCAAGAAAACATAAATTATTCATCAATTCCTCTTTCGATATTCTTAACTTTTATTCAATCAGTCACGAATTCAAATCACACAACATTGTTCATTTATCTTTTTCCTTATTTTCTAGTGCTACTACTACTTACAAGCACAAATAAGGAAATGTAACTAGTAAGGGATTAACTCACTTCATGACGATCGCTCCTAGTTAAAGTACTCTTCCGGAAATGGCGATATCAGTTCCTTCTTCACCTAAACAAGATGAAATACCCAAAATGAGTCTTTCATAGAATTTCTATTTTCGAAGATTCTAAATCTATCTTGAATTAGTGGTAAAGAAAATTCCAACTTAAAATGGCTATAACTTGCTTATTTTAACTCGAAATTTCACATATTATATACCGTTTTCTACCTACTCAAAAAGATCTATCTATTTCTAAAACTATTTTCATCAAACTAAGTTGTTTGAGCTCCAAAATAGTGGTGATCAGATTCACCACGAATTTCACAAAACTTGCTTCCTTCTTTTTACAAAAACTCATATCAAAGAGATTGATGTCATAATAGTTTGTAAAACCTTTGAAATGTATTTATATATGTATTCATTGACTTATATCAAATGCATGAAATTAATGAAGTTGTCTCAACCATGAATTTTTGGTAAAAGCAAAGTCTTCTAAAGATTTTGGAAAAATGAAACTTTTGAAAATTTCCTCTTAGTTTGCTAGAAAATATCTCAAGTTATTTTTAAATGAGTATTTTTCTTTTCCTTAATTTCATTTCCTTGGTATTTTTAAATTTCTAAAGAATGATTTTTATTTTTTAAGCTTTGTTTCTAATACTTTTTGAAAGTGGTAATAATTCTATATTTATAGAAATAATTAACTTATTTCTTAAGATCATTCTACTTTAACCAAACGAAATTTCTTGGTGTTTGTCAAACTAGTATTGATGAAAAGTGAAGTTTAGTAAAACTTTTGTTTAATTAAGAATTTCTTTGTATGTATGTATTGTTTTAAAAAAAATTCCTATGTTCTTAAAATTTATAATGAACTCCTCTAGATTTATAGAAAAAGTTTGTTAAGATAAATTCCTAAGTTTTTATGAAAAAATTATTTCCTTCATAATAATATTTATTTTTAGAGAAGAACTTCTATTTCAAGAAACTTTTCCTCCTTTATCTTGTTGAGACAAAAATCAGTATGTTCATGTTCATGAATATGAAATCATAAAGTTATGAAAACATAAGAAAGATATAAAAATTAAAGAAATAAGCTGTAAAGAAATATGTCGAGTATTGGAACCTTAGCTTCATCAAGATATCCCGGGACTAAGAATAGACTAGTCCCAAAAGAAAAAGAAAATTATTTTGACTTGATGAGGACAAGTCTAAGACTAGAAAGACTAGTCTTAAAACAACTTGAAAGTAAATAAATTGTAAGGTAAACAAATAAATTGCAAGGAAAGTAAATAAATTGCAAAACAAAGGAGCTTATATGCTCTAAAAGATATATATAACTTATAAATATATTTAGTTAAACATATATGAAAACAACATAAAGGAAAATAAATTCATGAACAAAATCAAAGTATGAACATATTGTTGCTTTCTTAACCTTCATGGTTTAGAAAACACACACTAAGCTCATACTAAGTAAATAAACATATAAAAAGCTAAAACTATTACCTATAGAAGAAGTAGAAACTAGAGAAAACTTGAGTGAGTTTATGGAGAGATTTTGACAGAGTAATTTTAGTATATGGAAGGTGTGAAGGAAATGGAAGGAAGAGGTGGTATTTATAGAAAAAAGTGGAGGGTAATTTGTGTTAAATAAATAATTAAAAATTAAAATAAATTGAGGAGAGAGGGAGAGAAATTTATTTATTTATTTATTTATTTTGTAAATGAAAAGTAAGATATGAAAGATGTGAAGTTGTATTAGAAATAAAAATTGCAAAGAAAGTAGAGGTATGGTTGTAAGAGTAGATTGTAAGAAAAAGTAGAGATAGATAAATAGTATAGAATAGTAATAAATAGTGTAATATAAAGTAGACATGACAATTAAAGTACCGGTAGTAAGAAAATACGCGTATAATTGCGATATTTGATATTTTTAGTTATCGAAAAATTATGAAACTGATATTTTTGAAAACCTTATATTTTTATGAGATATAACGATATATTCAGAATATTTTTATTATTCTAAGCCCCAAGACACGCTTTTCAGAAACTATATCCAATTGTGCTCAAAACGAATCGCGATTTAACTAATATGATATTTTTAAGCTTTCTCATGTTATTACGAACTATTCTACATACTAATCTCTTACTTACTTTCTTAGGGTTGCTTACACAGGATTGCCGGACTTGAACGGTTACGTCTAACTAGGGTTTTGCTGACTTTAGGATTTCCGATTGACCTTCTAATTAGGATTTAAGCTTAATTGATCCCAAAATTTTGGGGGTTTACACTGAGGATTGCTACGACTAAGAACATTGCGAAATGGACGAGTGAGTTATTCCTCTTAATTTCGTTATCTTTCTTGTGCTTGTAAAGTAGTGGCATTAGTATACTAAGAACAGATAAAAATAGATATATATGGGGAACCTGGGAATATGTATATATGTGATTCTATGCTTATGTGTGAAATGAAAATTAAGAATATTGCAACTTCAAACTGCCTGTTTAAGTATTTTGTTTACTTACTTGTATGACTGCTTACTTTTCTAAATTGATTAATCGCTCCCCCTAATAAACCTTAATAAGGTTTGGCTTAAGAAAAATAAAACACTCACGCATAGCATCCATCTAATCACATTTCTTTCGAAGGTGCTACTCCTACACATAGACTTAGATTGGCTGTTATCATGCTGGGACATGGGACATGGGCCATGTTCCTTCCTAGAGAATCCAAATTGCCCGAGGATTGCGACTCTAGGTTCGAAGCCGAGCTAACCAACGCTTTGGGTAGGACCTAAGGACTAGCAATAAAAGGTCACGGATTTTCATCACCAATTCCCTAACCTTTGATACGGAGGGGTAAATCCATTCTATATATAATTTCCAGATAACTATATATATTTATATAAACACGTGATTGTTGCATTGTATGCATAGCATATGTGTGAAAATTTAAATGAACTTTTTTGAAACCATGGTGCGAATGAAAAGGAATACCTCACTAAGCTAGTTGTAAGCTTATACTGCCATAGATTTTGTTGAAACAAGTATACCCGTGGCTTAAATCTAAGATCATGACATTAAGGAAGTCATGGAAGGATGTTAAACTTTTATGAAGACATTAGGAACATAAGAAAAAGTCACTTTGTAAGGTTCCTTATATGTAATGTATGCTATGTTAGTGTTTTGGAAATTCTAAGAAGCGTATTTATTCTGATTTGAAGACAATAGAGGGATATACCCCTAAGAATTGTAATTTACTATATTTATGTTTTATGATAAGTATTCTCTTTGCCTTGTTACTTATTCATTATCAATGCAAATTGCGCTACTCCAATGCATTCCCTTGGTTGTGATGTACGCCTTGTACATGATATGGAAGCCTTTGCGTGACTGAGGTAGTCATTCTTAGGCTTTAGTATTATATATGGCAGACTGCCACATTTAGGGTACCCCTCGGGGCGTGATAGGTAAGGTATTGCCCCCTTACGAAGAAGAAGTGGTCGGAGTTACAAGTAATCTATGCCATCGAGAACATCACTTTATTCACCAACAACGAGTCCATGCTTCAGGAAGCAACTTTTGTATTGAGGAAAGAAGGAGCACCCACATTTCCTGATTTCCAGACTTTGAAGGAAATTGGACTATTATTCATCTATGCTCATGATGAGTTGAAAGATCACAGTGAATGGTGTAAAGCCGATTGTGAGGTAGCCTTCTATTGCCATGGCGTGTAGCAGAATATGCTCAAGTCACCTAGCGATGAAGATCCTCAACCACCGTCACTTACGAGACTTCAGCTTGAAGATGATGAAATTCTAGTAGATGTTGGATCGAGTGAGGCCGAGAAAGGAGAACCCGAAGAGGAAGTTGAAAAGAAGAAGAAGACCCCAAAGGGGATCCCGAAGAAGACCCGGAGGAAGATCTGGAAGAGACGCCTGCAGAGAATGAATCTACTATACCCTGGGAAGATTGGCGGTGGACTAAGGAGGAGGATGGCCACATGGAAATCGACGATGATATGAGGAACGACAGGTTCAGCTGGCAACTAGAAACCAAGAAACTACCTCGGCAATGGAAGTTGATGCCATACCATCCAATCCCCTAGTCATGAATATCGAATCCAAAGATAGCACGATGGAACCCCGTTTATGGAGGAATGCTTTTGAGCAAAGTGAGTACTCCCTTAGTTGCCGAAGTGTATCTCGGGAACCGACCCCACAGCGTGCCTTAGGAGTGGATTCCCAACTCGACCAAATATTGTTCTCTGAAGACAATAGAATACTAGGAGAAAATGTGATTATCGACCTACCTAAGAGGGTAAAGGAAGTTGTAAGGAAAAAAAGGAGGATTGTGCACCAATACTTGCGCAACATTATAAAGAGGCCGAGGGGCTCGTCAAGTAGAAGCCCAGGTGATGCACCATCCCTGTGAAGTTTTGTAAAGAGAAAGAAGGAGGGAGGAAGGAAGGAAGTTAAGAGTTTGGCCCGAGCTTACCCATATATTCCAATAGAAAGTTTTGTAAAAGGACTAGAATGTTAGGTCGGGTAGATTAGATTTTTATGCTTTGCGAAAAGGTGTTGTTTGTATTTTTCCTTGTAATGTTGTTGCATGGTGTTATGTTTCGATTTCCTTTATGTAAGGGTCTTGCACCCATTTCTTATTTTAATGAAAAAGTCTTATGTGGATTTCAATCTTGATTTAAATTTCCTTATCTATTTCATGAATTTTCATTTCAAGATTATGATTATATGCGATAAATTTGTGTGATTTCCATTACATCTGTTTGAAGACTTAATAAACCTATTGAAAAGATTAAGATAAAAAAAGGTAAATATAAATAGCTAAAGAAGAAGAAGAAGATGCTAAGAGCAAAGTGCTTCGAATCATCCTGAGGAAGAAGCAAACTAACCCGCTGCACCTCCACAAAACCCACCTGCTGCTAACCCTCAAGTAAACTTGCAAGCTACGCTTGGGCAGCTAGCATAAGTGTTGAAGCTCTAAGGCAGAATGTGCAAGCACCTCCGCTACCTCAACCACAACCAGCGCCACAAGCTTCAATAGAAGTACCTGCCCCAAGAAGTGCATAATCTCAAACTGTGCCCTTGCTGCCACTAACACCACTCAGGCCATATCGAAACTCTTTACCTGAGTTCATTAAGAGTGATCGGTATTTTGATAGAGCTTTTGGGAAGCTAGATGAAGCTAAAGACTGGTTAGCCCAGATTAAGAGATCATTTGATGCCTACAAAGTACACCTTGAGGATCACCTTTAGCACTTATATGCTTCGTTTGCCACATCTTCGAAGGGTACCCTAAACGTGGCAGTTCGTCACATATAATATCAAGACTCAAGAATGACCAACTTAGTCATGCAAAAATCTCGATATTACATGTAAAGCTTTTAGCACGATAATAGGAGACGCTTTTGGGAAGTGTGGCCTAAGCAAGTAAAAATGAACATACAAGAATCCAGAAATAAAATAGATCATAATATTAATAATTAAAGGTTTATTACATGATTATTAGGGGCATACCCCCACTAAAATCCAAGGACCGAAATAACTAATAGTCATTAAAATAATTTAATACTACATCAAAATATTTTAAAGGAATTCTAATCTAATCCTTCAAGTAGATTTCCTTCAAAAGATCCCAAAAGAAAACTTACGTGGATAAGAGGTGACCTCGGGTACAAAAAAAAAGATGTTCTTGTGGATGCAAATATCTATAAGGGCGTAAGCTTACGGGCTTAGTGAGTAAATCCCAAAAATCCATACTTAAAACAAAATATCAACCAAGTTTATTAAACAAGCAAATTGGATGCAACAAACATGCGAGCATACAAGACATATGATTTTCCGAGAATCATATGTTGAATGAATTACGCCCTTCATTCGGCGTTAAGTATTCTAGCTCATTACGGCTACTACTTCTTTAAAAACATTTTATAGATCTTACCAGCTCCTATACACCATAAAAAACATGTAGTTATTACCAACTCCTACTAGCCATCAATTTTACGTAGTTTTTACCAGCTCCTATTCGTCACATATATAATATACCGGTTATACCTACCACCACTATCATACACTTGTCCCACCAACTGTATAATAGTGAATGCAATGTGACTCAACATATGAAGTGCATGCATAAATTTTTAATTAAAGCTAGTCGTTATATTTTAATTTCTTACAAGTAATCAACCAATTTCAAACACTTTAACGTGATAATAAGCATACAATTTATTACAAGCAATTCATGCTTCGATATACTTAATGTTCTTTCAACACATTATCATACATCTTCAATTTTATCTTTCCTTAAGTCTAATATAACTAAATTTACAAGCACAAACATAAGCATGAAAAATAAGAGGAGTAGACTTACTCAGGTATGATGATACTTTTCTCTTCTGAATGAGTCAATCGATAAATCCACTAATCGAAGTAATCCTCTAGGTATGAACACTTCTCCTTAGGATCAGTTAATCAAGAAGAATACCTATAATGAGTATTTCTTGTTGATTCTATGATACTTATCAAAATCTATGTCATAAGATCATCAAAATTTGTATAGAAGATAATTCCAACTCAAAATGGCCATAACTTGGTTATTTTAACTCAAAATTGCACATATAATTTACCGTTTTCTACCTATTCGAAAAGATCTAGCCATTTATAAAACTATTTTCATCAAACTAAGTGTTTGAGCTCCGAAACAGTGGTGTTCAAATTCACCATGAATTTTGCAAAACTTAACTTTTCTTCTTCTTACAAAATCTTGTATCAAAGAATAGATACTATAATGGTTTGGAAAGACCTTTAAAATGTATATATATTTTTATTGACTCATATCAATTGTATGAATTTAATGAAGTTGTCTCAACCATGAATTTTTGTAAAAGCAAAGTCTTCTAAAAATTTTGGAAAGGCAAAACTTTTGAAAATTTCTACTTAGCTTGCTAGAAAATTTTCTTAAGTCATTTGAAATGGGTATTTTCTCCTTCTTATTCTATTTCCTTAGTCTTTTAAATTTCAAAGGAATGATTTTTGCTTTTCTAAGTTTCTTAATTTCTAGGAATTGGTAGGGTAATACTTTTTGGAAAGTAGTTAAAATCTATCAATCTCTATACTTTCTTAACCTTTCCTAAAGTTTTTTCACTTAAAAAGAAGAAAATGATTTCCTAGGTTGTTTGTTAATTTTATTCCTTAAGATTATTCTATTCTTATGAAAGAAATTTTCTTGGAGTTTTGTCAAACTGATTTATTCCTTTATTTTCCAAAGTATTGGTGGAAAAATGAAGTTTAGTAAAAATTTTGTTAAACAAGAAGTTGAAATTTTAATTTTTAAAGAATTCTTTTCCATTTTATGACTTTGTAAAGTGTATGTATGTATTGTCTAAAAATTCCTATATTCTTTGGTTACTAAAATTTTTTATGAACTCCTCTAGATTTTTAGAAAAGATTTGTTAAGATAGATTCCTAAGTTTTTGAAAAAATCATTTCTTTCATGACAACATTTATTTTGGAAAGAACTTCTATTTTAAGAAAACTTTTCTTTCTTTATCTTGTTGAGACAAAAATCAATATGTTTATGCATGATCATGAATATGAAATCATGAAATTATGAAAACATAAGAAGGACATAATAAATAATAAAATAAGCAAGTTAATAGACTTGTCAAGTATTGGGAACCTTAACTTCATCAAGGTATTCCGGGACTAAGAATAGACTAGTCCCAAAAGAAGTAAAGAAAAGAAAGAAAAGATTGTTTTGACTTGATGAGGACAAGTCTAGGAGTAGAGACTAGTCTTAAAACAACATGAAATAAGTAAATAAATTACATAACTTAGAAGTAAATAAATAACAATGAGCTTATATGCTCTAAAGATTATATATAAGTACATAATTATATCTAGTTAAATATATATAAGAGGTTAACATAATATCAAAAATAATATGAGCAAAATAAAATAACAACACAAAAATATATAAATACATATTAATGAACAAGAACAATACATGAATATAGTGTAGCTTTCATAACATTAAGTTTAGGAAACTCACACTATGGTCATATAAAGTTACATGACATGGTAAGAAAGTTTTGAGGAGATTTCTTACCTAAAGTAAGAATGGTAGTGGAAGAGGTTTTTAAGAAGGAATTTTGGGAGAGTGTTTGAGAGGGAATTTGGAGAGTAATTTTGTGGTAGTAGATATGTGAATGAAGTGAAAGACGATGGGGTATTTATAGGAAAATGAGGAGTGAATTTTGAGTGATTTAATTGAAGAAAAATTGAAAAAAAAAGTAAGGAGTGTGAAGTTGGGGGGGGGGGGGGGGGGAGGGGGGGGGTGGGGGTGGTGGGGTAAGGGAGGTGCGGTCACAATGAAGAGAGAGGGAGAGAGATTTTTTTTTTTTTTTTTTTTGTAATTTTATGTACTAAAAGTAATAATTTGTAAGGTATATGTGATATAAAGTTATGGGAAAGATAAAAAGTAAAGATAATAGGTGTATGGAGTTTGTAAGAGTAGGTATTAGACAAAGTAGAGATAAATGAATAGTGTAGAATAGTAATGAATAGGGTAATGTAAAATAGATGTGACTAATAAAATATCGGTAGTAAGAAAATACTCGTATAATTGCAATATCTGTTATTTTTAGTTACCGAAGAATTACGAAACTGATATTTTTGAAATCCTTGCATTAAATCGATCCTAATGGTGTCATCGGAATACTTTCACTATCCCGAGCTCCGAGACATGCTTTTCGAGAAATGATCCCGTTTGAGTCCGAAGGATACTCGAAATTCATAAATCTGATTTTTTATGTTTCCTCAAGTTATTACGAACTATTATCACTAATTATTTCAACTTTGTTTTCTAGGGCTAAAGAATAGGGGAATGCCAGATCTAAATTCTAGGGTTTGTACTAGTCTTTTGTTGACCTTTAGGATTTTTGGTTGACTTTTAATACTAAGATTAAACTTAAAATTACCCGAAATTTCAGGGGTTTACAACCTACCCAATGCTTGAGCCTGGTAGGAGTCTAAGAGACGTGAGTTGATGTCACCCGTGACATGGGAGATGTTCCAACAAGAGTTCCTGGAAAACTATTTTCTCGGAAGTCTAAGGGTTCAATATAGTGCTGATTTTCTGCATATTGCTCAAAGGGGAAGGACCATGGAACAGTATGAAACCAAATTCAATCGATTGCTATAGTATGCACCAGATTCCTATAAGTATAACGAAGAACTTAAACGAAAAGTTTTTTTAAGTGGTTTGGATGATGAGCTGCGTGTTAAGTTGGAAGAATTCGATATAATATCTTTTAGAGAATTAGTTGAAGGAGCTTCGATTGTCGAAGGAGCCAAGAAAAGGAAGGCAAGAATTGTGGAAAAGAAAGCACCTGTCTTTGGACGAAGATTTCATGAGGGGTTAAGCTCTGCATAGCCACAGAAGAGGTTTCGACCTATTGGCAGCTTCAAAGGGAATGCCAATAGTGGGAAGTTCACACCAAAACCCATTAGCTGCTGGAAGTGTAAAGGGACGCACTATCTAAGGAGGTGCCCCCAACTGCAATGAAAGTGTTATTTCTATGGAGACCCGAGTCATAAGATGCCCAAGTGCTCAAAGAAAGCTACAAATACTTGCTATATTTGCAAGCAAGTTAGGCATTTTGTCAGTGAGTGCCCTCAAAGGAAGAATGCCCCAGCTAGATCATCTGGTGGATCTACCCTAACAAGGTCCGGGAATGGAAGCGGAAACGAGAATCGAGCTAGATTATCGATGCTCAGATTTCGTATTTATAACATGGAAGGATAATGGATGTGTGAGGAGATGGAAAAGGAAGGAGGAGAGTTGGCCGCCCTCAAGGAGGATGAGGACTTCAGCTATAACTTGGTTACAGATTAGTTTTAAACCCTGAGTTGTTTTTGTTCTTTCTTTCATACGACGTAAGAGATAACATATATGTATGTAACCTATAGATTTATAAATAAGTAGGATTGTGGAATAGGAGTTAGTAATCCCCCGTGTTAAAACGCAGGAGAAATACAATTAGCTCGTCAAAATGCTTATGCCCCTTTTTATTCTGGAGTGACTCATTCCTTTATCACGCCTAGCTTGGCTAAGGAGACCGGACTACCTATAACCGCAACGACCTCTTGTTTTAGGATAAAAACCCCTCTGGGAAGTGTTGCGACAATAAAAGAAATATTGAGGAATTGTCCGTTGATGATACAAGGACATCTTTCCAACTGTGATTTCATAGTGATGGAAATGACTAAGTATGAAGTGATCTTAGGCTGATTTGGTTGTCTCTTACAAAGGCTAAGGTTGATTGTCGGAATAGGAAAGTGGAATTTTTGGACCAATAAGGAGAAAAGGCAATGTTTGTTGGAGAGTCGATGGTTTCAAGAGGAAAAGAATTGTACTCATTTGAGTTGATAGAAGGAGAGGACAATGGAGTCGCTAGTTACAATGATAATGAGAAAATGGAAAAAAAAAGGAGCCTATTTTGGAGAACATTCCCATTGTTAATGAGTTCTCGGATATTTTTCTGGAGGAGTTGCCTGGATTACCACCAAAGAGAGAGATCGATTTTGAAATCGAGTTGATGGCAAACATGGGACCAATAACAAAGGCACCATATCATATGGTACCCATGGAGCTCAAGGAATTACAAAAGCAGCTACAAGAGTTGTTAGACCAAGGATTCATTAGATCGAGTGTCTTACCTTAGGAAGCTCCGGTGTTATTCGTTAAGAAGAAAGACAGATCTTGTCATGCCCCGAAGGGTACCCTAAACGTGGCAGTCCGCCGTACACAATATTAAAGCCTAAGAATGACCACCTCAGTCACGCGAAGGCTTCCATACTATGTACAAGGCGTCTAACACATAGAGAAGACACATCGGAATGATACGTTTTATGTTGATACAATTGAGTAACAATGTAATGGAAATACAATCCACTATTCTCCAAATACAAAACACTATACTTCAAAATACAATTCATCAAACTTCAATTACGTTCATCCCAAGACTTCACTACATAAAACTATTACAAAGCAAATCGTAGAGCTTAGCCAAAGACTTCAAGCATTCTTATATCTTGCCGGGATCCCGAAGTCATTCTTGACTTCAACCATCTCGGTCCCCACTTAGCATTCTTGGAATAACCTGCTCATTTAAACAACTATTGGGGTATAAGCTACACTAGCTTAGTGAGAATTCCCTTAATTCCGTACCATAACAAACAAGTATTTATTAATCATATGCTATGCATGAACAAACACGTGAGCAAGCAATTATGTATGGGTATCCGGAACCTACACACAGAACGGATTTACGCCCTCCGTATCTTGGGTTAGGGATGGTAATGAAGTCTACACAACTACTGCTAGTCCCCAAGCCCTGGCTCTTAGCACTCGCCTCGGCTAGGCTCACACATGGACTGCATCCCCGATGCACCTTAGTTTCCTATGAATGAGCTCTGATCCCGGGTCTCATTATTCAAACGAGTCCTCGGACCATACCGATCGACCTGCGTAGGAGTAACACGCTACCAAATGCAATATGTCCGATGTGATGCATGATAAATTTACTTTTTGCTTAGGTCAAAATATTTATATATTCTTTAGAGTGACCAGGCAATATCATACACATAAATAATATGAACCATGCAGTTATCCAATCAAATCCTGGTTTCGATATGCTTTAGTATTCCTTGGCATAATTCATCACAGTCTCATCATAATCCCATCCCCATTCTTTATCGATTTTTATCTTGTTCCTAAAATTCTAATGCGACTAATTACAAGCACAATCAAGGTAACAAAAAAGAGGAAAACTCACTCGGCCATTGGATCCGGTCTTCTAGTAATAATAATCCGGTGGTAGGGAATCGTCGAACTCGGGATTACCTAAAAAGGAAGAAATACTCTAGTAAGTATTTCAACTCAAACTAATCCAACGACTTCTTACGAACTATCAAATTCATAATTCGCGTCCTAAGAGGGAATTCCAACTTAAAACGGCCATAACTTGTCATTTTAACTCGGAATCTCGCAAATTTTATATCGATTTCTATCTACTTCGGAAGAGCTTTCTAAATATGAAGTTTAAATCAAGTTTTGAAAATATCTAATCTCGGAAATGAGGGATCAGATCTGTACAGCGGTTGTTATTGATTCCGAAAATGTGGTTTTCATGAATGCACTTGAGATTCTAAGTACAAAATGAAACTAATGCCATGGTAATGATTTTCCCTATCATGAATGTCATGATATGACTCTAATGAGCCTAAGTTCCTATAAATTTTTAGACTCAAAGAATTTTAATAAACTTTTTCTTAGAAAACCATTTTATACTATTGTTTAATAAGTGAATTTACTACACTTGATCACACCTACATATTACAAGGATTTTCTTTTAGAAAAACTCCACTTTGTTTAAAGAAATTTTGACCCTTATATTAACTATATCCTAATGCCTTTATTTCTTTAATAAAATCTTCCTTTGTAAACTTTTACGTAGGTCTTTTACTATGGGGTTTCCAAAAATTCGAATTTAGAAAATTCCACTTTCAAGTTGATTCCTTTGAGAAAAATATATTTTATACTCAAAACTTTAAGTATTTATTATACCTATACCCTAAGGACTTCATTTATTTAAGAAAATACTATTTTTGAAGTTGGAAAAATAGTGTTTTCTAACCATCTATCTATTATTACGAATTTAGCTTTCAAGACTTTTCAACTCAAAACTTCTATTAGACTTCATCTCTTGTTTTAAATATTTTCTTTAGTAAAAACTCATTTAAACTCATGAAAAACATCATCAAACATTATCTATCACCTATAGGCTTCATTTTTCTTGTAAAACACATGTTTAGAAGTTGATAAAGGTGTTTTTATCCTAGGTTTCCAAAGTCATCCGAATTTACACAAGTCCATTTCTTGAAAAGTGTTTTCCTTTTTGACTTTATTAACTTATCTAATCATAGATCTATATACTAGGAAGGTTATTTACTAAAGACAAAAGCATTAAAGACTATTAATGCACATAAGCACAAAATAGTAATGAAACCTTAAATGCCTACATGATCATGAGTAGCAAAATGATAGATCTATTATTTCATATGCTCAAATGAGTTTTGAAAACATAAAAACTATATTTTTATAAAAGATCTTTTGTTTAAAATACTTTTTGATGGATAAACATAAAGCTTTTAGCATGAAAGCTCCTTTAAATGTTAGATCTACCTTGTGATGGTTCGGTATTCTTGTTTTGATATCTCATTGTCCCTACCAAAAGATCATGGTGACATTTAGTTGAAATATCCAAGAATCACTTAGCCATGACAAAGATCTATGAGTGGAAGGAGTAAAAGCTTACTTACTTGAAGTAAAATAGGAGATGGAAAGAAGAAATGGAAGTTGTGTGTGTGTGTGTGCTCCTAAAGCTCACGGCATTGAGGGTGAGAGGGAGAGGATTTTGAGAGCTTTTTACTTTGTGAAACTTTGGAAAGTGAAAGAATGAGGAGAGAGAGAGAAAAAGTAGCATATATATGGAATGAGATTAGGTTAAATGGAGAAAGAAAAAATTGCAAATTGGAGCATGGGGGGAACTATTCACGCCGGTTTGAGCTTGTGGAGGAAGGGAGAAGTTTGAAAAATTTTTACTTTGATTGATTGATTTAACATTGATGTGTAAAGGTCATTAATTGTATGGAAAGTTAAGGGACAAAAAGTTATGGAGAAAAGGAAGTGATTTGAGTGATGGTAAGGGTTGGAATTGTAGAGTGTGCTAAAAGGTAGAATAGGTAGTATAGGTGGTACTTTTTGAATAGTGAGGAAGAGTTGACAAGACAATTTGATTTTCCGGTAGTAAGGAAATACGAATAAAAAGGCTATAACTGTATTTTTCATAAGCCGGAAAATTATGAAAAATATATTTTTGAAATCCTTATTTTATTTCGGTTCAAATGAGTACTCTTAAGTAAATTTTTGAGATTCTAGTTCCGGGGCACGTTTTTCTATAATGGGTCTCGGGATGACCCGAAATTAAAATTTTCTTAAAATCTGATATTTTCTTGGTTTGAAATATAATCAAGAAATATATTCAAAATTAAATTTTCTTATAAAAGTTTCTTATTTAGAAACCGAGGAAAAGCCGGAATTAGGGTTTCTAAGTCTTTCTCACAAGGTTTGAATTAAACCGGTTTAGGGTTTCATTTTCCGGTTTCCAAAGTTTACTTGATTACTAGGAAACCCAGGGTATATAAAAAAAAATAATAATAAAATTGTGTAATGAAATAAAATGAATAGTGCAAAAGACTAATCAATTACCAGTAGAAATGAAAATACGATAAAAGGTTATAATTGTAACTTTTATAACCAGAAAAAAATTATATAACTGATATATTTAGAAATCTCGTGGAATTATGAGTCTAACGGTACTAATGGTATATTTTTGATATCTCGAGCCCCGGGATACGCTTTTCGAAGTCTATATCCGAACGGGTTCAAAATAGGCCAAAAATTTACCAATCTTATGTTTTTAAATAAACTTATATTACTATGAGCTATTCTACATATTTAACTACCTTTCGGCCTCTAGAGTTAGGGAACTAGATTGCCGAACTTACACTATTGTATTCCGGTTAGGGTTTTCGGATGATTTTCCGGTTTAGACCTTTGCCAAATTGGAAACTGAGATTTTCTATTTATACAACGTATTTAGTTTGAGAAATTTATTTTAAATTTTATTTTTATAAGTATTTAATATCTCTTATTGCTTTCGGAAATCTTGAATTGAATTATTATATCCGGAGTTGTATCGGTAATGGTTACCGGATATGATTTTCTTGAGTTTGAGTCAAATATCGATTTTTGGAATGATTTTGGGGAAATCTTGATTTTTATAATTTGCTTTGAAAAAGGATCTTCATAGTGTTTTGTTTTCGAATTTATTTTGCTTCGATTAAGGTTTTATGAACAATTGGTTAACTTAAGGATTATCTAATTTGTTTTTTGTTTCTTGAATTCTTCCTTCTTAAGATTACGAGATTTCAATTTCTAACTCGTTCTATGATTCTTGGAAGTTTGATTTGATCGTTAGGACTTTATTGTGATTTCTGTCTCTTAGGATTATTAGTCTGGTCGTTTGGGGAATTTCCAAAGTCTATATTTTATTATTGGCAGATAAAGTTTTCTTAATCGTGCCAAAGCCTAGTTATGGAATTGGCCTTTGGTGAGCTCTTGATCTTTCAAATTGTCATGTTATGGATTAACTTGCTTTTTAGCAAATTATCACTGTTTTTATTTATCCCGATTTTTATGAATTATAGATTAGGTAAGCAGTTTATCTTACGTAATGGTTTTTGGACTTAAGGACTTTTGTAGTCCTTATTTTATTTTTAGATTTTGTCAAGACTAAAGAATTCTTACTTTCGTTTATATTTCAGGACTCGTTCAAAGTTCGGTTTTAATTTGGAGTGATTTTTAGGGTTTATTTTCGAAGTTTATTTTGGAAATATTTATTGAAATTTTCCGGGTCTTACAAATCTATGAGGCTCTGTATAGACTATCGAGAACTCAATAAGGTCACCATCAAGAATAAATATCCATTGCCACGGATTGATGATCTCTTTGATCAATTGCAAGAAGCAAAAGTGTTCTCACGCATTGATTTGCGTTCGAGATACCATCGGCTAAGGATCAAACCCGAAGATGTGTCAAAGATGGCGTTTCGAACAAGATATGGACATTACAAGTTTTTAGAGATGTCTTTTGGATTGATGAATGCACCAGTTGCTTTTATGGATTTAATGAACCGAGTATGCAAGCCTTTGCTGGACAAGTTTGTTATAGTATCCATTGATGATATCCTTGTTTATTCAAAGACGCACGAGCAACATGAGGAACACTTGCGAATGGCATTACAAATATTGAGGGAGCATAAGTTATATGCTAAGTTGTCGAAGTGTGATTTTTGGCTTGATCGAATTTCTTTCTTGGGTCATGTGGTATCAAAGGAAGGAATATCTATGGACTTAGAAAAGATTAAAGCGATGATGGAGTGGAAACCGCCAAGGACTGTAACTAAAGTAAGGAGCTTCTTGGGTTTAGATGGTTATTATCGAAAGTTTGTCAAGGACTTTTCCAAAATAGCAAGACCAATGACACAACTAACCCAAAAGAATGAAAAGTTTTTGTGGACGGACAAGAGAGACCAAAGTTTTTAAGAGTTTAAAAGACGGCTAGTTTCGGTACCAATCTTAGTTTTGCCAAACCCAGAAAAGCCTATACGATACATAGTGATGCATCAAGAAATGGTCTTGAATGTGTGTTGATGCAAGAGGGGAAGATAATCGCCTATGATTTGCGTCAATTGCGACAGCATGAGCAAAATTACCTGACTCATGATCTCAAGCTAGCAGCCGTAGTGTTTGCACTCAAATTGTGGAGACACTGTCTTTATGGGCAAAGATGCGAGATATATAGATCACAAGAACCTCAAATATTTGTTCACATAGAAGAAGTTAAACATACGACAAAAGAGATGGTTGGAGCTCATAAAGGATTATGACCTTAGTATTAATTATTGCCCAGGAAGAGTAAATGCGGTAGCGGACGCATTAAGTTGGAAGAACCATGGGGAAGTCTCTGCATTGCTAACTGATAAGAAGGAATTGATTAAGGAATTTGAAAGGTTAAGCATTGAGTTCATTAGAAAGGACGTGGAGATGGAGATTTCAAACTTGGTTTTGGAACCAACTTTAATAGAAAGAATCAAGGAGGCACAACGGTATAATGACATGATTCAATGGATAAAAGAAGAAGTTCAAGAGGGGAAATACACAAATTTTGAAGTTGATGATGAAGAAGTAGTCAAGATGAAGGGAAGGTTATGCGTGTCCCGGATGACAAAGAGATGAAAAAGAAAATTATGGAAGAAGCGCATAACTCGAGATATACCTTGCACCCTGGTGGAACAAAGATGTACCAAGATCTAAAGGGTCACTATTGGCGGAATGGCATGAAGAAAGATGTGGCAGATTTCGTAATAAAATGTCCTATATGCTAACAAGTTAAAGTGGAACATCAAAGGCTGGGAGGATTGTTAAAACCATTAGCTATACCGGAGTGGAAGTAGGTTCAAATTACAATGGATTTTATATGTGGTTTACCTCGAACACCAGCTGGATATGATGCCATATAGGTCATAGTGTATCGACTTACCAAGTCGACACACTTTATTCCAATGAATATGACCTATTCAATGGATAAGTTAGCTAAGTTAAATATAAGAGAAATTGTGAGGCTACATGGAGTTTCGACAGGAATAGTATCAGACAAAGGCTCGAGGTTTGTATCGAAGTTTTGGGCTAGTCTGCAGAAATGTATGGGAAGTAAGTTTTTAACACCACCTATCACCCACAGACTGATGAACAGTCAGATCAGATGATCCAGACTTTGGAAGACATGCTTCGAGCTTGTGTTATGGAATTCAAAGGAAGTTGGGAATTGCACTTGCCTTTGGTTGAATTTGCTTATAACAATAGTTATCATTCGACCATCAAGATGCCACCCTACGAAGCCCTATACGGACGAAAGTGTAGGTCATCTTTGTTTTGGGACGATGTGGAAAAGTTGGCCATTAGACCTGATCTCATTCAAGATGTGGCAAGTAAAGTCCGAATTATCCGACAAAGAGTGAAGGAAGCCCAGGATAGGCAAAAGAGTTGGGCGGATAAAAAATGAAGAGTTCTTAAATTCGAAATTAGAGATCATGTATATCTAAAGGTTAACCTGATAAAGAGTATACACCAAATTCGAGCACAAGGAAAGCTAAGCCCAAGGTATAGTAGACCGTTTGAGATACTTGAAAGGATTGGTGATTTGGCTTATCGCTTAGCATTGCCACCAAATTTTTCTTGTATACATAATGTATTCCATGTTTTGGTATAAAGAAAATATGTACCAGATCCTTATAGAATCATGAAGCTAGAACCGGTACAGTTGAGGGAAAACCTTACATATGAGGAGCACCCTGTTCAGATTTTGGATCATAAAGTTCAGAAGCTCAGAAACAAGGAGATTTGGTATGTCAAGGTATTATGGAAAAATCATTCTCATGAGGAATCCACTTGAGAGGCCAAGGATGAAATCCGAAGGAAATATCCGAGCTCGTTTGAAGAATCAGGTATGAATTCTAAGTTTTGAGGACAAAACTTTCTTTAAGGGGGGGTAGGTTGTAATCCCCTAGATTTTATGCTACGATTATGTTCAAACCCTAAACCGAAAGTCAACCAGAAACCCTAATAGATTAGATCCAGCAATCCCATGTTTATAATCTTGTGACAATGAAATTAAGATAGTAGTGGATAATAGTTTGTAACAATATAAAGATGCATAAAAATATCAGATTCAATAATTTTTGGAGTCTTTTGGATCCGAACGGATCAGTTTTCGAAAATCGTACCGTGGTACCCACGACAGAAAAATATTCCGATAATACTAATAAGATTTCAAAAATATTATTTTTATAATTTTTCGGTATCTAAAAATATCAGATATAGCTTAATCACGCGTATTTTCTTTACTACTAGTATTAATTTGTCTTATCTACTATTCTACACTATTCATTACTATTCACCATATCTTTACTTTTCTATACCTATTTCCACAATCTACCATTTTTTAAAAAAAAAAAAATAGGTAGAAGCCCTTAATCAGTTAGTGCACCCAGATATCCCAGCTAGGCTGGCAGATCCTTAACACCCTCATCATCTAAAAGGACTTCTAAAAATATATTAATAATAAAAAGAAAAAAAATTGTTAAATACAAAACAACCTTGAAAAGGCTAAAAAACCAAAACCAAAACTAAAACTAGCTAAATCTATATCTTTCCTTGCCAAAAACATCATTGGCTATAAAAGAAGAGCAAGATACTGGAAAAGTATTCCACCAAACTATAGAACCTATATTAATTGCCTTGACTACTAGATGATCAGTAGCTAAGTTTCCTTCTCTATAAATATGACTAATGTGAACCTGAAAATGTATAAGCGTATTTAGACATTTAATCCATTCATTTTTGAACTTCCATGGTACCTTAAAGCTTCTATGCTGTAAAAGATTAACTGCATAACTGGAATCACTTTCTATCCAAATTGAAGTTGGATAGAAAAGATGAATTCTTCACACAGCAAGAATGATAGTTGATAATTCTGCTTCAAAAGCAAATCCAACTCTTAAAGGAGCCATAAAAGAAGATAATACCATCCCTTCATGATTTCGAAAAATACCACCAGCACCAGATAAACCAGGAGATCCTCTTACAGCACCATCAGTATTAATCTTTATCCATCCCATTAGAGGTTTGATCCATATGACTTTAATGATTTTAGGAGCTATCCTAATCAAAGGAGAAACATGTAATTTGCGAAGTGTCATAAGATCCTGCTGTGAATTCTTCATATGTCTAATCTTGAACTATTCTGTAGCTTTTATGGAACAAATATGCGCCTTATTGTAGATGATACTGCTATGTGAATGTCATGAAAGTGGTTTGATTTCTTTTCCGATATTTAGCATATAATATATAGCAACAGAAAACCACTTTCCATAAGGCTCAATCTAAGAAGAAAAATTTCAAATTTCATACTTTGTTTTAAAAATTCAGCAAAGGAAGAAGGAATGCTAATTTTAATATCAAACAAATATTCAAGAGATTCATACTTCAATAGCATATTGACAAGTAAGAAAAATATGGTTGATACTTTCATTTCCAAATGACATAATCTACACTTAGAAGCAACTGAATCCATTTTTCATAAGAAATCGTCTGCCTCGGAATTTATTATGTAAAACCTCCATAATAAAAGATTTCGCTGGTAGAAGAAAATGTCTCCAAAGTGATTTACCCCAAGCAACTTTTGGTGATGAGTTCTAATTAAATCAGAAGCAACTTGCAAGAAAATTTAACCATCATTTGAAGGTTGACAATGAAATCATCATGTTGCATAAATGATGGTAAAGTCTCTCTCAATATCATCACAAATATCAGGAAATTTAGATCAAAAATCTATTGTGAAATGCCATTTTCCATTCGAAAAAAATCTGATACTTTTCCTGTCAAATTCTTACTGATTGAAGAAGAAATAACAATATGATCTGCTATTGCATATCCTAACCAATTATCATTCTAGAAGCTTAGATTAGAATCAAAACCAATACTCCATTGTCCATTGGAACGGATGAAAGCATCAGAACATCTAATTGAAGTCTAGACTGAAGAAGATAAATAAGATCTCGGCTGTGTTGGTGATTTATAAAACCGCTGTCTAAAAAATATGAAAACAAAAAAATCATGACAGCATACCTTCCAAGCCAATTTACTTATTAAAGATAAATTCATGGCATGAAGGCGTTTAATTCCTATGCCACCTTCCTCCTTCATATTGCAACAAATTTCCCACTTAACAGCTATCATTTTCTTTGTATGTATAGATCCAGTCCAGATAAAATTCCTTATTGCCTTCTCTATCTTTTTAATCAACACAGTTAGCCATTTATATATTGAAAAAGAGTGCAAGAAAGAACCAAGAATGATAAAGTTAACTAAAGCAAGTCTACCTACCATAGACAAAGACTTTCCTTTCCAATTATCAAATTTAGAAATAATCTTGTCAGTAATAGGTTGTAACCAAGATCTTCTAGGAGCACCCAAAAACAAAGGAACTCCAAGATAATTAAAAAGGAAGAGCTCCCAACTTCATGTTCAGATCAGTTCTGAGTGTTTCCATTCGTCTATAGAGGATATGCTTACTGAAAAAAACTTCTTATTTGTGCCAATTTACCATCTGCCCAGAAATTAAGCCATAAAGATCAAAAATTGATTTTATGACTCTAATATTTTTCCTTATGGCTTGACAGAAAATTATAACATCATCACAGTCTACCATACCTATAATCTACTTTTTACTTTTCTCATACATCTTCATTCACATCAAACTTTATATCTTATTACTTTTAATTAACAAAAATACAAAACAAATCAAAATCACTCTCTCTCTGCTCTTTATCAATCACGTCAGCCCTCTCTTTCTTCCATACACACACACTGTAAACCCATGTTTTCTAAGCCTTAACCTTAAGCTGGAAAGTCTACTGGAGACCTTAAGTCAACGGATCTTGAGTAAAACCCTACAGTTTAGATCCTGTAAACCCGAGTTCGTAAATCGAGGAGTCAAAAAAATAATTAAAGTGTTTAGAATAGTCCGTAATAATATTTGATTTATTAAAAATATCATATTGGTTTATTTTCGGCTTATTTCGAACCCGTTTAGATACTGCTTTGGAAAGCGTGTCCCGGGGCTCGAAAAATTAAAAATATATCTTTAATATTTTTAGACTCGTATTTTTATAAGGATTTCAAAAATATCAAGTTTAGAATTTTTCGGATTTTAAAAATATCAGTTATAGCTCATATAGGCTTATTTTACTCTTACCGGTAACTAAATTGTTAAATTTCTAAAAATAATTTAATTGATTATTTTATTTAAATCATAAAAATTCTGCCACTTAAATAAAAATATTTTTTCTTAATTTATTTTATATATTTTCTTATTCAAAAAGCCACTTTATCAACCCATATCTCAAGTACACATCCATTATCATTACTACACATTATTATGTTTTCTTTGCTTTTTCTTACACTCCATTTCCCAAAATTGCAGCTGACCATTCCCCAAAATTAGCCACTTTTCATTATTTTTAATCATTTATTTGATATTTTAAAGTCTCTTTAGTTAGTAAAGGGAACTAGTTACACTTTCAAAAATTACAAGTTAAAATCAACTAATCACCCCCTACACTACAATAGATTCACGCCAGCCCCCCTCTCCTTGCAGCTGCTGGTTTTATTTTTTTTTTTCATTTATTTACACACTTTATCTCTATTAAACATCTCATTCCTTCCCTCTTTCACTTTAAACCCTATATTTTTCTCTCTCTCTCTTTTCTCTCTCTTCCTTGCCTTGTCTTCTTAAAACAAGCTGCCACCATTTTTATTTCTTGCTTCCACACATATTTCTTGCAAATATTTGAGGTAATCTTTCTCTTTTAGCTCTCATAAGATGTTCTAGGATGATATGGATGTTTCATGCATCAAAGGACATTCCACAAGCTTAAAAGCTATGGATGATGATGCCAAGAAGTTGAAACACTCCTCTAGATGATGATCTCTTTTGTTCTTAGTATTTTTGTTATATGAAGGCTTGTTTATCTTCTTGTTTTTGATAGCTTGTAGATCTAGAGTTTTACAAGCTTTAGTTATGTTTATGTGTAGATCTAGAAGTTTAAGGCCTACTACTAAGTTTTTCTTATGTTTCATGGTTGATATTGAGTAGATCTTAGATTTGAGTTGAATGAAAAAGTAAAATTCGTAACTTGTCAATGCACTATTTTAAAAACCCCTTTCAAGTCTTAAAATGGAAGTTTTTGTTAAGAAAATGAAGGTTTGATGGATGTATATCATCAAGACTTCATCTTACAAGAATCAAAGTTGATTTTCAAAGTTTATTTTCAAAAACAAAAATTGTATTTTCGGATCAAGACAAAGATCCAAAATAAAAACATGTTTTCCAACTCAAAATGAGGATTTTATTCAAGAAATGAAGGGTTCTTAGATATAATATGTAATGGGTTGTTTTTCATGAGTTTTGATGAATTTTCTCAAGAGATATGTCCAAAATAAATTTATGAAAATTCGGATCAAGACCAAGACCTATTTTTGGAACCCATCATTCAACTTTAAAATGAAGATTTAGACAAAAATATAAGGGCTCTTGGTATAATATCTTAAGGAATGAATTTTCATAAGTTTAAATGAGTTTTCCTAAAAGGTATTGCTTAAATCAAGTGTTTTGTAAAAGACAAAATTTAGGTCTTGTTTCATTGTAAACTTCAAAGAGGAAATTCGTAATTATGGGGAGACCAATTTTTAAAACCTTCTTTTAGATCTCAAAACAAGTATTTTATATTGAAAATGGAATGCTTTGATGATATAATATAGGAAAATTATTTTCATTGAACTAAGTAAGTTTTAGTAAAGGAATTACTCAAAACAAGACAATGAGTTTCAACTTGTAAATTTCGGTTTTATGAAAATGGATTCTTAGAAGTTTCATTTGAACTTTATGTTTGGTATTAGATAAGTGTGTAATCTCTTAATTTTGTTTTGAGATCTCCTTGCAAGTTTAGGACTAAAATAAGTTCTAAGTAGTTAAATAGAGTAGATATGGCAATTTTTCACAAAGGCTCAAATCTTGGAATTTTCGCAACCCTACTGTACAGTATGTTTCCGACCCCTAAATGACCTTAAATGTTTGAATTAACTTTAGAAATAGATAGCTCTTTCGAAGTAGGTATAAATCGGTATATTATAAGCTAAATTCCGAGTTAAAATGAGTTAGATATGACCTTTTTAAGTTAAGGATTCAACCTAGGCGGAAATTGACGAACTTAGTAAATAAAATTGTTAAGTTTAATAGAACTTCATAAGAGATACTCATTGAGGGTATTCTTGTACTTAGGTGAATTGGAGGACGGGTTACCACTTCCCGAGGACTATTACGACTAGTGGATTTTCACTACATGGACAAGTGAGTTCATTTCTCAATTAATTATGCTCTTGGATGTGCTTGTAGTAGTAGTGGCATTAGACTTAGGAAAAGATAAAATTGTGATTGAATGGTGATCTAAACTTGCATGAATGAACGATAAGTATATCGAGGCAAGCTTTGTTGCAATAACTTGTATGAGCTAGTATAGATTTGGAATGTCTGAAATTTGTATGGTCACTTTTAAATTATCTAATTAATATACCATGATTATATGAATAAATTGTACATGCATATCACGTAGTGAGTCACATATCATTGTCGAGTATGCCTTTGGTGGGACAAAGGTGTATTTGGGAGGCAGCGGGTCTTTAATGAAGGGGACTAGGGTTGCATGACTTATGGACCACCCCATTCAAATAATGAAACTATGGTTGCATGACTTATGACCAACATTAAAATTGTGGTTGCATGTCTTATGGACCACCCCACTTAAGATTGGGACTATGGTTGCATGTCTTATGGACCAACTTTGGAATTGTAGTTGCATGACTTATGAACTACCCCAAACCCCGAATGGAGGGCGTAAATTCATTCACTTATGACTACCGGAAAGTCATATGCTTGCTTGCTCATTTGCTTGTGCATTCATATGGTTGCTTAATTATAACTTGCTTGTATAGATATTTTAGCTTGGTCGAGTATGTTACTTGGAAAATGAATCTCACTAAGCAATTAGCTTATACCCCAATAGTTTTTGTTGCAGTGTTCCTATTTTTGGATGTTCCGAGAGGACACTTTGTGCAGGTTTACACATTGGATTAAAGAGCTTTTGAGGAAGTCGGGACCTAGTATAGGCGTGGACTTCTAGGAAAATCTCTTTAATGTAAATTCAGATATATGTAATTGGAGCTAAACGATGTAGACTCCTATTATTTTGGCGGGGGTATGCCCCCTTGGCTTTTGTAAAGTTTAACTATTTATCTTGTTGTGATTTATATTCTTAATGCTATGTATGCTTTCTTAAGACTACTCGAATCAAAGTGTGATCCTAAAAGTTGTGTGAGTACACCTTACACTCATATGTAAACTTATGGGATGACTAAGGTGCATACTTAAGTTTAAATATCGGTGTGGTGGACTGTCGCGTTTAGGGTACCCTTTGGGGCGTGACAGTTTAAGTTGGTATCAGAGCATGGTTAAGAGTTTACAATCATAACTACAAATAAATAGCCTTAAGAAAGGATAAAAAGGAAGGATAGAATAGAATTACTAAGGAAGACTTAGATGGGAAGACGACCATAGTATAGGTCCTAAAATCCTATCACTCTAACCCTTGTGGATAGTAACCACTAGGAAACAATCGACTTAGTATCGCAAAACCTTCATAGGTGACCTAATGAGACTCTCATAGAATGCCGCTTAGTTACTTTAGTTGCTTTTGGTATTGTGTTGTTATTGTTACATGTTGATTGTTTCGTTGTTGCTTATAGTATAAAATTTTACTTGATTTTTGATTATGAGGATTTTTGCACGTGTTGTTCAAATTTCAATAAAGCTATATTTATGTTTTATGATCTCAGAATTTTATTACTTAAATTCCCTGATTTACCTTTTCACACTTTATTTTTCCGCTCGTATTACTACTTCTTTTATTTCCGTTACCTCGTTTGAAAACATTAATAGAATATATTGAGAAGATTACTTAACTAGACAAAAATAAAATTTGCTACAGCCGAGGTAGAAGAAGGAGACGTCAGGAGGAAAGCGCCTCCAATCAACCCAATATGGAAGAAGGGCAACAAGCCGCCCCTCCTCCAAATCCTCCTGCAGATGCTACACAGGTAGCTTTGCAAGCCATGCTTGGACAAATGGCACAAATGACACAAGTGCGAAGCACTTCGACAAAGTTTGCCGGCAGCGGCACAAGCACAAGCTCCAGCTCCAACTCCGCCACCACCTGCACCCCAAGCTTCTGTGGGGATGCCAGCACAGGAAAGCGCGCACTCTCACACTGCGCCTTTGCCTCCTACCACCTATGAGACCAGAAGCTCCCTACCCGAGTTCATTAAGAGTAACAGATATTTTGAAGGGACTTTTGGGAGACCGGATGAGGCTGAGGATTGGTTAGCTCAGATAGAGCGATCCTTCAGGGCTTTTGAAGTGCCACACCACCTGAGAGTTGATTATGGCACTTACCTGCTTCGGTTGAATGCACGGGTTTGGTGGGAATCGAAAGAAAGAGAGCTCATGCCACCAGTTACTTGGGAAAGGTTCCGCCATGAGTTTTTGGAGAATTACTTCCCCGGAAGTCTCCGGGTGCAGTTCAGCTCAGAATTCCTGAACATTGCTCAGAAGGGAAGGACTGTGAGCAATATGAAACTGAGTTTAGTCGATTACTGCAATATGCTCCGGATTCTTACAAGCACAGTGAGGAGCTAAAAATACGAGTTTTCTTAAATGGATTAGATGAGGAGTTGAGGATGAGGCTAGAAGAGTTTAATATTAAGAACTTTGTTGAGCTAGTAGAAGAGCCCGGATAGTGGAAGGGGCTAAGAAAAGGAAGGGCAAGACTGCTGAGAAGCCACCCTCGGTTTTTGGAAAGAAGTTTTATGGGGATCAGGATCTGGATTCTCCCACAAGAGGTTCAAGCCGTCTTATGGCTATAAGGGTAACACTAGTGGGGGACAGGCTACCCCTAAGAGTGTCAGTTGCTGGAAATGTAAGGGGATCACTACCCCAAGAAATGCCCACAGTTGCAGATAAGTGTTATTTCTGTGGCGACTCATCCCACAAGATTGCTAACTGCCCAAAGAAGACTACTACCATGTGCTTTGTCTGCAAGCAATTTGGTCACTTTGCCAATGAGTGCCCTCAAAGGAAGAATGCTCCAGCTAAACCTTTTGGGGATCAGCGCAGCAAGACCCGGGAACGGGAATGGGGAACAATAATAGCAGCCGTGCTGGGTCAGCAATGCACGGAATGAGGATCTACAACCTCGAAGGGCAATGGGTATGCGAAGAGATGGGAAATGAAGACTGCGGATTGGCTGCTCTCGAGGAGGATAATGGCCCGGACTTCGGTCTTGTGACAGGTAGGTCTCCTAACTCTTGTCTTTGTTTTTCTGCTGCTTTGATTTGTTAAGATTCAAGTATAAGAAAAGAAAAACAAGTTTGGTTAAGTTAAAGAAGTTAGGAAGATAAGTTAGGATGGTGTGAAGGTAGTGATTAGTAAGTGTTGGACGCAGGACACATACGGATAGCTAAGACGACTGCTTATGCTCTTTTTGACACGGGAGCCACACATTCGTTCATCACCACCAGATTGGCTAGACAAGTTGGTTTACCAATAGCCACTATTGCCTCTAGCTTTCGTGTTAGAACCCCGACTGGGAGTGTGGTGACGACAAATGAGATGCTAAAGGATTGTCCAATGGAGATTCATGGGCATGGTACGAAGTGTGATTTGATAGTATTGGAGATGAGTAAATATGAAGTGATTTTGGGTATGAGTTGGTTAGCCATTGCTAAAGCCGTTGTGGATTGTCGAAGGAAGAAAGTAAATTTCAAGGATGTTGATGGAATGGATGTTGAGTTCACAGGTGAGACGGTAGTTTCAAGAGGAACTGATCTATGCTCATTTGAGTTGCTTATGGATGGAGAGGATAGATGGAAAGTGAAGGTTGTCTTAATGCAACAGAAAAAGAAGAAGGATTACCTAAGATTGAGGATATAACGTTGTCAAAGAATTTCTCGATGTCTTTCCGGATGAGCTACCAGGTTTGCCACCTAAGAGGGAAATTGATTTTGAGATTGACTTGGTGCCAAATACTGAGCCGATATCTAAAGCACCATATCGTATGGCCCCTGTTGAGTTAAAGGAATTACAAAAGCAATTGCAAGAACTCTTGGACCATGGATTCATAAGACCAAGTGTGTCACCATGGGGTGCACCTGTATTATTTGTTAAGAAGAAGGATGGTTCAATGAGACTATGTGTTGATTATCGGGAGTTGAACAAGGTTACAATTAAGAATAAGTATCCACTTCCAAGGATTGATGACCTTTTCGATCAGCTACAAGGAGCAAGTGTATTCTCACGGATTGATCTACGATCAGGGTATCATCAGTTAAGGGTCAAACCTGAAGATGTGCCAAGACTGCTTTTCGGACTCGTTATGGACATTATGAGTTCTTAGTGATGTCTTTTGGATTAACGAATGCTCCTGCCGCCTTCATGGACTTGATGAATCGAGTATATAAGTCATTGTTGGACAAATGTGTGATTGTGTTTATAGATGATATTTTGATATACTCGAAGACAAGAGAGCAACACGAAGAGCACCTTCGCATGGCCTTACAAATCCTAAGGGAACATAAGCTATAGCCAAATTTTCTAAGTGTGACTTTTGGCTAGATAGGATTTCATTTTTGGGACATGTTGTGTCGGGTGAAGGCATATCAGTAGACCCCGAGAAGATTAAGTCTGTGGTGGAATGGAAGCACCTAAGACCGTGACTGAAGTAAGGAGCTTTCTGGGTTTAGCCGGATATTACAGGAAGTTTGTCCAAGACTTTTCCAAGATAGCCAAGCCGTTAACTCAGTTAACGCAAAAGAATGAAAAGTTTGTTTGGACGGAAAAGAGGGACCAAAGTTTTCAAGAATTGAAGCAAAGGCTTGTCTCTGCTCCGATTTTGGTTTTGCCAAACCCCGAGAAACCCTATACGGTACATAGTGATGCTTCGAAAAATGGTCTCGGATGCGTTCTCATGCAAGAGGGAAGGTGATTGCCTATGCTTCAAGACAGCTAAGGCCACATGAGCAAAATTACCCCACGCATGACTTGGAACTAGCCGCTGTTGTCTTTGCCTTGAAGATATGGAGACATTACCTATATGGACAACGGTGTGAGATCTACACCGACCACAAGAGTCTTAAGTATTTGTTCACCCAAAAGGAGTTGAACATGAGGCAGCGAAGATGGCTAGAGTTAATTAAAGATTACGATTTGGGGATAAATTATTGCCCGGGAAGGGTGAATGCAGTTGCCGATGCCTTGAGTCGCAAGAACCACGGGGAGGTCGCAACTCTTTTGACGGACCAGAAAGAATTGATTAAAGAATTTGAGAGGCTAAGCATCGAATTTGTTGGGCAAGACTTGGAAATGGAAATAGCAAATTTGGTTGGAACCAACTTTGGTGGAAAGGATTAAAGAGGCTCAGCGCTATGATGAAGTGATACAAAGGATAAAAAGGGAAGTTCAGGAGGGAAAGTATACTGATTTTTCAATAGATGATGAGGATGTGTAAGGATGAAAGGACGATTGTGTGTGCCTGATGACGAAGAAATGAGGAAGGAAATCATGAGTGAAGCACACAATTCTGGGTACACGGTACACCCGGGAGGAACCAAGATGTACCAAGACCTTAAGGGACATTATTGGTGGAACGGAATGAAACGGGATGTGGCAGATTTTGTGATTAAGTGCCCAACATGCCAACAAGTGAAGGTAACATCAAAGGCCGGGTGGATTGTTAAAACCTTTGCCTATACCAGATGGAAGTGGGACCAGATTTCTATGGACTTTGTTTGTGGTTTACCAAGGACACCGTCAGGTCATGATGCTATATGGGTTGTGGTAGATCGGTTAACTAAGTCTGCTCACTTCTTGCCAATAAGTATACTTTCTCCTATGGATAAATTGGCGAGACTTTATATGAAGGAAATCGTTCGCCTACATGGGTACCAGCCGGGATTGTGTCGATCGAGACCCGAGATTTGTGTCTAAGTTCTGGATAAGCTTGCAGAAGTGTTTGGGGACAAAGTTGCATTTTAGCACAGCCTATCACCTCAAACTGATGGACAGTCTGAAAGAACGATCCAGACTTTGGAAGATATGCTTAGGGCATATGTGATGGAGTTCAAGGGAAGTTAGGAAGCGCATTTACCTTTGGTTGAGTTCACTTACAACAATAGCTATCACTCGACTATCAAGATGCCGCCTTATAAGGCCTTATATGGACGTAAGTGTAGATCCCCATTGTTTTGGGATGATGTTGAGAAGGTAGTTCTTGGACCCGATCTAGTGCAAGATGCCACCGACAAGGTTCGGATAATCCAACAACGAATGAAGGAAGGTCAGGATAGACAGAAAAGCTGGGCAGATTTGAAAAGAAGGGTTCTTGAGTTTCAAGTGGGTGATAATGTCTATTTAAAGATAAATCCTATCAAAAGTATTCATCGAGTTCGCTCACAAGGGAAGTTGAGCCCCCGATATATTGGTCCTTTCGAAGTATTGGAACGGGTTGGAGAATTAGCATACCAGCTTGCCTTACCGCCAAATCTTTCGGGAGTGCACAATGTTTTTCATGTCTCGGTTCTTCATAAGCACATAGCCGACCCGATCAAGTTATAGAGTTGGAACAGGTGTTATTGAAAGAAAACCTCACTTACGAGGAGCACCCAGTACAAATTTTGGACACAAAGATACAAAAATTAAGGAACAAGGAAATTAAGTATGTGAAGGTTCTTTGGAGGAATCATACACATGAGGAAGCAACTTGGGAGGCAGAAAGTGAAATGCGGCAGAAGTACCCTAGTTTGTTTGAGGATCAGGTACGTCTTTCAAGTTTTGCGGACAAACTTTCTTTAAGGTGGAGGTTGTAAACCCCTGTTTTCTAAGCCCTAAACCTTAAGCCGGAAAGTCTACCGGAGACCTTAAGTCAACGGATCTTGAGTAAAACCCTACAGTTTAGATCCTGAAAACCCGAGTTCGTAATCGAGGAGTTGAAAAATAATTAAAGTGTTTAGAATAGTCCATAATAATATTTGATTATTAAAAATATCAGATTGGTTATTTTCGCTTATTTCGAACCCGTTTGGATACTGCTTTGGAAAGCGTGTCCGGGGCTCGGAAAAAAAATATATCTTTAATATTTTTAGACTCGTATTTTTATAAGGATTTCAAAATATCAAGTTTATAATTTTTCGATTTAAAAATATCAGTTATAGCTCATATAAGCTTATTTTACTCTTACCGGTAACTTAATTGTTAAATTTCTAAAAATAATTTAATTGATTATTTTATTTAAATCACAAAATTCTGCCACTTAAATAAAAATATTTTTCTTAATTTATTTTATAATTTTTTTTGTCAAAAAGCCACTTTATCAACCCATACCTTAAGTACACATCTATTATCATTACTACACATTATTATGTCTTCTTTTGCTTTTTCTTACACTCCTTTTCCCCAAAAATGGCAGCTGACCATTCCCCATAAATTAGCCACTTTTCATTATTTTTAATTATTTATTTGATATTTCAAAGTCTATTTTAGTTAGAAATGGAAGCAACTAGTTACATTTTCAAAAATACAAATTGGAAATCAAACCACACACACTCTTACACCCCCCAAGGATCACGCCACCCCCCTTGTACAGCTGCTGTTTTATTTTTTTTTAAATTATTTAACACACTTTTATCTCTATGTAAACATCTCATTCCTTCCCTCTTTCACATTTGTAAACCCTATATTTTTCCTCTCTCTTTTTCCCTCTCTTTTCTCTTCTTCCTTGCCTTGTCTTCTTGAGAACAAGCTGCCAACATTTTCTTTCCTTGCTTCCACATATATTTCTTGCAAATATTTAAGGTAATCATCCTCTTTTAGCTCTCATAAGATGTAATAGGATGATATTGGGATGTTTCATGCATCAAAGGACATTCCACAAGCTTAAATGCTATGTGATGATGCCAAGAGTTGAAACACTCCTCTAGATGATGATCTATTTTGTTCTTAGTATATTTGATATCTTGAAGGCTTGTTTATCTTCTTATTTTTGTGATAACTTATAGATCATAGAGTTTTACAAAGCTTTAGTCATGTTTATGTGTAGATCTAGAAGTTTAAGGCCTACTACCAAGTTTTTCTTATGTTCTCATGGTGAATATTGAGTAGATCTTAGATTTGAGTTTGAATGAAAAAGTGAAATTCGTAACTTGTCAGGGCACCATTTTAAAAACCCCCTTTCAAGTTTTGAAATTGAAGTTTTTGTTGAGAAAATGAAGGTTAGATGGATGTATATCATCAAGACTTCATCTTACAAGAATCAAAGTTGATTTTCAAAAACAAAAATTGTATTTTCGGATCAAGATAAAGATCTAAAATAAAAACATGTTTTCCAACTCAAAAATGAAGATTTTATTCAAGAAATGAAGGGTTCTTGAGATATAAATGTAATGGGTTGTTTTTCATGAGTTTTGATGAATTTTCTCAAGAGATATGTCCAAAATAAATTTATGAAAATTCGGATCTAGACCAAGGCCCATTTTTGGAACCCATCATTCAACTTTTAAAATGAAGATTTAGACAAAAATATAAGGGGCTCTGGTATAAAATCTTAAGGATGAATTTTCATAAGTTTTAATTGAGTTTTCCTAAAAGGTATTGCTTAAATCAAGTGTTTTGTAAAGACAAATTTAGGTTTTCTTTCATTGTAAAACTTCAAAGAGGAAATTCGTAATTATGGGGACCAATTTTTAAAACCTTCTTTTAGATCTCAAAACAAGTATTTATATTGAAAATGGAATGCTTTGATGATAAATATAGGAAAAATTATTTTCATTGAACTAAGTAAGTTTTAGTAAAGGAATTACTCAAAACAAGACAATGAGTTTCAACTTGTAAATTTTGGTTTTATGAAAATGGATTCTTAGAATTTCATTTGAACTTTATGTTTGGTAGATAAGTGCGTAATCTCTTAATTTTGTTTTGATGATCTCCTTCTAAGTTTAGGACTAAAAAACTATAATCTAAGTAGTTAAGTAGAGTATATTGGCAATTTTCACAAAGGTTCAATTCTTGGATTTTCGCAACCCTACTGTACAGTAAGTTTCCGACCCCTAATGACCTTAAATGTTTGAATTAACTTGGAAATAGATAGCTCTTTCGAAGTAGGTATAAATCGGTATACTATAAGCTTAATTCCGAGTTAAAATGAGTTAGATATGACCTTTTAAGTTAAGGATCAACTTAGGCGGAAATTTAACGAACTAGTAAATAAAATTGTAAGTCTAATAGAACTTCATAAGAGATACTCATTGAGGGTATTCCTTGTACTTAGGTGATTGGAGGACGGGTTACCACTTCCCGAGGACTATTACGACTAGTGGATTTTCACTACATGGACATGTGAGTTTCATTTCTCAATTAATTATGCTCTTGATGTGCTTGTAGTAGTAGTTGCATTAGACTTAGGAAAAGATAAAATTGTGATTGAATGGTGATCTAAACTTGCATGAATGAACGATAAGTATATCGAGACAAGCTTGTTTGCAATAACCTTGTATGAGCTAATATAGATTGGAGAGTCTGAAATCTGTATGTCACTTTTAAATCTCAAATAATAACCATGATTATATGAATAAATTGTACATGCATATCACGTGAGTCACATATCATTGTCGAGTATGCCTTTGGTGGGATAAAGGTGTATTTGGGAGGTAGTGGGTCTTTACTGAAGGGGACTAGGGTTGCATGACTTATGGACCACCCCGTTCAAATATTGAAACTATGGTTGCATGACTTATGAACCAATATTAAAAATTGTGGTTGCATGTCTTATGGACCACCCCACTAAGATTGGGACTATGGTTGCATGTCTTATGGACCAACTTTGAATTGTAGTTGCATGACTTATGAACTACCCCAAACCCCGATGGAGGGCGTAAATCCATTCACTTATGACTACCGAAAAGTTATATGCCTGTTTGCTCATTTGCTTGTGCATTCATATGGTTGCTTAATTATAACTTGCTTATATAGACATTTTAGCTTGGTCGAGTATGTTACTTGGAAAATGAATCTCACTAAGCAATTAGCTTATACCCCAATAGTTTTTGTTGCAGTGTTCCTATTTTTGGATGTTCCGAAAGACACTTTGTGCAGGTTTACCACATTGGATTAAAGAGCTTTTGAGGAAGTCAGGACCTAGTATAGGCATGGACTTCTAGGAAAATCTCTTTAATGTAGATTCAGATATATGTAATTGGAGCTAAACGATGTAGACTCCTATTATTTTGGCGGGGGTATGCCCCCGTGGATTTTGTAAAGTTTAACTATTTATCTTGTTGTGATTTATATTCTTAATGCTATGTATGCTTTCTTAAGACTACTCGAATCAAAGTGTGATCCTAAAAGTTGTGTGAGTACACCTTACACTCAATATGTAAACTTATGGGATGACTAAGGATGCCATACTTAAGTTTAAATATCGAGTGTGGTGGACTGTCGCGTTTAGGGTACCCTTTGGGGCGTGACAAATACTAAGGTGGACTATAAAACTCTCTTATTTTTCAACATATGACAACTTTTGCCCTTTATCATAATTTATTGAAGATTTACTATTTTTAAAAACTTGATGACCATCATCAATGTGAGGGATAACTATTAGATATCTCATTGATTAGGAATGACCAAAATTTCCCTCTCCTTAATTAACAAATGAAATTCCTTTGCCCTTCTTTATAAATATTTTTCTGTATATTACATTATTCTTAATGCTTCTATTATTGCTTTTTTTCTGTTCTTTCTTTTTCTTTTTTTCGGGACTAGTCTATTTTAGTCCCAAGATGCCTTGATGAAGCTAAGGTTCATAATAATTGATATTAATACCTTGCTTATTATTATTATCTTGCTTCTTACCTTTTTCTTATATTTTCATCATTTTCATATTACATGCTCATATTTATGTATCATCATAATGATATTGTCTCAACAATATTTAAAGTGGAATTTTTCTTTAATAGAGGAACTTGAAACTAAAACCCTTTTATTATGTAACTAGTCACCAAATAAAGAAACTTGTCGACAACAACTTAAAAAAAATGTATTTTTACAACTTCTTATCAAACATTTCCCAAAGTTTTCCTAAGTATCAACAAGGATAATTTTACTAAAGAAACAAAGGAAAAATGAAACTAAACTCTCTTTACATACATCAAGATTTTGTTTTTACCCATCTAGGAAAATTATTTCTACAACCTCTTTTCAAACCCACCAAGATTTTTCTTAAATAACAATAAAAATGTTTTTTCTCAAAGAAGTTAACTAACAAAATAAACATTTTCTTTTATTATGATAAGTCACATAAAGTTTATTAAAACTTATTAATAATAATTATTTGATAAATAAACTTTCCTCAAAAAGCTTACTTGTAGAAATTTTTACCAAAAGTAATAACTAAACTAAGTTTTATAAGTTAAGATAAAATCAACTCACTAAATTATAAACTCACTTAGAGAAATAAAAGTTTGCCAATGTTTCTAAATGATAAACTCATTTTCAAAGAAATAAAAGAATATAAATAGTAGTTGTTTAAAAAACAATAGATATTATAAAAAATTTAAGAAAATATTAAAACATGATTTCCTTCTAAGTAAAATTGGTTAAAGAGTTAAAAGACCAAGTTTTAGAAATAAAGTTTATTTTTAAAGAAGTTGAAAAACGAAAATATAAAAAGACTTGTTTATCAAAGTCATTTCTGTCACGCCCCAAAATATGCCCTACACGTGACAGTCCGCCACACTCAACATTTAAACTTAAGTAAGACAACCTTAGTCTTCCTATGAGTTTGAACCTCGAGTGTAAGGCTCACTCTCAACATACATAGATCATACTTTGCTTCATAGTAGCTTAAGGAGACATACATAGCAACAAGAATGTAAATCATGACCGTTTTACAGAGAATTATTCTATTACATGAACTAGGAGGGTATACCCCCGATACAATGCTAAGAATTCTCGAGCTCACATAATTCCTTGTATTATCCTTCAGACACTGGTTCCGGGAAACATGATTAGAAGTTGTAAACCCCGGTTTTTCAAGTAGCTAAGATAACCCTAGAACCGGAAACCCAAAACCCTAAACCGGAATAGCTCAAGCCTGGAGTGAGAACTAGGAACCCTAATTCCGGCTTTTCCTCGGTTTCCAATTAATAAACTTTTCTAAGAAAATTTACTTTTGATTATAATTCTTGAATATATTTCAAACTAAGAAAATATTTGATTTCAAGAAAATTTCAATTCCGGGTCATCCCGAGACCCATTATAGAAAAACGTGCCCCGGAACTAGAATTTCAAAAATATTCTTATGAGTACTCATTTGAACCGAAATAAAATAAGGATTTCAAAAATATATTTTTCATAATTTTCCGGTTTATGAAAAATACAGTTATAGCCTTTTTATTCGTATTTCATTACTACCGGAAATTAAATTGTCTTGTCAACTATTCATTACTATTCATAAAGTACCACCTACACTACCTAGTCTACCTATTAGCCTACCCTACAAATCTAACTCTTAACATCAATCACATCTCTCCATTCTTCCATGCTTTAGTCCTTTCAACTTCACTTTAATTTTGACACTTGATATAAATCAAATCAAGGTTAAATCAAATGAAACAAACAAGCTTTTTCCCCCCCATGCAAGGCTCAAACCGGCGCCATTATGGCCCCCCACATCCATGCCATTTGATTTTTTTTTATTTCTTTTCTTATCTTAACCTAATTCACTTTCTATATAAACTAACTTTTCTCTCTCTCCTCATTCTTTCATTCTCCACTTTTACAAAGTGTGAAAAAGCTCCTAATCCTCTCTTCTTTCCCCTTTGGCCGAAACATTTGAAGCCCCACACATCACACAACTTCTCATTTTTCTCTTCTATCTTCCATCCACTTCAAGTAAGTATGATCTACTACTTCCAACTCATAAAACTTGTTATGGCTAAGTGATTTTTGGTATCTCAACTCTATGTTCCCATGATCTTTAGTAGGAACAATGAGATATCAAACAAAAATCCCGAACCATTACAAGTAGATCTATCTTTTAAAGGAGTTTCTATACCAAAAGCTTTACTTTTATCCATCAAAAAGTCTTTTAAACAAAGGATCTTTTATAAAAATATGGTTTTTATGTTTTTAAAACTCATTTAAGCTTTTGATAAAGTAGATCCATCATCTTGTTACTCATGATCATGTAGGCATTTATAGTTTCATTATTATTTTGTTCATATGTGCATAAATAGTCTTTAACACTTTTGTCTTTAGTAAATGACTTTCTAGTGTATAGATCTATATATATATGGGTCCATGAAGTCAAAAAGAAAAGTACTTTACAAGAAAAAGACTTTTGAAAATTCGGATGACTTTGAAAACCAAGGTCAAAAACACTTTTAACAACTTCTAAACATTATTTTTAAGAGAAATAAAGCCTATGGGTAATAGATAATGTTTAGTAGTATTTTTCATGAGTCTAAAGGAGTTTTTACTAAAGAAAATGTTGAAAACAAGAAATGAAGTCCATAGGAGTTTTGAGTTAAAAGTTATGAAAACCAAATTCGTAATAATGGATGTAGGGTTAGAAAACACTATTTTTCCAACTTCAAAAATGATATTTTCTTAAATAAATGAAGTCCTTAGGATATAGGTATAATAGATACTTAAAGTTTCAAGTATAAAATATATTTTTCCTAAAGGAATCAACTTGAAAATGAACTTTGTAAATTCGGATTTTTGGAAACCCCATAGTAAAAGACCCACTTAAAAGTTTGTAAATGTAGATTTTATTAAAGAAATAAAGGCCTTAGGATATAACTAATATAAGGATCAAAATTTCTTTAAATAAAGTAGAGTTTTTCCAAAGGAAATCCATGTAAAATGTAGATGTGGTCAAATGTAGTAAACTCATTACTAAATATTGAGAGGAAATGGTTTCTAAGGAAAGTTTGTTTTCTAAAAATCGTTAAATCTAAAAGTTATAAGAACATAGACTCTTAAGGTTCACATCATGACATTCATGATAGGGAAAATCATTTCCATTGCATTTAGCATCATATTACACTTAGGAATCTCAAATGCATTCATGAAAACCGCATTTTTGGAATCAAGGAACCCGCTGTACAGATCTGATCCCTCAATTCCGAGGCTTAGATATTTTCAAAACTTGATTTAAACTTCATATTTGGAAAGCTCTTTCGAAGTAGATAGGAATCGGTATATAATTTGCGAAATTCCGACTTAAAACGACCAAGTTATGGCCATTTTAAAACGGAACTTCGGAAATGACGCGAATTCCGATTTCACTAAGTTTCCTTAGAGTTTTAGTGTCCTAAGTTGATAGAATACTTATTAGGGTAATTTCTTATATGAATAGGTGAACCCGTGGACGGTGACGAGTTACCTCCGGATTATTACTACTAGAAGACCGGAGTACCGATGGCGGAGTGAGTTTTTCTTCCCAATTCATTTATTGTATGTGCTTGTAAAGTAGTGCACTAGAATGTAGGTCAATTGAATGGAATATGAATAATGGGGATTATTGGGAAATTATATGATTGTTGATATGAGAAACAAATTAAGAATATCGAAACCGGGTGATAAACTTTGATTGTATAGTTAGCTATGATGGATTGTCTGATAAATTGATTGATCGCCTAAGTAAATTGGCTTAATCAACTACTTGAGTAAATGATAAATTGACATGTGCATATCACAAGGGGATGGAGCATGAGCATTTGTAGGTTAGTCGTGAACCATAAACGACATCGAATAATCGTAGGTTAGTCGTGAACCATAAACGACATCGAATAATCGTAGGTTAGTCGTGAACCATAAACGACATCGAATAATCGTAGGTTAGTCGTGAACCATAAACGACATCGATAATCGTAGGTTAGCCGTGATCCATAAACGGGATATTGTCGTACCGCAGGATTCGTTAATCTGCTAACCCGGGATGGAGGGCGCAATTCCATCCACATATGATTTCCGGTTGGTCATATGTATGTTGAACTCATGTGTTTGATGCATACACTTGCTTGATTAATAACTTGGTTGAATTGTTGTGATATAAATGTTTTTGTGGGAGATTACACTCACTAAGCTAGTTAGCTTACATCCCTACAGACCATTCCTTTTGCAGCTTACGCATTTATGGCTTAGGCGAAGAGACCCGGCTGAACAGGTACCGAAGCTAGGAGTTTTCCCTAGAAGTTATAATTTTTTATTAGACTTCCATAGAAAACTTCTAAGACTTGGATGACTGTAATGGACCGCTAATATTCTTTTGCGGGGGAATGCCCCTTAGAATTATGTAATATTTATTTATGTTCATGAATTATATCCTATTGCCCATGCATGCCAAATTAAGCTTTTATCTCCATTCGGACTTGTACTCTATTGTGTAAAGGTACGCCTTACATCTATATGAGACTCCGAAAGACTAAGGTGGTAATTCGGGAATCTTATATGGCATGTGGCGGACTGTTACGTTTAGGGTACCCTATGGGGCGTGATAGAAGTCCATTTCTACTTTTAGGTCCCGGCCTTAACAAAAGCTCCTCAATCTCTAAGAGTCGTACTTGATGTCCACGGGTCCTCGGAGATAACCAAAGGTATTCATACTGCAACAGGAAACTATTGGGGTATAACCTACACTAGCTTAGTGAGTGAAAACTTCCAAATCACAATTAATACGAAACATTCAAGCAAGTAATTAATCATCCAAGTGGAATGCATCAAGTGAGTGAGTTCAACAAACATATGACCAGCCGGAAATCATATGTGGATGGACTTACGCCCTCCATCCCGGGTTAGCAGATTAAGGAATCCTACGGTACGACGCCGTTTAAGCTCACGGTCAATTGAACAATAATTCGTTTTATGGATCACGATTAACCAACATATTCGTTTTATGGATCACGAAAAACCAACCAATGCTAATGCTCCATTCCCGTCATGATATGAATGAGTCCAATTATAATTGAAGTCAAATATATATTAATTCAATTCTTTTAGGTAACCAACAATTATTCGCAGACAATCAATATAAAATGCTAGCTAATCAATCAATAGCTTAACACCCGGTTTCGATATTTCTTAAGTTCCATTTCACACATCAACAATAGACAAATATATAATTCCCATATACCCCATCATGCATAATCATCTTTTATCTTTGCCTAAACAACTAATGCCACTATCATTACAAACACAAGCAATAATTGAGAGTGGAAGTAGTACTCACTCGGCCATGGTATGCCGGTCTTTTAATAACGGTAGTCAGGTGATGGGGTATCGTCGTGCTCGGGATCACCTACCAAATAAGAATAGCCTAATAAGACTTTCATCACTCAACTAATTCAAGCTATGCATCTAAACTAATCAAAGTCGTGATTCTCGCTACTTGCGGAAGTTCCAACTTAAAACGACCATAATTTGGTCATTTTAACTCGGAATTTCATAAATTTTATATCGATTTCTATCTACTTCGAAATATCTATCTAATTCTAATATTATTTTCAAGTTTTGAAGATATTAAGGTCACGGAACAGAAGGGTCAGATCTGTACTGTAACGTGTCCATTTCTGGAAAAATTGTTTTGCATTTAGTAAAAATGTTTTTAATCGATAACTCATGCGTAGATGGAATATGAATGAATTCCTAGTATGAATGTCATGTAATGAGTTCATTATATGCATGATCTTGATGATTTTTTGATAATGAACTCTTAAGAACTCCTAATCATTACAAGACTTCACATTAGCCCTTTCCAAAAATCCATTCTTTCCAAATTTTTGCATCTTCTAATATTTTAGGATCCTACTCCTAAGATTTACTTGTTATCTTAACTAAAAACAAGTCTTTATCATCTATACCATCCAAGACCTCCATTTAAGCATAAAAACTCACATTTTTCACTTTGTAAATATGTTTTTAAATGAGCTTTTCACAAAAATCCGAATTTTGGAAAATTTCATTTCTTGCATCTTCCTTATGAGAAAACTTGTTTAATGCACCAAAATTTGAAGCTTTATTATATCTATTGGCTAAGGACTCCATTTGACTCATAAAACATGCAATTTAAGCTTGGACACTAGGTGTTTATGTAGGCATTATTTCAAAATACGAATTTAACATACTAATCATTATCTCAAGATTTTTCATTCTAACTCCACTACTTGTTTTACATTTTACTCATGCCCAAACTCATTTAAACTTATGAAAATCATTCCTTAAGGGTATCTGTTACATATACCTTCCATTTCTTATGCAAAATATGAGTTTTAAAGTGGTTTCAAAGGTTTTTAAAATGGGTTTCAAAAATCATCCGAATTTCCATAAAACATTCCTAGTAAAAATCCTTCCTTTTTCAAGTTTCTTGCTTCCTATACATGAAGATCTACCATCTAACACATCTATATACATGCAAGACTAAGCTTTTATGATCATTAGTGCATGGAAGCTCAAGATATCCATATGAACATGAATGTAGATGAAGGCATGAATGTCTAAACACTAGATCTACCATATGCAATGCATGAATCATGAGTTTCATGGCATGAACATAAATTTCTATACAAGATTCCTACTTTACATGCATGAACAAGATGATAGTTCAACAAAAATTCATTTAAACACTAGATCCACTTCTTGTGATGGCTTGATATTCTTGTATAAGTGTTTTCATGTCCCTAACATGTGCTCATTGGGATTATATGTGAAAACACACAAGAAAAGTCTTGCCATTACAAGATTTAGTAGGAATAAGGCTTGAAATCATCATACCAAAAGAGATTTGAAGTAGAAAAGAAGAGGAAATGAACTTGTGTGTGTGAGTGTGAGGGGAGGAGGAGTCACGGCAATAGGAGGGAAGGAGGAGAGAGTGTTTTGTGATTTTTGGAAAATGAAGAATGAAATGAAGGAGAGGGAAAGTTAAGGATTATTTATATTAGTGAATTTAGGGTTTGTTTGAAGTAATAAAAGAGATAAAATAAATCAAATTGGGGCATATAGGGAGGGGAATGATGCCGGCCATATGGGGTTGTGTGTGTGTGTGTGTTGAAATTTGATAAATTTGAAATTGTGTAATAACATGTAATAAAAGTGATAATTTAATAGGAGACAAAAATTTCTTGGAAAAGAAAATATAATTGAGTGGTTGTAAGGATGTAAGAATAGGGTATGGGTAGTGTGTAGTGTAGGTTGTACTTGTGAATAGTAGACAAGACATCTACTTTACCGGTTGTAAAGAAAACACGGGAAAAAGGCTATAACTGTAATTTTTATAGCCGGAAAATTATAAAATTGATATTTTTGAATCCTTATAAAATTACGGTTCTAATAAATATTCCGGAATATTTTTTTGAGTTCATGGTCCCGGGGCACGCTTTTCGTAATTGAGCTCGGGAAGGCCCGGAATTGAAAACTTCCCGAATTTGAAACTCTCAAAGGTTTAAAATATACTTTAGAACAATAATTCATATTCATTAACTTTATAAAACTTCTTTTGTTACGAAACAAAAGGAAAGCCGGATCTAGGGTTTCTAAGCCCTTCTCACTAAGCTTGAGCCAGACCGATATAGGGTTTCGCTCTCCGGTTTTCGAACTTTGTCCAATCACTATCCAATCACTAGTAGAACTAGGGTATACATTATAAGAATAATAATAATAATAATAATAATAATAATAATAATAATAATAATAATAATAATAATAATAAATTAGGTAACTAATAATATTAAATCGTACTGGAAGACTCACTAATTACTGGTAGTAATGAAATACAAGTAAATTTGCAAAATCGGTAATTCTAGCTATTTGAAAATCTGAAAAACTAATAATTTAGAGATCTTTATAGAAATATGAGTCTACGGCATTAATAACATGTTTTTAACACTTCGAATCCCAGGGCGCGCTTTTCGAAGTCGGTACCTGGCTGCATTGGAATAGGTCGAAAACTCGTTGATCTCATCCTTTATAGCATCCTAAGCTTAACACGAACCAATTACACCTTTTCCTCTTATTCCGACTCCTTGGTTTAGGAACACGGAATTACCGGATCTAGACCATGGAGTTTCTTGGGAGTTACAGGGACTTAGGTTTCCCGATTAACTTTCCGGTCTACACCTTTGTCAATTTGGAAACTGATATTATATACTTATATGACTTATCTGATTGGTGAGATTTATTTTAAGGTCGGTTTTCATGAGTATTTAATATCTCACAACGTTCTCGGAATTCTTTTGGGTTGAGTTTTATTCCCGAAGGTTAATCATTATTCACTTCTTAACAATTTGTTTTAGGGCTCTATTATATCCGAATTTATAAGTTGGAGTTAAATATAAAGTTTGTCATACGTAGAGGTTTTAGAATGGAAGTATATTGGGTTACTATTTTATTTCTGAGGCTCCTTATTTTTCTCACGATTCAGAAATTTCCAGATTCATTCGGAATTTGGGACTTGTCGAAGTTCGGTTTTAATTCGGAGTGACTTTCAGGGTTTTATTTCCCAAGTTCATCTTTAGAATTATTTACTGAAATTTTCCAGGGCTTACAATTTCTTTAAAAGAAAATATACACAACTCAAATTATTATAAGTTACCAACAACTTAATAAAACTCTTGAAAACTTCATTTTTGTCACTAAAAGTAAATTTGTAAAAGACCAAAGCTAAGAGAAAATTTATTTTAGAAAAGAAATTAGAAAAAAAATAAGAATATACTTATAATAACTCAAGAAATTATGAAATTCTTTCAAAATACTTAGGAAAGAAATTGTTAAGATACAAGACTTCAACACCGTAAGACATTGTTTTACGAAATATAATCTTTGAGCCAACACCATTAGGATCTTACATACAATATGAGTCTATACGTATATTCAAAGGATTTTTCCAACTATGTGAATATCTACATTTTGATACAAGTATTTTCGGATAAAGAAAAATTTGCAAACTTATGTTTTGAAAACTACAATTTTCGTGATGAATCTGTACCCTAGGGTTTTAACCTAAACAACCTTATATGATAAAAATAACCTTAGAAATAGATAGATCTTTTTTATTAGGTAGAAAACGATATATATGCGAAATTCCAAGTTAAAATGAGCAAGATATGACTATTTTGAATTGGAATTTCATTATATGCGATTTTTGACGAATATAGTAATAGAATTAGAAAGTTTAAGTAGAATTTCTACAAAATGCTCAACTGAGGTAATTCTTTTGTCGAGGTGATGAGGAATACAGGATTTCTCTTCCTGAGGATTACTATGACTAAGAAAATTGTAAAATGGAAGAGTGAGTTATTCTTCTTAATTTCGTTACTTACTTGTACTTGTAGAATAGTGGCATTAGTATACTAAAAAAAGATAAAAATGGACATGTATGGAGAATTTAGAGATATGTGGATATGTGATTCTATGCTTATGTGATGAAATGAGAATTAAAAATATCACAACTACGAATTGCTTGTTTAAGTATTTTGTCTACATGTATGCTTGCTTATTGTTTGCCAAATTGTTTGATCGCCCCTAATAAACCTTAATAAGGTTTGGCTTAAGAAAAAAAAAATACTCAAGCATAGCATCCATCGAGTCATATTTCTTTTGTATGACTGCTACTCTTACGCGTTGAGTTTTGATGGGCTGTTATCATGCTCTGACGCGAGCTACGTTCTTTCCTAGAGAATTTGAATCGCTTAAGGAATGCGACTCTAGGTTCGAAGCCAAGCCAATCAAAGCTTTGGGCGGGGGCTTGGGGACTAGAAGTAGATGGTCAAAGATCTTCATCAACAATTCCCTAACCTTCAATACAGAGGGGTAAATCCGTTCTATATATAGTTTCCAGATAACTATATATATTTGTGTAATCACATGATTTTTGCATAACATGCATATCATATGCATGAAATTTAATTGAACTTGTTTGAAATCATAGTGCAAATTAAAAGGAATACCTCACTAACCTAGTTGTAGCTTATACCCCCATAGATTTTTGTTGAAACAGGTATACATGTGGCTCTATTTAAAGATCATGATGTTAAGGAAGTCATGGATGGATTTTAAATTCTTGTAGAGGCGATGGGAATATAGGATGAAGTTATTCTATAAATTCCTTATATGTAATGTATGCTATGTTAGTATTTTGGAGATTCCTAAAAGAATGTATTTATATAGATTTAGAGACAATAGCGGGTATGCCCCTAAGATATGTAAACAATAATGTTTATATTTTATGATAAGTATTCACTTTGTCTTATTACTTGATCGTTATCAATGTAAATTGTGCTACTCCGATATGTGCCCTTAGTTGTGATGTACGCCTTGTACATGATATGGAAGTCTTTACATGACTAAGGTAGTCATTCTTAGGCTTTAGTATTGTGTACGATGGACTGTCACTTTTAGAGTACCTCTCGGGGTGTGACATAAACACCTTCTTTTCATAATGTAGTAACTTAAGTCTTAGTAAAATAATTTGTTAGTATTCAAAGTTTCACAAAAAGCTTAAGATTTAAAGTCTTTTCAACTCCATAACAAAACGAAGAAAACAAACTAGTTTTTAAAGTAAGACAAAATCAACCTAATAACTTATAAACCCACTTAGAGGATTAATGATTTTTCAAGTTTCTAAAGAAGAAGTCTATTTTAAAAAATAACAAGCATATAAATATGATAAGATCAAAAGCAAAGGATTTTATCAATAAAGATGATTTATTTTCAAATAAAATTTGTAGAGTAAATAAAAGACCAAGCTTTATAAGCAAAAATTTATTTTTAAGGAGTTAATAAACAAGAATATAAGAGGAAATAACTCATTTGTTAAAACCATTCTAAAGGCAAATTTATAAATAGGTTATTAACAACTTAATAAACTTTTGAAAACTTTTTTTTTTTTTTATCACTAGAAGTAAAAATTGTAAAACCAAAGTTGAGGGAAAAGTTTATTTTTTTTGGAAAAAGGAATGAGGAAAATAAAATAAGAATGTACTCATTTTTAATAACCTAGGAAAATATAAAATTTCTTCAAAACGCTTTGAAAAGAAATTTGTCAAGTTTAAGTTTAAACACTTCAAAATGAATTGTTTTATGAAATAAATCGTTGAGACACTATCACTAGAATTTTTGCATATAAAGTGAGCTTATATATATACACAAAGGATTTTTCAATTATATATACATATTTATATTTTTTTTAAATGATTTTTTAATAAAGTTGAGCTGGAAAATTGTTTTGCAAAATCTAGAAATTTCTGTTTTGAATTGTACGAGGTGTTTAGCAACCCAAATGACCTTATATGTAGGAAATAACCTTATAAATGGATAGATCTTTTCGAGTAGGTAGAAATCAGTATATAATATGCGAAATTCCAAGTTACAATGAGCAAGTTATGGTCATTTTAAATTAGAATTTCATTCTATGCGAATTTTGACGAACTTAGTTGAATAGAGTTACAAGTTTAAGTAGATCTTCCAAGAAATACTCATTTTGGGTGTTTCTTTTGTATAAATAACGTGGAGTCCGAGCTACCCTATCTGGAGGACTATTTCGACTAATGAGCTTTTGATATGGCCAAGTGAGTTTAAATTCTCGTAAGTGTACTTATGTATTTGCTTGTAGCTCAGTGACACTAGATTTAGGAAAAGATAAAATATGAAAGCCCATGTGGTTTTGCTTACATGGTTGAAATTATGATAAGAATATCAAGGCAGGAATTGGTAACTAATCATTGTATGATTTAGTTTAGTATTGATTGTCTGCAAATTCTATGGTCACTTATAAAATGACTAATGCTATGCCATGATTACTTAAATTAAATGATTCGTGCATAACACATAGTGAGTCACATTGCATTCATTACTATACCCTTGGTGGGACAAGGGCATAGTAATGAGGTCGGGGATCTGAAATCATAATTTATGACTTTGATTGTCTGAAAATAAATGGTGAGTGGGCACCTTAATCAACTACATTTTAGCGATTAGTAGGAATGTACAAAACTACAAAATATATTATTTGCGAACTATGGCTTCGTTGGCCGAAACACCTCACCACCGAATTGAGGGGTAAATTCATTCAAGCATATGATTCTCGAAAAACCGTATGTATTGTTTGCTCATGTAATCGCTTGCATTTCAAATGCTTGATTAAATAACTTGGGTGATTATTGATTGATTAAGTACTTTATTTATGGATATTTTTTTTACTAAGCAAAGAAGATTACCCCCTTATAGATATCTCTTGCATTTTCCCCATTTATGGTTGAAGCCCCAGAGGTATTTCTCGCAAGTATTACCTTTTGGCTTAAGGAGTTTTTGGAAGAAGTTAAAGTCTAGATGTAGACTTAAACTTCTAAGTAAATCTCCTTGTAATTATTTTGTTTATGCTTTGCTAGACTACATGATGAACTATATCTTTTAGAGGGGAATGCCCTTTTGATGATTGTAAGACCTTTATATAATTTCCTATTTCAAGTTATTATGTTGTGATTTCCATTCTTGAACTACTATATGAATGTCTTATTAAACAACTTGTTTCAAAGTTAGTTCTCTATGGTCGTGAACGTACGCCTTACACCTGGTATCAAAGCTTATGGGATGACTGAGGTAGTCATACTTAAGCTTTAATATTGAGTGTGGCGTATAAGCACAATCAAGTAAGATAAATTATGGAAATAAAACTCACTTGGTCATGGGTTTACAGGTCTTCAATCAAAGTAGTCTTCTAGATATGAGAGATCCTCCTCATAATCACCTAAACAAGAAAATACCCATAATGAGTATTTCTTGATAGTTCTATTGAAATTTGACAAAACTCTGTCATTAAGTTCGTCAAAATTCGTATGGAAGACAATTCCAACTTAAAATGGCCACAACTTGCTTATTTTAACTCAAAATTGAGCATATTATATACCATTTTCTACCTATTCAAAAAGATATATCTATTTCTAAGGTTTTTTCTATCAAACAAGGTCTTTTAGGTTGAAAAACATGGGTGACCAAATTCACCATGAAAATCCCAGCCCAAAAACAATTATTTCAAACCTCAACTATTCAAAAATCCTTTGATAATTACTTAGTTATTAATACAGATTGAAAAACCCTTTTTATACATATACAAACTCATATCTCATGCATGATTCAAGTTTTGTTGTCCAAACTATGACTTTATAAAAAACAATATCTTTTGAAAAATGTGAAAAATCAAAAGTTAAAAATTTTCCTTTTGTAAGTCCTTGAGATAAAACCATAAATTTTTAGTTTATTTAAAATGAGTGTCTTTATGTTTTATTTAGTAGTTTCTTGGGTGGTTTTCATAAAAATAAACTTTTAAATTTTTCTTTAGAAAAATCTCTCACTAGTGTTATTTGCACTATAATTTCTCAAGTATTGTTTTGATAATTATTTTGATCTTCTAAGTTGACTCAAAGCTTGTTTATTTCTTTGTTAAGGAGTTTCTTTAATTTAGTTTTTAAGAATAAATTTTATAAGAAAGAATTATCAATATTTAAAATAAATTTAGCAAAAACAAGCCTTCTTATGGTTTTTGAAAAGGCTTTTTCAAAATAGAATATTTTTACTAAATCATAGTAAGTTCTCTTTGATTTTTGTAAAAGTAAAGTTCGTTGAAACAAAATTCTAAGCTTCAGTTGGAAATTCTTATAACATAAATTTATTTTGGAAAAGTTTATTTTCTATCTTTGTATTTTAGACAACAATCATGAATATGAGCATGAGTATGATGATATCTACAAGAAAAAAAAAAAGAAATTAAACAAAATAATAAGCAACATAATATAAGTTTAAATATTGGGAGTCTTAGCTTCATCAAGGCTCCCAAAGACAAATAATAAATTCCATCCCGATATAAAATAAAAGAAAAGAAAAGAAAGAAAAAGTTATTTTAGCTTGATGATGACAAGTCTAAGATTAGAAAGACTAGTCTTAAAACATAAAAGTAAATAAACTGCAATAACAAGTGAACTTATATGCTCTAAAAGATATATATATATATATATAGCTACATAGATATATTTAGTTAGATATAAATATGGAAGCATAATAACAACAGTAATATAAACAATATAACAACATAAAAATAAATATGGATTTATGAATAAGAACAAAACATGAACATAGAATTGCTTCCATAACATATAGTTTAGGAAACACACTTTATGGTCATGTTAAGTTACATGACATGATAGTAAAAATATGAAAAGAACTTTACCTAAAGATAAGATAAGAGTAGTAGATATAAATGGGTTTTGTGTATGGAGAAGAAGAGAGTGTGGGAGTGTTTTGCGAGAGTAATGGCAAGAGTATTTGGGAGTAGAATTTGAGAGAGTTTTTTGTAGTAAATTTATGGGTAGTGAATATGTGAATGAAGTGAAAGAGGATGAAGGTATTTATAGGAAAATGAGGAGAAGATTTTGAGTGAATTAATTAAATTAAAATTGAGATAAAATAGAGAAAGAGAGTGGGGTAGGGGCATCGGCTAAGAGGCAAAAGAGAGAGAGAGATATTTTATTTTTTGTAGTTTTATGCATTAAAAGTAATAATATATAAGATAAATGTGATAAAAGTGAAATGAAAATAAAAAAAAGTAGTGGTATAGGTAGGTAGCGTGTAAGAGTGAATAGTAAAAAAGTAGAGATAGTGTGGATAGATAGAGTTGTACGATGAATAGTGTACAAGACATAAATATATTGGTAGTAAAGAAAATACGTGTAAAAGTGCGATATCTGATTTTTTTTGTTATCGAAAAATTATAAAACTGATATTTTTGAAAACCTTATATTTTTATGAGTCTAACGGTGTCAACGGAATATTTTTAATATTCCTGACCCCGGAACACGTTTTTCAAAACCAGTATCTGTTTGGGTTCGAGATGTATCAAATTTTAACCAATATGATATTTTTAAACATCCTTATATAATTACAAACTATTCTACATACTGAGCTTACATTTACTCTACACAAGTTAGGAGCGTGGGATTGTCAGACTTAAACTAGATTCTACAAGAGTTTTGCTGACCGTAGGGTTTCCGGTTGACTTATGATTTCGGGTTAGAGATAACATAAAACTTAGGAGTTTACAGTATCATTTGAACATATATGCTTGTATGCCTAACTACTATTTAAGGCGTTGTTTGTTTAAAGGAAAACCATTTCTTAATGAAAATTGTTTTTCTTTGAAAAGGTTTTCGTAAAATGTAGTATGCTTTTAGGTGTTTTGGTAATTTTGTGAAAATAGTTTTTCTTTGATGTTTTTTTGTTTAAAATACTTAAATAATAAAAACACTAATAATAAAACATATTTTATAATAAAAAATAAATCTACTTATATAAAAGATATGAAAAAAATTAATAATGAATGTCATTGGTAGTAAATTGTTGGTAGATGATAGGCAGAGCTCGTAATTGATAGTAAAATGACTTACATTTTTATAGTTCATAAGTTATTTTCTAACAAATAAGCTATGAATGAGTTATTGTTTCCAAAATAAGAGAAAATGTTTCTCAATAATTATCTCATTTTTCTTTAAACAAATATGAAAAAAAATGAAAAGAATTTTTTTGGAAAAGGCTACTTGTGTTTTGCTTAGGTAAAAGTTGAATGAGTAGGAGTTAGTGACACTGAAGGATGCAATAAATTTTGTACTTCTTGGATTATTTGATATAATGAAATAATGGGTAAAAATAACTAGGACCCCACATGGAGTTAGAAAAAGTGGATTGATTCACAAAATGAATTTATTTTCCGCATTTTACTTTGATTTGCATTGCGAAAATCATTTTAAGCTTTTGAACATTTAATCAATAATCAAATGCTACTTTAAATATTAATTTTGATTATATCACAAATTAAAAAACTAAGTGTGTTTTACTAACATATCTTACATTGCAAAAAAGTTTTAAAATTTATTTATTTCCTTCGTAATTTCTAACCTTTTCTTTCCGCTTTTCATCCCTTCAACTGCCTTCCCCCTTAAAAAATAACTTAAGATGACATACGGGCTTGGTCGTGATTTTTAAATTTTTGCCCAAAAAAGAAAAAAAAAGGGGCGTATTTCAACCAAAAACGTCATAGGACTCCCTTGATTTTAAAATTATTTCTTTCCTACAGGTCTCACTTCGAATTCAATAAATACACTCATCACCTCATGTTGACCATCACCCCAATTAAAGAATTCCTGTTGACCAAAGTAAACATTAAACAAAACAACAAACCCATCGTTTTTCCGCCCTTTTTTTATATGTTTAAGAAGTGATAATCAATCATTATTATAAATTATTTTTCCGACTTTGAGTGGATCTCAGAATCATACATCACAACTGGGGCAACCGGTACGTCCGGTCACATTACATTATCTGTCCTCTGTCCACTGGTTTGCCGCAAACGGAGATAACGATCGGAAAGATTTAACGGCTCCAAGTGAACGTCACTTGATGAGTGATTGTTGTCGCTATTTTATTGGGTAGCATGTAACAGTCGTTTGTCTCTAACCTAACGGAAAGTTGTTCTGACTCTGGAAAGAGAATTTGTCCTGTTATTACCAGGCAAGATCGCTGGACAAAGTAATTTTATTTTTAATAGTTACGGAGGTAATGAGAAGGCCACCATGGATTGTGATACTGTTCGACCAATCAAAAACAAATTTTTATGGAGCTTCACTAAATAAAGTAAACTTAAAACGTATACATATTTATAATGATAATACATATATAAATATTTACTCCTTTTAACCTATTAATAATATTTATTTGCATAAACCCAAAACAAGAAAAAAGATATTTTTGTACACATTGATTCTACAAAGTACATAAATCACATGCTGTTTTGGGCTTGCATAATATTCAATCGATGTGCAGACATAGCCACCTATCCAATACATCTAATTTAAATTTTTAGCAATTTAGCATCTTATCTTTAGATTTTGACAAATCAGTGTTTATACTTTCAAATTATATGCAATTCTACGTTTCTATTAACTAATATTTGACATACACTCATTTTAATGTGGGATAACAAAAAACATTTAGTAAAAAACGATGCTAAAATCTAAAAATGCGATACTAAATTATAAAAAATTAAAAGTAAAGATACTTGATCTGTCATTATCCAGTTATCAAAGTAAAGGTTTGTCAAATATTATTAAATAAAGTCACTAAATCACACATATTTTGAAATTATAAATACTAATTTTCTAAAATTTAAATATGAGATACTAAATTGTTAAAAATTGAATTTACATACACTTAGTCTTCATTTATCCTTATGTAGGGATTGGCACCTACAAATTGAAAATTAAAGTTGTAAACCTAAAGAATAAAACTAATACGATACACGTATATCCAATTATGTAAGCGATGCATATTATTATGCTTAAAAATTGTATATAGAATAATCATCTATCATACATATGGATGCATGATCATATATTACCATTTCATATACATGTTATTAGAGTATAGTGTGTGATTGTTGTTTTTCTTTTAAATCAAAATATAGATTGTAAAAATAATTATCAAAACATAAATTATATGATCGAAACATCACAAACAAAGAAATTAAAAAAAAACAATAGGTTTAATTTTCGCTTTCATCCACATTAAACACGTGTGTATTATCTAGAAATGAAATGAATCTATAGGTGGGGATTGCCTATTATAGCCATAAAGTTGGAGAGAGAGAGAGAAGAAAGTTGTATGCGACTTTCACTCAAGATACATATATGGATCATAGAATGATAAATTGGTAGTAATTAATTCAATTTTGACCTTATTTATACATATTTTATATTATATCTATACAAGCAAAAACAAATTTTTCATCCATAAAAGTTTTTAAAAGTAACATTTTTTTAGTCATGAATAGTATTGGAGTTTTAACCTTTATTCTTTTAGCACCTATATAACAAGTATACATTTTTCTAATATGTATTTTAAACTACAGATATATTGTATATATACATATTTATGCATATAACACAAATGGTGTTAGACAATGAATTGCATGTAGTTATTTACAATATATAACTTTACACCATATCAAAGATAGTATCAAAATATATGAGAAATACGATAATACAACATGATGTACTATTCATGAAATACCACTGTATTATTGTATGTTTAATTCATTTATTACTTAGCTTAAATGAAGTTTGACCAACCAAATATGATTTTCCTTTTTATTTGATAAGTGCTGATTTAAAATTTCACCAAATAGACAATTCAATTTCTTTTGAAGTTTCCCCAAAACCAAGCCAAACAAATTTAGTGATGTTACACATCCATTGTGATCTATGGCCCAATTTATAGACAGGCTTTATGGTCCATGCAAGAATTTCCCTAAAATAGTACGAAAGTTTATAGGGGAATTTAATAAGAGAGCAGGAGCAAAAAAGTTTCATCTTTATAAGTTGATTGGTGATTTCATGAATACTACTACTGCTACTGCTATTGCTGTTGCTACTACTACTAATAATAATAACAATAATAATAATAAAGTATTAGGAGAAATTTCAAATTATCTTCCTAAACATTTACTAGGTGTAGATTCACCTTCTAAACTTTCAAGGTGAGTTTTTTTACCTTTTGAACTTTCAAAAATTAACACAGTTAAGGATATTTAACATTTTTGTTAAAACAAGATAAGGGACTTGTGGAATTGTAAGCCCCGGAAAATTTCAATAAATAATTCCAAGATGAACTTCAAAAATAAACCCTAAAAATCACTCCAAATTAAAACCGAACTTTGACTAGTCCTAAATCATGAACGAATCTAGAAATTTCTTAATCTTGAGAAAATGAGATTCTTAAAAATAAAATAAAAAATCAATAGTCTACAAATTCAAAACCACTACATGCGACAAATTCTATACTCAACTTCGAATTGTAAAATCAGGTAATATAGAACCCAAAAACAAATTATTAAAAACTAAATAACGATGAAACTTTTGGAAATAAAACTCAATTCAAGAATTTCGAAAACGTTAAGAGATATTAAATACTTACAAAAATAAAATTTAAAATAAATTTCTCAAATTAAAAATGTTTTATAAACATAAAATATCAGTTTCCAAATTGGCAAAGATTTAAACCAGAGAATCACCCGAAAACCCTAAGTAGAATACAATATTTTAAGTCCGACAATCTAACGCTCTTAACCCTAGAGGCCGAGGTGTAGTTTAAGTATATAGAATAGCTCGTAGTAATATAAGTTCACTTAAAAATATCAAATTGGTAAATTTTTGATCTATTTCGAGCCCGTTCGGATATAGACTTCGAAAAGCGTGTCCCGAGGCTCGAGATATCAAAAATATACCATGAATACCGTTAGACTCGTATTTTCATAAGGATTTCAAAAATATAAGTTTTATAATTTTTCGATAACTAAAAATATCTGATTTTACAATTATATTCGTATTTTATTACTACCAGTAATTAATTAGTCTTTTACATTATTTACTTCTATTTCATTGCACAATTTTATTATTCTTATAAAGCCTTATATTTTTAGATAAATATTTTGTATATTATAGAAAATTTTGTTTTTCTAAAATTTAGTTAGTTTCGGGTTTTTACGGGATCAGTTTCTATTTAAGACCCGATACTAAAAATAAAATAAATTAATTTAATAATTTTAAAATATTTGAAAAATATTTTTATTTTCATAAAAATAATTTTTTATAATTTTTCGAGTTATAAAAATATCATTTATAGCTTATATTCGCGTATTTTGATCATACCGGTAACTTATTTGATAATTCACTAAAATAAATTAATTAATTATCTTATTTTAATTATGAAAAATCTGCTACAAATATTTGGAATGAATTTTCTATTTTTATTTTATTTTATTAAGAAAGTATTCTTACAACCCATACTTTTAAGTACACCTTTCACACATCACTTTTTTTTTCACTTCAATCTTTCTACACTTTATCCCACACTTCATGGCAGAATTTTCTCTTCTTTTTGCTGCCCTTGTCCTTTAATTTACTCCCAATTTGATTAAAATAAATCTATTCTAATCCTTCTTAAAGAAGCAACACATACACATTAATTACACATTTAAATTTCAAGTCAAAATTCAAACAAATTCCCTCTCTCTCTCTTCTCACTTTCACGTGCAGCCCCCTCCCACAAATCTTCCCTTGTTTTATTTATTTTTTCTTTCTTTTAATTAAATGCACTCCTTCTCTCTCTCTTTCTCTTTCATTTACACCTTTTACTCTTTTCCATTCCTCATCTTTTTCTCTCTCTTTTTCCTCTCTTTCTTTCTTCATTTTGTTCTTGTTCTTACAAGAACGTAAGCTGCCCGTATCTCTTCTTAGAGCTCCCACACATATTTTTTCAAGATTCTTGGATAAAACTCTTTTCCAAAGCTTCCTTAGATGATGTAGGTAAAGTATAGTGAAAGTTTCATGCATCAAATGACTTTCCATAAGCTTAAAGCTAAGGATGATGATGCCAAAAAAATGAAACACTCTTCATGATTATTATCTTGTATCATTATTATTTTCTTGTTAAAAGTAGTTATCTTTTGTAGATCTAACTTTTTTGTAGCTTTGATTTTTGTTTATGCTTTAGATCTTGTTATTTGAGTTATTGTTTTTGTTATTGCTAATGATTTATGCATATATTCACCATTCACATAACTATCTTAGTGTTCATGCATTTATAACTAATATAGTAAACTAGATATAGTTGTTTTGAGTTCATAAATGCATTAGACTTTTGTTTTATGTTCATAAATAACTTGTAGTAGCATGATGATAGTAGGAAAGTTTTAGAAAGCTCAAGATCTATTTTATTTTCAACAAAAATCATTTTTAAAAATTCGGATAAAAAGGGAACCATATTTAGAAAAACTATTTTTCAACTTCAAAACGTGTATTTTTCATTTAAAATGAAGGGCTTAAGGGATAGATATCATAAATGAATGATTTTGAGGAGTAAAGTTTAGATCTATAGGTTTATTGTAATGGTTGTGCTATGGGTGTGATGGGGAGGCTTATATGCATGTAAAAAGGGTTGAGCCAAACCCATGTGGGACTATCCTTCACGCCATGTGTAGCAGAGCCTGACTGGGTCTGTAGTACCCTACTGGGGTGGACTCAGGGAGGGGAATTGGGCAGGCCAGACACTGCAAAGTGGTAACGCTGGGGACCCCACATGCAAAACACCCAACCCTTTTTACATGCATATAAGCCTCCCATCACCCATAGCACAACCATTACATTTATAGTTTACTACCATGCATTTTTTTTATATTCATGTTCATATTATGTGTAGTCTTAGATTTGAACTTGAATAAAAATAGTAAAATTCGTATCTTGACATAATCTATATTTAAAAACCACTTTCCAAGTCTCAAAATGAAAGTTTTAGTTGGGAAAATGAAGGTTTAGTGGATGTATATCATCAAGACTTCTTTTTACAAGAATCAAAGGTGATTTTCAAAAGTTATTTCCAAAATAAAAATCTTATTTTCGGATTTAGGCAAATGCCTAGTTTAAAAACATGTTTTCCAACTCAAAAATGAAGATCTTATTCAAGAAATGGAAGGCTCTTAAGATAGGATATGTAAAGGATGATTTTTCATAAGTTTAGATGGGTTTTATCAAAAGATATGTCCAAAAATAAAATTGGTAAATTCTGATCTCAACCAAGACCAATTTTGAAAACCCATTTTTCAACACAAAAATGAAAGTTTTCTTTAGAAAATGGAAGACTTATGGAATAGATATCAATAGGAGATGTTTTTGATAAGTAAATGGTAGATCTACTAGTAGAGATTCTCAAAAATAGGAAGAGATTACAAAATATGAAATTTAAGTTTTATCCAAATTTTGTAAATTCGGATGGTTTCAAAACCATGCCTTAAAGACCCATTTATCAACTCCAAAACTTGTGTTTTATATTAAAAATGAAGAGTTTAGGTCATAGGTATCATCAAGTAATGATCTTTATAAATTAAGAAGAGATTTGCTAAGAAAAACATGTAGAACAAGGAGTATAAATAAAATAGGAAAATTTGAGTTGTCATTTTAAGAAATTCGTAATAATGGAGTAATGGTATGAAAAACCCATATTTTCAAACTCAAATTAGACGTTTTATTAAAGAAATGAAGTCCTTAATGGCTAGGCATAGTTGAGCCTTAATTTTCTAAGTATCAAATGATTTTTACTTAAAGGAATCAACTCAAAAACAATTTTTACAAAATTCGGATTTTGGGATGAACCAATTTTAAAAACATGTTTACAAAGTGTAAAATGGGAGTTTTTATTGAAAAACAAAGGCCTTAGGGAATATACATAATGAAGACTTAATTTTAACAAGAATAAATAGATTTTATTAAGGAATTTTTCTAAAAACAAGTAGGGATTATCAAGAATACAAAACTAGCATTTCTAAGTTAATTTTTCATAAAGTCTTATAAAGAAAAAGTTTTCTAAAAATTCCTTCTGTTCTATATCATCAAGAACATGTATATATATATATATATTATATCTCATGACATATCATTTATGGTAGTAACTTTCTCATATTGCATGTATACTTGCTTTGGATAGTAGAAACATCACAAACATTCACAAAACTACTTTTTGGAATCGAATTTCGCTACTGATTAGAACTGATCAAACCTTTTTGATACTTAAAAGTTTTCAAAACTTGGAAATAATATTAGAATTAGATATATCTTTTGAAGTAGATAGAAATCGATATATAATTTGCTAAATTCCGAGTTAAAATGACCAAGTTATGGCCGTTTTAAGTTGGAATTCCCGCTTCGGACGAGAATTACGAATTTGATAGTTTGTATGAGATAGAATGGATTAGTTTTAAGTAGAAATACTCATTTGGGTATTTTTTCCATTTTAGGTAACTCCGAAATCGACGATTCCATACCACCGGATTACTTTTACTAAGAGACCGATGATCCAATGGCCGAGTGAGTTTTCCTCTTATTTTGTTACCTTGCTTGTGCTTGTAGCTAGTTGCATTAGAATTACGAAAATATAAAATTGAAATGAATTGTGATATAATCTTGGTTGAGAAAATGATAACTATATCGAGGCGGGACTTGTTATAAGACCATTGTACGAGTTAGCATAGATTTGAATTGTTTGAAATTCTCTATGATCGCTCTTAACTTACATAATTAACATGCCACAATTATCTGAATAAACTGTACATGCATATCACATATTGAGTCACATTGCATAGGCTAATATATCTTTGGTGGGACAAAAGTATATTAGTGGATGGCGGGTAGGCCAATGTTAACATTAAGGATGCGAAATCGCTTAAGTTAACGGTAGTGGTGTAGGCACTTGAATCAACTAAATAAAACAAGAGAAAGAGATTGGGATTGTGGTTGCATGACTTATGGACCACTCAATATTGGAATTATGGTTGCATGTCTTATGGACCATCCTAACCCCGAATGGAAGGCGTAAATCCATTCACATGTGGCTACCGGAAAGTCATATGATTATTCATGTGTTTGTTCATGCATAGCATATGGATGAATTATAACTTGCTTGTTATGGTACGAAATTAAGGGAACTCTCACAAAGCTAGTGTAACTTATACCCCAATAGATGTTTGAATAAATAGGTTGACGGGAGAATGCTACTTGGGGACCGAGATGGTTGGAGCCGAATATAACTTCGGGATTTCGGCAGGAAACAAGAATGCTTGAAGATATTAGCTAGTTTTTGTGAAATTTTTTGTAATAGATTGCCTGAAATATAGTGATTTGTATCTGAAGTATAGTGAATTATATTTTCTTTACATTATTACTCAAGTAGTATCAATATAAAATGTATCTCTCCAATGTGTCTCCTCTATGTGTTAGACGCCTTGTACATAGTATGGAAGCCTTCGCATGACTGAGGCGGTCATTCCTAGGCTTTAATATTGTGTACGTTGGATTGCCACGTTTAGGATACCCTTCGGGGCGTGACAAGAATACCACCTTTGAATTACCATTTTAAATTAAGGAAATTAAACATTTCAAATTACCTTATTAATGAAAGTTTAAGGGGTAAAAAAAACTCATTTTGAAAATTAAAGAAGTGAATTTGTACCTTGTGCCTTAGTAAAAATTTATGGGAGATAATTTGCAAGTTCCCCTTATTATTGTTACGGGTGAGCGGATAATTCTATTATATTTTATACCCTATAACACCTTATTTAACTAGGTTTTAGATGTAGATATTAAAAATTACAAGAAAAAATTTAGGTACAATTTTTCTGTCTTTTCTCATACTATAACATATAGATATGAGGTTTTTATTAACCTATATTCACCATAAAACCTGTACTTTAAGATACATTAGTGGAGGAGTCAAGATACCATATATTAATCTTGTAATAGTTACTAATGAAGAATAATATGATATTTTCACTTCTCAATCCTAACTTCTACAAGGGAGAAAAATTAAAAAATATATAGATAACCTAAAACAAAAATAAATACCATTGCAAAAGGTTGAGTAGTTATCATAGACCATTGAGGTGAAAGTGCGCATATATAAATGTTTCGTTAAATCTTGTATAGAATTTACTCTTTTGAGATATTAAGAAAATATTAATAGGTCAAACCCCCCAAACATAACTTGAAATTTTGGTAATATAAATGTAATTGAGATTTAAAAGTTCCTAGAGTTTCTTGTACTTACATGTTTTAAAATGGTCATAGGATGTTATAGGGTATTATATGATTTCAAAGTTTGAGATTATGTACATATATGATAGTAGTAGAAAATATTTTACTTATTCAATGGTTACTCACCTCCAACAATAATTGTCATGACCTTAAATAGAGGCCTAGTAGGTTTATTCTAAAGTCATGATATCATGTGTGCACCCATAACATGAAGACTGCCTTGCAAGTCAGAGATTGCAAGAATCTAATTACTTACTCTCTCAACGTGTTATACATATATATATTTAGAAAAAAAAGTTGTGGATACTGTAAACCCCTGAATTTTTGAAATTCTTAGAAAATAGTTCTAGAATTAAAATATCGAATAGAAACCCTAAAAGCTTACCTAAGTTAAAACCGAACCCTAAACAATATCAAACATGGAATTTCATGGCCTTAAGAAAAAGAGAATAGAAAATTCAATAATCGTTCGACTCAAAAACCGAACATAAGACAATTCATCTATCCGATCCTTAATATAAACCCCTCAATTTCTAGAGTAAAGTTGGATTAAACCCTAACCCTAGTCAAACCTGTCATGCCCCAAGAGGTACCCTAAACGTAAAAGTCCGCCACACTCAATATTAAAGCTTAAGTATGACAACCTTAGCCACTCCAAAAGCTTTGATATTAAGTGTAAGGCGTGCTCTCACAAATTTAGAGGACCATACATGGAATTATGAAGATTAAAAAGATATAATAACATGTTAAGAAAAGAGGATTCATAATATTCATTTACTTATAACAATGATCTTACAAATTTAGGGACATTTACCTTATTCACTAATCTATTAAAAGAATATTTGTACATCTTATCCAACACTAAACTTCATCTAGGAATTTCTTATTCAAAAGAAAATACCTGACTACAAGGTCCCCGTGACTCAACCACAGGTAAGGGAACTGCAAAAGATATCTATAGGGGTATAAGCTAATAGGCTTAGTGAGAACTATTTCCATAAATAACTTTTTGTAACAAAATTTCAAACAAGTTGTTTAATCAAACAAATGGAATGCAACATACACGTGGGCAAACAAAGCATATAGTTTTCCGAGAACTATATGTTGAATAGATTTACGCCCTCCATTCGGGGTTTGGTGATACATAACATCAGAACAAGTAGTTTTTGTTAAAAAGATTTATGCTTTCGACCAATATCGCAAAGCATATGAAATCTACTTGAATTAAGCCTTGCTTTCGGATCTTCCATCAAGCATTTCCTTAATGTTGCTAAGCAATCATTTTCGGTCACTCCACCAAGTGTTGCTTTCGACCCGAGCTATAATCCTTCTCACCTAAGGATAATAACCCAATGCAATGTGACTCACTTCATGGTATGCATGAATACATTTATTTATGATATCATAACATTATTATTACCAGATTTAAGGTAATCAAGGAATTTCATACAAATCAAGTGTTATATTAAAACAAACATTAAATCAATTCCGACCTCGATATTCTTAAGATTCTTTCAAAGAATTACCTTTAGAAACATATCCATTTGTCTTTTCTTAATTCTAATGCAACTAAATTACAAGTACAAACGAGTAAAGCATTTTAAGGAAATAAACTCACGATGCTATCATGACGATTTCTCTAGCGGATGAGTCGTTCACATACTCTACTTAATCGAAATAGTCTTCGAGATATAGATATTCTTCCTTGGAATCACCTAACCAAAGAAAATACCCAAGACGAGTATTTCTTGATGATTTTCTTGAATTTTGACAATACAATGTCATGAGAACGTTAAAGTTCGTATGAAGGAGAATTCCAATTTAAAATGGCCATAACTTGGTCATTTTAACTCGAAATTGCACATATAATATATCGATTTCTACCTACTCGAAAAGATCTACCCATTTCTAAAACTATTTTTAACAAACAAGGTCATATAAGCTCCGAAACAATGGAGACAAAATTCACCACGAAATTTCCAACTCAAAAATAATTTTGGTTCAAATATTAAGTCATTCAAAATTTGTTTGATAAATACTTAGTTATCTATATAGTTGAAAAATTCTCTTTTTATAGCTACTTAGCTCATATTTATTTATGCTTAAGTGTTTGTTGTCCATTTATGTTTCCTTAAGTAAAACAATGTCAAATTAAAAGTTTAGAAAATCATAGTTTACAAGAAATTTTTTTTGTAGATCTTTTTGTTTTTCAAAGAATCACTTTATGTTTGACTTAATATTTTTCTTAGATGACCTTTTTTGAAAAGTAATTTTCTTCTTTCCTAAATTCTCTACATTAGTGTTATTTTTCCTATTTATTTTCTATACAATTTTTCTTTGTCCATTTGTTTGAAAAGATCTTTATTTGAAAATTTCTCATCCTTTCCTCATGTTATGTTTTTCATAAAAATCATTTTTGTACCAAAAAACGTTTTCTTTTGAAAAAAAAAAAAACAAAGTAGGATAATAAATGATTTAAAAAAAGCTTTTCATAACAAAAGTAGTTTCTAAAATTGTAGTGGGTTTCTTTTAGTAACTTGGAAAGGAATGACTTAATTTTCGTTAAACCATAGATTTTATATTTCATATAAACTTATTCCTAAGTAATAAAATCTCATTTTTATCAATTATTTTTAGAGCTTGAAATTTGGACAACAATCTTAATGAACATAGTTTATGAGAGATAATAGCAAGCAAAATAACATAAATAATAAATAAAGTCAAGTATTGTAAGTCTTAACTTTTTCAAGGCTCCCAGGACTAAGAAATAGACTAGTCCCAAAAGAAAAATAAAATGAAAGAAAGAAATAAAAATTTGTTTTGACTTGATGAGGACAAGTCTAAGACTAGAGACTAGTCTTAAAATAACAAGAAATAAATAAATTGCAATGGAATAAATAAATAAATAAATAAATTGCATGAAAATAAATAAATTGCAAGTGAGCTTTTATGCTCTAAAGAATATGTATATATATAGATAATAATATAATAACAATAGTAAGAAAAATAAAACAATATAAACATAAATGGACTTACATGAACAAGAACAATACATGAACATAGGGTAGCTTTCATAACACTTAGTCTTTGGAAACTCACACTATGGTCATGTAAAATTACATGACATGAGGAGAAGAAAATAATAGGAAAAGTTTACCTAAAGAAGACTTTGGTAGTGTTATGTGGTTATGGGTTTTGTTGTAGATAGAAGTTGTTTTGGAATTATTTTGAGAGTTTTAGGAGGATATTTGGAGAGAGTTTTGAGAGGAGAATTTGAGAGAGTTTTTGTAAAGAATTTGTGGGTAGTAAATGTGTGATAGAAGAAAAAGAGGAGGGGGTATTTATAGGAAAATGTGGAGTGATTTTTGAGTGATTTAAATAAAATAAAATTGAAACAAAATTGAGAAAGAGAGAAGAGGACAATGTGTGTGTTTTGTTTTGTATTTTTTTGATTAAATGAAGTAATAAGTAAGGTAGATGTGAAATAAAGTTATGAGAAAGGTAAAAAGTAAAGGTTATAGGTTAGGATGTTTGTAAGAGTAGGTGTAAGAAAAAGTAGAGATAAAAGAATAGTGTAGAATAGTAATGAATAGTGTAATATAAAGTAGATATAACTAATAAAGTATCGGTAGTAAGAAAATATGCGTATAATTGCGATATCTGTTTTTTTACTTACCGAAAAATTTAAAACTGATATTTTTGAAAACCTTATATTTTACGAATCTAACAGTATATTTGGAATATTTTTACTATTCCGAGCCTCGAGATACGTTTTTCAAGAACTGTGTCCGATCGGGTTTAAGACGATTTGCGGTTTTACTAATCTGATCTTTTCAAGCTTACTCAGGTAATTACGCACTATTCTATATTCTAAACTCTTAGTTACTTTCTCGAGTTGCTTATTCGGGATTGTTGGACTTAAGCTATTACATCTAACCCGGGTTTTGTTGACTTTAGAGTTCTAGTTGACTTCCAGACTAGGGTTTTAGGCTAAACTGATTCCAAAAATTTGGGGGTTTACAAAACCGGAGTTTCAAAAGTCAACAAAGATCAAGACAATCTAGCAGTTTCAACTCCGACAATCCCGCGCTTGAAACCTAAGAACAATAGAAATAAGTTAATGATTGAGTATAGTTCGAAATAATATAAGATAACTTAAAAAGATTAGATTTGTCAAAATTCGATTCGTTTTGAACTCGAACGAGATCAATTCTCGAAAAATGTGCCCTGATGCTCGAAATAGTAAAAATATTCCAATAACACCAAAAGACTCGTAATTTTACAAATATTTCAAAAATATCAGTTTCACAATTTTTCGGTAACTAAAAATATCAAATATAGCTCGTTTACGTGCATTTTTATTACTACCGGTATTTTATTTGTTTAGTATATTATTCATAGTATTATTTCTACTATTCATTATTATTTCATGATGTGCTATGATTAGTATTGGATTTTAAAGCATATTTCTAGCAAGCGTACTAGGTCTTCTATTGTAATATAGCATGAATAAAGTGTCGATCCCACGAGGATTTACTAACTACTAGACAATTATCAACTAATACTAATATCTAGGCAATTGATCTTTTTAAGATGATTAAGTTAAACTATCTTATCTAACTAATTATCTATATGAATGCAATGAGCTTTTTAAAGAGAGGGATATGGTGAAAAGTGGGAAGGAGCAGAATCCACTTTAAACTATTGCCAATCAACTTGAACTCATGTTATAATGATAATTAGATTCATGAACATTCATAAGAAATTATCAAGATTTAAAAACAAAGTTTGAAAACCTTTTAAACCACAAAACAATTCAATAACTTCCGTTAAATAAATCATTAGTGGAATCAAAATTACAATTATAAATCTCCCGATTCTATAATTGACTAATACTTTATATTAAAATCTCCTAATTCCTTAGTGAGAAATCAACATAAAACATTGCATTAATATTCATGGACAATTTCTAAACTAGATTAAACTACGCCGCTTCCGCAATTGCAATTTAATCTCAATTTATGAATTCATATGAACCTAATTTCCCTTCCGAGTTATTAGAATTCTTATACACCAAAACATGATGAATAATCAGAATTCAATATGAATATTTCATGATTCTAAATATCTTATAACATGGATTCAAAAATCATTTTAGCATGTTTAAAGCTTCATCAACTTCCCACAAAAAGGTTTAGCTACTCATGGATGATGATTCAACAATCAAATAAGAAATTGCAAATGATTTCATTATGATCAGAATATTCAAGTATATGAATTGCATAAAAAGAATAAGATTAGAAATCACCAATTCAAAATACTAAAGCTTCACTTGCAAATCTTGTATAACTTCAAATATCTCTTCAAAAATCTCTTATGAAATGCCTATTCTAATATTCTAAGCTACTTGATTGTGGAATGGATGATTGGATTGTTGGATACTTGGATGATTCTGAAAGTGAGGAGAAGACCCCCTATTTATAGGAAAAATTTCGTGCAAAACATTGAATGAACTTTGCTGTTTCACAATGTACGCCGGCCGTTATGGATCCTACGCCGGCGGCTTACAGGCGGCGTATCTTCAAATTGTCCTTTGCGCAGGCAGTGCACTGGCAGCCTTCAATATCAGTTACAATGTAGGCCGCTTCAACGCCGGCGGCTTAGATGTAGATCTAGCCGGCGTATATAGTCAGAAATGAAGCGTTGGGCTAATTTATAACGAACGCCGTCCCAAAGCCGGCGGCTTTCATGCCGGCGTAGCATTCCAACAGATTGTTCTTCATTTTCCTTCAAGTGTTGGATATCTTCATGTCGCTTCAAATCTATGATGTACGCTGCCTCAAGGCCGGCGGCTTAAGTGCCGGCTTTTAATGTAACTCCTTCAAAGCTGGTGATGTTTCATTTCTGGGCTGCCGGCCTTCATGTACGCTGGCTGCTTCATCTTCTACGCCGGCAGCTTTGAGGCGGCTTTGAATGGTTTGAACTTGTGCTGGGCAAAGCTGGCAGTGCTGCAACGGCCTTGGATTTTAGCCGTCTAAAAGCCGGCGGCTTTCAATGTGAATTGCCGGCCTTGACTTCAATTTTTCCTCTTTTCAATTCAAATTCACTTGTTTTGATTTCTTTATCCAAATTAGTCCTGAAACATAAAATTTAATCAAAACAAATATCCATTCTAGCTCTTTTGATTATCAAGATTTGTATAAAATATGATCTTATCAATTCCCCCACACTTGAACTTTTGCTTGTCCTCAAGCAAAATGAAGAATAAAATGAAATCTCTTTATAGATAGTACAATTTTCAATTTAATCTCAATTTCTTTAACTTGTTTTTCTTGTATCTACAGCTCTAACCATACCAATTCCTTGCAATTAGAGTACTATAATCAAAATTTAGAGTTAATCCAAACAAAACAAGTTTTAATCTCAACTTTTAACAAAGAACTTTCTATTCAAAAGCAAATACTCAATCCACTAAGGAAAAATACTCATTTAAACTTCTTTGGATTTCTAGCTTATATATATTCTAAGTAACACAAAATGAAAGCATGTGGTATCTACTTTTTCCTTAGAATTTCTCCTTCTTTATTATAAGTCTCCTTCCTTTGCATATTTTGCATTCATTTTTCTTTTTCTTTCTCAAGCATTTATTTTCTTTTTGGGAGGTTTTTGCCTCCATCTTTTTGTTTTTCAAAGCTCATGAATTGAACTTTTGCCATTCTTCCCTTCTCGTTACAGTGAGTTCATTGAGTCGGCACATCCCAGGCTCATCACCTAAGTGACCAGGTTTCAAAATACCCCTAAGAACTCTTCCTCACTTTAACATTCAAGTTCAGATACTCATAACTCAAAATTTCAAGTCAGAGGAGTAGTGGCTATGCTTGTTTCTTTCTTTTTGAATGCAATACAATATCAAAGACTTATTTTTATGAAGGATCACTAAGTTTAAAAGTTTCTTCTACCTCTTTCACCAAGTGTTAAAATTCAAAGAATATATACAAATTAAAATTTCCAAGAAGTAGACCTGTTTATTTTTCAACAAAAGGACTCGACCAGCTCTTAAATTTCCAATTCCAAAGTTAAAAATAAAGTAAACTTGTTCCTTAAGGATTTTACAACTTAATTTTAACTTAGTAAACCAATCACAACAGCAGGTGAGTAAGATACTTTCACAAGTCAATTTCATTGATTTTCATTCTTTGCTTTGTACTATCTCCAATTTCAAGAGATTTTTGAAAAAATTTTGGCAGAATTTCCTCATGATTTGCTTTCAAACCAAAAATACAAGGTGGAGATTTTTCAATAAACAAAACAGCAAAAGATCATATTATCACTTCAACACTTCATGTAATCATATTTATCACTTCAACACTTCATGTAATTCTATCCCTTCCCCCACACTTCAATTAAACAGTGTCCTCACTGTTTTTCAACAAATAAAACAGAGGAAAGGAATAAGAAATGAATTGGATACTTCCCTGAAGTCAGTTGATTCATAATCATCAAAATTTGGCATTGCAAGAGATTTGCTTTGCTCGATTCCTGTAATCACTACAAAAAAAACAAAAACAAAATAAAGGGTCTGTTTGTTTTGGCTTTTTCCCGGCAGATACAAATACTTTTTCAAACTTTTTCTAACAAATTATTTATCAAAAAATAGATATGATAAAAAAAAAGTTAACAGTTCTTATCAAAAGATCAAATAGAACAAATATAGATAATTTAGATGTAAATCGGATATCTTTTGCATATATCATTTAAAAAGATACAGATACAGATGAAAAACAGACAATCCAAACAGACCCAAAAGCAGAATAAAATAGAAAAATAATAAATGAGTTCACCACAGGAAACTTGGGTACTCAATAAATATACAGGCCAATAATAAAAATATAGACATCAAATAAGATCAAATAAGAGCTAGCAGGGTCTCTAGCTCTCTGGCCCCAGGCTCTGTCTGCTGCTGCCATTAGGGTGTCTCGCGCAGTGGCTCCTGGCTGGCTGTCTGAGTATGCTCTGAACTGAGACTATCTGAGTGATGAGACTCAGATGAAGTCTGATAGGTCATGCCAGCCCCTGTCTCTGGGCTAATGCAGCAGATGGCCGTCTTCAGTGCCTCAAAGATAGTCTTTCTGAATTTCTTATTTTTCTTCTTTTCTTGCTCATGACTATCTCTGAGCTCCTTGTTCTGGCGCTTCAATTCTTCTACATCCAGCCTAAGCTGGTCCATGCCATAAGCCGATGAAGCGCCTGTAGGAGGAGGTGGAGCAGATGTAGATGGCATCTCAAAAGGGACGTCTCCAGGAAAAATATCCTGGAACTCAACCTCCTCCAATACCGGTGGCTGTGCTGGCCTGGGGTTTTTCAGCAATCCCAGCCTCTAAATGGTGCAGATGTGATCCTCTTGCACTCATACACCTCGTCATCCTGTGGAGGCTCAAAAATATTCATCCCCTTCAATAACCGAGTGATGTAGCCTCCATAACCCAGACCTCGGGTCCTCGTGTCCTCAGCCTGCCGGTATATAAAATTTGCTACCTCCACCCCGAGATCAATCCTTAACCTCTAATAAGGCTAAACAGGTAAAACATATCAAATGTAGTCACCTTCCTGTGACTCGTTTTCTTGTAGCTCAGGGTGTGTGCAACAATGTGATGAAGCAGCGTGTGCTCAACAGCACGGAATGACGTGGCCAGTGACTTTGATGGGACAAAATGCTCGTTTGATCCAGGACCAACTAGGTGGGCCCAATAAGCCTCCTGTGTCATGTCCTCTGGCCAACTGTTTGGCAAAGTCCTGTTCTCTTCCGTACTATCATACAGTCCCATAATGTGGCCTATCTGCTTCAATTTTACTTCCCGTATCTGTCCATAGGCCTGAAACTGGAAGGTGGACTCCTCACGGTCTGGGATATTTTTGACCGTAGACAAGAACTCTATAGTCAGATTCTTGTAAGCAGGCTCCCGAAGGTCAAACAGTCTGAGCCATGCTGGATCTTGAATAATCTCTCGAATTTTGTCTACCATATTAAACTCATCCAGCAGGCACCAGTCTAAATACTGGATATTTATAAAATCATTCTTGATCAGCCTCTTCTTTCTGTCCTTGGCGTATTGCTGACTGGACAACAAATTCTAGTTCTGTGAACCCGATGTAGAAGCATCAGCCGTTCTTGGTCGTTTTTGTTTTGGGGCCATTCCTGCAAATAATTTGAATTCAATTAGTATTAAGGAATGCACAATTTTAATCAATTTCTAATTTATGCCTAAAACATGAGCTAGAACAATTTTAGAAATTATAGGCATATAATTAGTGGAGCTATTGATCATGAACTTGTATGGGGCATTTACACTTGCAAAAACAATCAAAGCTGGCAGCTTAAGCTTGCCAGCTCAGAATTGAACTTGAATTTTCAAATTTTTCAAACAAATTGATTTTCAAAAATTTTTCTTTCAAAGTTCAAAAAACATTTTCAGACAAAGTTTTCATGAAAATTGAGCGCAATTCCAATTCCAAGTTCAATTCTAACAAATTTAACACAATGCAAGTATTGGAGCTACTAATCTAACATTAAAACAATCTAATTCAACAGCTGTTCAAAGAATTTCACAAAGCCCCAATTCGAATTTGAAACGCTCTACACAACTCAAGAACCCTAATTTTCTTTAACAGATTGATCAGCAATTATGGATCAATACAACAAAAGGATCAACAAATTGATTAAGCAAATAAAACATGTATAGAATGGATTGCAACTTAATCCACACATCAAAAATAATCAAATCTGAAGCTAATATCACTTTTTTAGCAAAAACCCATTTATCAACAGATTGAACAAACATTCATGTAATATAATGGATTCGATTGAAAACTAAGAACAAAGGTGATATACACTTACTTGATCAGGTGGATTAATCACAATGGAATGATGAACTAGGATGGAAAGAAGTGGAGGGAGAGAGGAATATTTTAATATTCTTTTGAATCCTCTCTACCAAAATTCTCTCTAAACAATTCTTTCTAATATTCTTTTCTACACAAAAACCACCAACCACAGAATACTACCCACATATTCTTACATTCACCTTCAACACATAAACACAACTTAGGTAAAAACTTTATACCATTATTATAAACCCCCGATTTTTCGTAACTCTTAGGAAATAATCCTGGAATTAAAATACCAAATCGAAACCCTAAAAGCCGACCCAACTTAAAACCAAACCCTAAACAATATCAAATACAAAATTTCATGGCTTTAAGAAAAAGAGAACCTTAAAAAAAAAAAAAATAGAAATCAATAATTGATTGACTCAAAATTCGAATATGAGATAGTTCATTTATCTGATTCCTAACACATAAATCGAGATGAAATATCCAAATGATATTCAACAACAAAATTACATAACCTTAAGCTTATCGGTTAATTTAGAAATAAAAAATCTAAATTTATACCGAAAGTCAAATTGAGTCATCACACAACCTAGACTCAAATAAACAATCTTAGTAACTAAAAAAAATTAAATAAATCATAAAGATAAAGTAAACATAAATTTTGAATAAAAAATATAACATGGCCAAAAACTCTAAAATTTTATGATCTTATGAATAAATTAAAAAGCCAGAAGTCAAACTAAAACCCTAAAAGTCAACAAAGTCAACAACAAACCCTAGTGTTTAGATCCGACAATCTTGCGCTCTTAAACCCTAAATAATGGAATCAAGATAATTGTGGATAATAGTTTGTACTAATATAGGGAAGCTTGAAAATATCAGATTTGCTAATTTTTAGGGTATTTTGGATCTGAACGGGATCAATTTTAAAAAACCATGCCTTGGCACACCAGACAGTAAAAATATTTCAATAACACTATTAGACTCGTAATAATGTAAGAAATCTAAAAATATCAGTTTCATAATTTTTCGGTATCTAAAAATATATGATATGCCAGTTTACATGTATTTTTATTACTATCGATAATTTATTAGTCTTATTCACTATTCATTATCCTATTCTACACTATTCATTACTATTAATTTATCTCTACTTTTTCTATTACCTATTCTTACAACCTATATACCTATTTCTTATAATTTTCTTTTCCTATAAAAATTCTACATCGCATATTACTAAACTTCTCTTATACTTTTTTCTAAAATTAATTTTTAATTACTCTTCTTCTTCATGCCATCAATTTTTTTTTATTTAACTAACTCTTAATTTCTCTCCATCTTCAACTATAAATACTCCATTTCCCTCCACTTCTTTCACACATTCACTTTTACATAACAAAACTTTACCAAAATCTCTCAACAAAATTTCTTTCTACCAAAACTCCAACTCCTCTCTAAACAATTCTTTCCAAATTTCTTTCTTTTACATAAAAACCATCTTCCACGTATTACTACCCACATATTCTTACAACCATCAACTTCTTTCTTCAACACATACACATCTTCAAGTAATGATTTTCTACAAATTATTTACCCATGTCATGTAATTTAACATGACTATGGTGTTGTTTCTTGAAATTCATATGAGTTATAGAAGCAACGACATGTTCATGTTTTATTCTACATGTGCCAAGAATTCTGATTTTTGTTATTTTGTTATTATGATATTATGTTGTTATTATTATGCTTCTAACTTAACCATATATATATATATTATCCATATGTATATGTATATATATATATTTCTTAGAGCCTAAATACTCATTAACTCTTACTAATTTGCTTTTATTATTATTCTTAATGCTCTTATTATTGCTTTCATTATTGCTTTCTTTTCTTTTCTCTTTTTGGGACTAGTCCATTCTTAGTCTCGAGATGCCTTAATGAAGCTAAGGTCTCCAATACTTAACCAGGAAGCCTTGATGAAGCTAAGGCTCCTAATACATGACCGGGTTACCTTGATAAAGCTAAGGTTCCCAATGTGTGATTATATTATTTTGCTTATTTTTGCTTCTTATAATCCTTCTTATATTATTATGTGATATTTTCATCGTTTCCATACTACATAATCATGTGCATGTATCATTATAATGATATTGTCTCAACAAATTTAAAGTGGAAATTCTCTTTAATAAGGGAAAATAGAAAAAACTCTTTTATTAACTAACTCTAAACTTAAACAAAGATTTTATCATAAAAACATGGAAAAAGTTTTTTTTATAAAATTCTTTCAAAAATTTAGACAAACCCATCATAAATTACATTCAATAACAATAAAAGATGATTTTTACCAAAGAAATTAACTAAGGAAATAAACACCCTCTTTTTATGATGAGTAACATAAATTTTATAAAACTTAGTGTTAATAACTATTTAATGTTCAATTTTTTTTTATAAAAACTTAAGTAGAGGATTTCTTTTCTAATACCATAATAAAACCAAGAACTAAACTAGTTTTCAAAGTTAAGATAAAATCAACTCACTAAATTATAAAACCTACTTAGAAAAATAAAGATTACCAAGAATCTAAATGATAAACCCATTTTTAAAGAAATAAAATGTAAACATAATAAATTCGAAAAACAATAGATATTATCAACACTTAAGAACATGTTAAAAAAAAGATTTCTTTATAAGTAAAATAGATAAAGAAAATAAAGGACCAAGTTTTAGAAAGAAAATTTATTTATTTATTTATTTTAGAAGTTAGAAAGTGAAAATATAAGAGGAAGAAGAGTTGTTTATCAAAACCATTTTCTTAAAAGGAAAAAATATATATACAACCCAAATTAATATAAGTTATCAATAACTTTTGGAAACTTCATTTTTATCACTAGAAATAAAATTCATGAAAAACTAAAGTTAAGAGAGAATTTATTTATTTTAGAAAAGAAATTGAAAAAAAAAGAATATACTTATTTATAATAACCCAATAATTTATAAAGTTCTTTCAAAACACTTAGAAAAGAAATTGTAAAGATTCAAATTTTCAACACCATAAGACAAATTGTTTTTATGAAAAATAATCATTGAGACACACTATTGAATCATGCATACAATATGACTATATATATATGTATTTAAAAGGTTTTCCAATCATATAAATATCTATATTTTTGTTAAAGGATTTTTGGGATAAAGAAAAGTTTGAAAATTGTATTTCAAGGGCTGGGATTTTCATGGAGATTCTGTACCGACCTTTTTGATGACCCAAAAGACTTTTTATGAAAAAATAACTTTGAAGATAGATAGATCTTTTCGATTAGGTAGAAAACAGTATATAATATGTGAAATTTCAAGTTAAAATGAGCACGTTATGGCCATTTTAAGTTGGAATTTCCCTCTATACGATTTTTGAAACATAGAAAAATAGAATTAGAAAGTTTAAGTAGAACTTCCATAAAATCTCATCCCGGGTATTTCTTTTATCTAGGTGACGAAGAATACGAGATTCTTTCCAAAGGATACTATGACAAAGAAGATTGCGAAATGGATGAGTGACCCTTTCTTTACATTTATGTATTTGCACATGTGCTTGTAAAATAGAGTATTAGATGTAGGAAAAGATAAAATTGATAGCTTGGGTTATCATGGGAGTTATGTATGTGAATTATTATGTGTGATCAATGAATGATAAGTATATCAAAACCCGATTTGTTGATTGTTATAATTGCTCTATATATTGCTATGTGTAAACATTGATTGATCGCCTTAAATATATTAATGACGGATCGAAAATTCCTTAGAACTAAATTACTCATGCATATCACTTAGAATATCATCTCTCATTTTGCTACTACTCTTCAGCGTGGGGCCAGAAAGGTAATCTGCCTAGCTACATCTTGACGATTTAGGACATTTGGGGAATACGACCTCATGGTGTAGTCGAGCCAGATTGATCGTTTGGGTAAGAAAAGCTCAGAGACTAGTAGTACGGTATTGGAACCCCAAGACACGCAAACTTTCAAGGAGGTCGATTGGGGCCCAGTTCAAATCATTCCCTAACCATCGATGGAGGGGTAAATCCATCCTACATATGAAACCGGATAGTCGTTGTATTGTTTGATCATATGGTTATTGCATTTCATATGCTTGCGTAAAAGACTTGTTTGATTGCTTTGTTATGAGTATATTTTGCGTAAGGAATATCTAACTAAGCTAGTTATGCTTATTCCCTAATAAATTTTTGATGTTGCAGGATCGTTGTTTTTGCACTCGAGACTGTAACCCCTAAATTTTTTGGAATCAGTTTAGCATAAAACCCTAAACCGGAAGTCAAACGGAATCTAAAGGTCAACAAAACCCTAGTTTACCGTAACCGATTAAGTCCAGCATGTGCCGTTTTCATTGGCCCTGGAAAACGAAGTTAGGATAATTAGCTAGAATAGTTCGTAATGGCTATAGGTTATATAAAAACATCAGTTTTTCGAATTTCGGGTGTCCTTCAAACTCGATCGGACATAGTTCTCGAAAAACGTGTCCGAAAGCCCGAAATAGTAAAAATATTCCGAATACACCGTTAGACTCGTAAAAATATAAGATTTTCAAAAATATCAATTTCATAATTTTTTGGTTAGTAAAAATAATAGATATCTCATATATACGCGTATTTTCTTACTACCGGTACTTTATTAGTTATATCTACTTTACATTACACTATTCATTACTATTCTATACTATTCTTTTATCTCAACTTTTTCTTACACCTATTCTTACATTCCATAAACTATAACCTTAACTTTTACCTTTCCCATAACTTTATTTCACATCTACCTTACATATTACATCTTTTTTAACAAAATGTCAAAAAATAAAATCACTCCCCTTCTACATCACTATGGCCGGCGCCCCCTCCCCTCTCTTCCTCATCAATTTGTTTCAATTTTCTTTTTTTTAATCACACAAAAATCCTCCACATTTTCCTATAAATACCCCCCTCCTCTTTCACTTCTTTCACACATTCACTATCCACAAATTCTTACCAAAACTCTCTCAATTTCTCCTCTCAAAATCTCTCAAAATACCATCCTAAAACTCTCTCAAAATAAATCCACAACAACTTCTACCTACAATAAAAACCCATAACCACATACTACTACCAAAGCCTTCTTTAGGTACAATTTCCTACTATTTTCCTCTTCTTCATGTCATGTAACTTTACATAACCATAGTGTGAGTTTCCAAAGACTACAAGTTATGAAGCTACATTATGTTCATGTATTGTTCTTGTTCATGCCAATCCCTTTATGTTTATATTGTTATTCTTGTTTTATTATTGTTAATATTTATTATCTATATATATACATATTCTTTAGAGCATATAGCTCACTCACAATTTATTTATTCCATTGCAATTTATTTATTTATTCCTTGTTAAATTAAGACTAGTCTCTAGTCTTAGACTTGTCCTCCAAGTCAAAACAAGTTTTCTTTCTTTCTTTCTTTTATTTTATTTTATTTTTGGGACTAGTCTAGTTCTTAGTCTCGGGAGCTTTGAAAAAGCTAAGACTCCAATACTTGACTTTATTATTTATGTTTTATGCTTACTATTATTCTCATAAAACATGTTCATTTAGATTGTTGTCCAAAAATTTCAATTTCTAAAAATAATTAAACAAAAGAAGATTTTGTCACTTAGAAATAAGTTTATGTAAAGAAGAAAACCTATGCTTTGAAAAACAAAAATAAAGTTATCTCTTTTCAAGTTACAAGAAGACACTATCAAGATTTTAGAAACTACTTTACTATAAAAAGTTCTTAAATCGCATATTATTCCACTTTGTTTTATCAAGAAAATAAACTTTATGAATGAATGATTTCTATGAGGCGTGAGAAAAGAATGAGAAATTTTCAAGCAAAGATTTTGCAAACAAATGACATAGGAATTTGTACAAGAAAAATAAATAGTATATTTTCTAAAAACTCCAAAAATAGTGTTAGTATAGGAAATTTAGAAAATAGAAAAAATTAATTTTTTACTTGGGAAAAATAATGAACATAAAGCATTTTTAGAAAACGAAGGAAACAAGGTATTCATTTTAAAAAGTTTACAAAAACAATTTTTGAAATTTATATTTTCTAAAAACTTCAAACTGATATTGTTTTACTCAAGAAAAATAATTGGACAACAAAACACTTGAACATGCTTAAATATGAGTTACGAAAAGAGAATTTTTCAACTATATAGATAACTAAGTATTTATCAAACAAATTTTGATTTCTTAAACCAAAATTATTTTCTGTTGGAAAATCCGTGGTGAATTTTGTCGCCACTGTTTCGGAGCCTATATGACCTTGTTTGTTAAAAATAAGTTTAGAAATGGATAGATCTTTTTGAGTAGGTAGAAATCGGTATATTATATGCGCGATTCCGAGTTAAAATGACCAAGTTATGACCATTTTAAGTTGGAACATTCCTTTATACGAACTTTAATGTTCTTTTGACATTGTTTTGTCAAATTTCAAGAAAATCATCAAGGAATACTCATAGTGGGTATTTTCTTTGGCTAGGTGACCTCGAGGAAGGATTCCTTTACCCCGAGGATTATCACGATTAAGTGGAGTTTGTGAACGACTCATCTTCCTAGAGGAATAGTCGATATGGTATTGTGAGTTTATTTCCATTAAATGCTATACTTGTTGCTTGTAAATTAGTTGTATTAGAATTAGGAAAAGATAAATCGATATGTATGTAAAATAATTCTTTGAAAGAATTTTAAGAATATCGGAGTTGGAATTGTTTTAAATGTTTGTTTTAGTATAACATTTGATTTGTATGAAATTCCTTGATCGCCTTAAATTCAAAAATTAATTATGCTATGACTTTATAAATAAAATGAATTCATGCATACCACGAAATGAGTCACATTGCATTTTGGGTTATTATCCTTGGGTGAGAAGGATAGTAAGCTCATGTCGAAAGCAACACTTGGCGGGAGATCCGAAAGCGATTGCTTGGCGGCTTAAGGGAAATGCTTGGCGGATGTAAACCCCTGAAAATTTTCATAATTCATAGGAAATAATCCTAAACGTTTAATATTAAAATTGAAATCCCGAAAATCTACTCAAGATAAAAACCCAATTCTAGACCAAGTCAAACATCGGAAACGAAACCCTAAGAATCGAGCCAAGTTAAAACCTAATTCCAAATAAGATAAAAACAAGATTTTTTAGTCTCGAGAAAACGAGAACCCTTGAAAAAAAATATAAAGTCCAACTATCGGTTGAATCAATATCCGTACGTCAATCAAATCACCTAACCATTTCCTAACACGTAAATCAAGACAATATATCCAAATAGCGATCGACAACAAAATCTTAAAACCCTCAATGAATTTCAAAATCAGAAATTTCAATTTTCATTAAAAGTCAAACTGAGTCAACTCATAACCCTAAACTCGGTTAAACGATCCCGAGAACTAAAAAACTAATAAAAAATAATAAATAAAATAAACCATAGATATCGAGCTAAAAATATAAAACGATCAAAGCTCGAAAATTATATGATCTTACGAATATCTCGACGAAACCAGAAGTCAAACCAGAACCCTAAAGTCAACAAAGCCTATAATGAACCTAGTGTTTAAGATCCGACAATCCCGCATTCTCAACCCTAGAAAACGAAATTAAGCCAATAGCTTAAAATAGTTCGTAATAATATAGGGTAACATAAAAATATCAGATTCGCGAATTTCGAGTGTCCTTCGGACTCAATCAGGATCGGTGCTTGAAAAGCGTGTCCCAGAGCTCAGAATATTAAAAATATTCCGTTCATACCAATAGACTCGTAAAAATACAAGGATTCCAAAAATATCAGTTTTAGAATTTTTCGGTAATTAAAAATTACTGATATCGCATTATTACGCGTATTTTTATTACTACCGGTACTTTAATTGTCTAGTCTACTATTCATAGTACTTTTCTACTATTCATTACTATTTCACCATCTCTACTTTTTCTTATATCTATTTCTTACCACCTACATACCTATTTTCTTACTTTTTATATTTCTAATACATCCTATATCAAATCATACCTTACATATTAATTATTTTTTTTATAAATTTCACTCAAAAATCAACTCACTCCCCCCTACATACATCATGGCCGGCTGTAAACCCCCAAAAATTTTCATAATTCACAGAAAATAATTCTAAAAGTTTAAAATTTAAATCCCAAAAATTGACTCAAGTTAAAACCAAATTCTAAATCAAGACAAACACCAGAAACGAAACCCTAAAACGCAAACCAAGTTAAAACCTAATTCTAAATAAAGATGAAAAACGAGATTTCTTAATTTGATAAATAAGGAACCCTCAAGAACAAAATGGAAAAATCCAACTATCGGTCGAAACAACATTCGTACATCAATCAAATCACCTAACCGTTTCCTAACACGCAAATCAAGACAATATATCCAAGTACCTATCGACAACAAAATCTTAAAACTCTCGATAAATTTTAGAATCACAATTTTCAATTTTCACCAAAAGTCAAACTGAGTCAACTCATAACCCTAGACTCGGTTAAACGATCTTGAGAACTAAAAAAAAACAATTAAATAATCACAAATAAAATAAAACATAAATGTCGAGCTAAAAATATAAAATGATCTCGAAAATCATACGATCTTATGAATATCTCAACAAAAACCAGAAGTTAAACCGGAACCCTAAAATCAACAAAGCCTATAACGAACCCTAGTGTTTAAGATCCGGCAATCCCGCATTCTCAAACCCTAGAAAATGAAACTAAGCCAATAGCTTAAACTAGTTCATAATAATATAGGGGAACATAAAAATATCAGATTCTCGAATTTCGAGTGTCCTTCGGACTCAAACGGGATCAGTGCTCGAAAAGTGTATCCTGGAGCTTGGACTATTAAAAATATTTCGTTTATACCAATAGACTCGTAAAAATATAAGGATTCCAAAAATATCAATTTTAGAATATTTCGGTAGCTAAAAATTACAGATATCGTATTATTACACGTATTTTTATTACTACTGGTACTTTAATTGTCTAGTCTACTATTCATAGTACTTTTCTACTATTCATTACTATTTCACTATCTCTACTTTTTCTTACACCTATTTCTTACATCTACATACCTATTTTCTTATTTTTTTCATTTCCAATACAACTTTATTCACATCAACTTTACACATTACTTCTTTATTACACAAACAAATAAAATAAATCAAAATTCCCCTCCTAATGCAAGCAAAACCGGCGCCTATTGTCTCCCATTCATCCAATTTTTTTTTCAATTTATTTTATTACATCTAATTTCCACTCCAAAAATTCTATAAATACCACCTCTCCTCTTCTCATTTCTTCACACCTTTCTCAAGTAAAGAATTTATGCAAAAATTCTCTCTAAACACTCTCTCCATACTCTTACAAGAACTCTCTTCTTGTAAGAAAAAATCTCTCCTACCAAACTCTCTTATTTCCAAAACCCATTTCTAAAGCAAAAGCCTTCAAGAAAACAATTCTTTCTTCTTACCCATTTAGGTAATGAAGAACTCATGTTTTATTCTTTCTATGTTAAGTAACCTTATATGGTTTTGATGTTGTTTCTTAGGTTGAAAAACTAAAGAACACATTAAGATCATGTTTGGTTCTTGTTCATGAAACTACTTTCATGCATATATATACTTTGTCATTTATTACTTGTTTATATTTTGATCTTTTGCTATAACTTGCTTATAAATAAATATATATGTATATTATATATTTAGAGCATATAAGCTCATTTGTTATTTATTTACTTTCGAGTTATGCAATTGATTTATTTCATGTTATTATTACGACTAGTCTTTCTAGTCTTAGACTTGTCCATATCAAATCAAAACAATCTTTTATTTATTTTCTTACGGGACTAGTCCATTCTTAGTCCCGGGATGCCATGATGAAGCTAAGGCTCCAATACTTAACCAGGATACCTTGATAAAGCTAAGGTTCCTAATACTTGATATTTTATTTTCTTGCTTATTATTTGTTACTAGTATTTTCTTATGTTCTTATCATTTTATATGCTCATGATACTTGCATCTACATAATGTTAATGTCTCAACTAATCTAAAAGTAGAATTTCATTTTATTAAAGGAACTCAAAACGAGATTTTTTATTATGTGATTTGTCACAAAATAAAGAAGTTATTATCAACAACATAAGACTAAAGTAACACAAGTTTTCTCAAAGTTTTCTTAAATAACAAAGATAGTTTACTAAGGAAACATAAGGAATAAATATTTTCTTTGAATAATGCGATAACCTAAAGTTTTAGTAAAATAGTTTACAAAAGCTTAAGATTTAAACTCTTTTAACTTCATAACAAAACTAAGGAAATAAACTAGTTTTCTAAGATAAGATGAATTTAATCCATAAAGTTAAAACCCATTTAGGAAAAACAATGATTTTCAAATTCCTAAAAGAGAAACTAATTTCAAAGAATATAAATAAGATTAGAAACAAATGATTTTATCAATAAAAATAATCCTTTTCAAAAGAAATGAAAGAATAAGTTTTAGAAAGCAAAAGCTTATATTTTAGAAATGAACATAAGAAGACAAGACTCATTTTCCAAAATCATCCTAAATACAAAATTATGAAAAAGGGTTTTCATCAACTTAATATACTTTTGATAAAATTGATCTTTTATCACTAGGAGTGAAATTTATGAAAAACTAAGGTTAAAGAAGATTTAATTGTCCGTGGAAAAAGAATGAAGAAAATAAAATAAGAATATACTCATTTATAACAACTTAGGAAAATATAAAGTTTATTTAAATACTTGAAAAGAAATTTTCGAAGTTAAAGTTTAAATGAATTGTTTTATGAAATAAATTGTTAAGACACTACCATTAGAATTTTTGCATACAAAGTAAACTTACCTACATATTCAAAAGTGTTTCTTGAATATATATTTATATACTTATATTGTTACAAAAGGATTTTCTTTAAAAAGGAGTTGAGTTAGAAAATGGATTTTTGCAAAAGTTTAGAAAATTCGTTTTAAATCTGTAATTGCCGTTTTCGGAACCCAAATGACCTTTTATGACAAAGATAACCTTAGAAATGGATAGATCTTTTCGAATAGGTAGAAAACGGTATATTATATGCGAAATTTCGAGTTAAAATGAGCAACTTATGGCCATTTTAAGTTGGAATTTCCTCTTATACGATTTTACAGCGATTTAAGAAAAGTTTAGAAAATCCAAGAATAGAAATTTCATGAAGGACTTATCCCGAGTATTTCTTTTGTCTAGGTGATGAAAGATACGAGATTACCCTACCCGAGGATTCCTACGACTAAGAAGATCGCAAATGGACGAGTGAGTTATTCCTCCTAATTTCGTTACCTTGCTTGTGCTTGTAAAGTAGTAGCATTAGTATACTAAGAAAAGATAAAAAAAAAAAATAGATATATATATCTGGGGAAATCGGGATTATGTATGTATGATTCTATGTTTATGTATGAAATGAGAATTAAAAATATCGCAACTTCGAACTGCTTGTTTAATAATTTTGTTTACTTACTCGTATGATTGTTTATTATTTGCTAAGTTGATTGATCGCCCCTAATAAACCTTAATAAGGTTTGGCTTAAGAAAATTAAAACACTCACGCATAGCATCCGTTGAGTCAGATCTATTTCGGAAGGCTGCTACTCCTACGCGTAGAGTTGGATTGGCTGTGATCGTGCGATGCCACGGGCCATGTTCCTTCCTGGAGAATCCAAATCGCTCGGGGAAAGCGACTCTAGGTTCGGAGCCGAGCCAACCGAACGCTGTAGGTAAGGACCTGGGGACTAGCTGTAGAAGGTTGAGGACCTTTAACCCCGATTCCCTAACCTTTGATACGGAGGGATAAATCCGTTCTATATATGGTTTCCAGATAACTATATATATTTGCGTAATCATGTGATTGTTGCATTGCATATGAGTGAAAATCTAAATAAACTTGTTTGAATATATGGTACGAATAAAAATGAATATCTCACTAAGCTAGTTGTAGCTTATACCCCTATAGATTTTGATGAAACAGGTATACCCGTGGCTTAAATTGAGGATCATGACATAGAGGAAGTCATGAAAGGATGGTTAAGCTTCTATGAAGGAAATAGAATAATAAGATAGTAATTTTGTAAGGTTCTCTATATAATGACTTATATGATTAGTGATGTATATTTATTGAAGATAATAGATGGACATGCCCTAAGAATTGCAATGCAATATGTTTATGATAAGTATTCTCTTTGCCGTGTTACTTATTTATTATCAATATAAATTGCCCTACTCCGATGCGTTCTCTTGGTTGTGACGTACGCCTTGTACATGATATGGAAGCCTTTACGTGACTAAGGTAGTCATTCCTAGGCTTTAGTATTGTGTACGGCGGACTGCCACATTTAAGGTACCCCTCGGAGCGTGACACCGGTGCCCCCTCTCCCTCTTACAACAATTTATTTTTCTTTTTCAATTTATTTTATTAAATCCAAAATTCACTCCAAAAATTCTATAAATACCCCTTTCCTCTTCCATTCTTTCACACAATTCATTTCACTATCAAAACTCTCTCAAAATCTCTCCACAAATTCTCCCTTCAAGAATTCTCTCTACCAAAACTTTCTCAAACCAATTCCTTACAAAAATCATCCCTCATATATAAACTATCTACCACATATCACTACTCACATAATACCCACTCCATCTACCATCTTCATACCACTTACACACTTTAGGTAAATATTTCTTCCAACTATTATTCACTCATGTCATGTAACTTAACATGACTATGGTGTTGTTTTGAGACTCATATGAGTAGTAAAAGCAACAACATATTCATGTTTTGTTCTTGTACATAAGCTTCTATTTTATTATGTTACTGTTATTATTTGTTATATAATATTATGTATACTATGTATATATATTTATTTAGAGCATATAAGCTCCTTTGTTATTTATTTACTTTCAAGTTATGCAATTTATTTATTTTATGCAATTATTAAGACTAGTCTTTCTAGTCTTACACTTGTCCATATCAAGTCAAAACAATTTTTTGTTTATTTTCTTTAAATCTTTCGGGACTAGTCCATTCTTAGTCCCGCGATGCCTTGATAAAGCTAAGGCTCCAATACTTGACCGGGATTCCTTGATGAAGCTAATGTTCCCAATGCTTGATATTTTATTTCCTTGCTTATTATTTGTTTCTATTATTTTCTTATGTTCTTATTATTTTATATGCTCATGATATTTGCATCTACATAATGTTAATGTCTCAACTAATTCAAAAGTAGAATTTTATTTTATTAAAGAACTTAAAAAAAACCAAATTTCCTATTATGTGACTTGTCACAAATAATGAAGTTATTATCAACCACATAAAAATAGAGTTTTCTCAACGTTTTGTTAAATAACAAAAATAGATTACCAAGGAAACATAAGAAATAAATATTTTCTTTGAATATTATGTTAACCTAAGTTTTAGTAAAATACTTTGTTAATATTAAAAGTTTTTACAAAAAAGCTTAAAAATTAAACTCTTTTTCACTCCATAACAAAACTAAGGAACAAACTAGTTTTTAAAGTTAAGATAAATTCAACCCATAAAGTTATGAACCACTTAGGAAAAATAATGATTTTCAAAAGAAGGAACTTATTTTTAAATGAATATAAATAAAGTAAGGTTAATAATAATGGATTTCATCAATAAAGATGATTCTTTTCAAAAGAAATGAAAAGAACAAGTTTTGGAAAGCAAAGGCTTATATTTTAGAAATGAACATAAGAAGACAAGACTCATTTTCTAAAACCACCCTAAATACAAGATTATGAAAAAGGGTTTTCATCGACTTAATATACTTTTGATAAAATTGATCTTTTATCACTAGGAGTGAAATTTATGAAAGACTAAGGTTAAAGGAAAAATTTACTTGTTTTGGAAAAAGGAATGAAGGAAATAAAATAAGAATATATCCATTTATAATGAAAATATAAAGTTTCTTCCAAATACTTGAAAAGGAATTTATCAAGATAAGTTTTAACACCTTAAAAAGAATTATTTTGAAATAAATTATTGAGACACTACCATTAGAAAATTTTGCATATAAAGTGAGCTTATCTATATACTTAAGGTATTTATCATATATATATATATATGTATATATTATTACAAAAGGATTTTTTCTTTAAAATAAAGTTGAGTTAGAAAACGGATTTGCAAAAGTTTTGTAATTTTCGTTTTAAATCTGTACCTAACGTTTTCGGGACCCAAATGACTCTATATGACAAAGATAAGTTTAGAAATGGATAGATCCTTTCGAATAGGTAGAAAACGATATATTGTATGCGAAATTCCAAGTTAAAATGAGCAAGTTACGACCATTTTAAGTTAGAATTTCCTCCTATATGATTTTACCGCGATTTTAAGAAAAGTTTAGAAAATCCAATAATAGAAATTTCATGGAAGCCTTATCCCGGGTATTTCTTTTGTCCAGGTGACGAAAGATACGAGATTACCCTACCCGAAGATTACTACGACTAAGAAGATCGCAAAATGGACGAATGAGTTATTCCTCCTAATTTCGTTACCTTGCTGGTGCTTGTAAAGTAGTGGCATTAGTATACTAAGAAAAGATAAAAATGGATATATATTTGGGGAATTCGAGATTATGTATATGTGATTCTATGTTCATGTATGAAATGAGAATTAAAAATATCACAACTTCGAACTGCTTGCTTAAATAATTTTGTTTACTTACTTATATGACTGTTTATTGTTTGATAAACTGATTGATCGCCTCTAATAAACCTTAATAAGGTTTGGCTTAAGAAAACTAAAACGCTTACGCATAACATCCATTGAGTCACATCTATTTCGGAAGGCTGCTACTCCTACGTAGAGTTAGATTAGCTGTGATCGTGCGGTGCCACGGGCCATGTTCCTTCCTGGAGAATCGAAATCACTCGGGAAAGTGACTCTAGGTTCGGAGCCAAGCCAACCGAACGCTGTGGGTGAGGACCTGGGGACTAGTAGTAGAAGGTCGATGACCTTTAACCCTGATTCCCTAACCTTTGATATGGACGGGTAAATCCATTCTATATATGATTTCCAGATAACTATATATATTTGTGTAATCATGTGATTGTTGCATTGTATGCATAGCATATGTGTGAAATATAAATAAACTTTGTTTGAATATATGGTGCGAATGAAAAGGAATATCTCACTAAGCTAGTTGTAACTTATACCCCTATAGATTTGTTGAAACAGGTATACCCGTGGCTTAAATTGAGGATCGTGATATTAAGGAAGTCATGGAAGGATGATTAAGCTTCTACGAAGAAAATGGAATCATAAGATGAAGTAATTTTGTAAGGTTCTTTATATGTAGTGACATATATGATTAGTGATGTATATTTGTTTGAAGATAATAGAGGGATATGCCCCTAAGAATTGAAATGAAATATGAGTATGTTTTATGATAAGTATTCTCTTTGCCTTGTTACTTATTTATTATCGATATAAATTGTGCTACTCCGATGTGTTCCCTTAGTTGTGATGTACGCCTTGTACATAATATGGAAGCCTTTGCGTGACTAAGGTAGTCATTCCTAGGCTTTAGTATTGTGTATGGTGGACTGCCACGTTTAGGGTACCCCTCGGGGCGTGACAGTTTAAGTTGGTATCAGAGCAACAAGGTTTTGGGAACTAGGAAAAAGAAGAGTAGAAGGATAGATTGATAGGATTTGATCTTATGTTTAAGAATTCTTATGTCTAGGAATAGAACTTTATCTTAGAGAATATTAGAAGAAGGCAAGAAATACTTATACAAGAATCGGAGGATATTCAGTATTACATAAAGAGGATTCACCTTAGAATCAAGATTAGGAAAGGTAGAAATGATTTATAGATAGAACTTAGTAGAACAATGTAGGGGATAAAGAATTGAGATATGGATTGAATAAAGTAAGCCTACCTTAGCAATTTCAACAAGTCTTGATGCATAGTAACCCTATTCAACTCCTAGCTAAGACCAATTAAGAAACAAGACAAATGTGATATCGCTTAAGTAAGACCCCTTTAATTAAGTACCTACGTTAACCATTAATCAGACGAACAAAATCAATAACGCATCTCTTTTCCTTAAAAACAAATATCATGTGCATGAAAACCCGAAATGAAAAGAATGTCTAATACGATCACTTCGTTTGGTTCTAGGAAGCTACCCGAGGAAGTTATGCCACAATCAAGCACCCCTCTCGAAGAACAACAAGAACCAGGAGCAGTCCCACCACAAGATCTAACTCAAGAACTCTTGGCCACCATAAGGCGTTTAGAAGAGACAATAAGAGCATACATACAACAAACACCCATAACCTCTGCACCTGCTCCGGTTATAAGACCCCAACTCGGAGCAACATCAGTAGCACAAGTCCCTTCCTTCATAGCCAATCCTGAACCCCAAGCTAAGAAGCATAAACAACTCCAACCTCTTAAGGATTTCATAACCCCTAAGGTTAGATGCTGGAAGTGTGAAGGAAGATATTTCCCCAAAAGTTGCCCACAATTGCAGTACAGGTGTTACTTCATGGAAACAAAGACCACAAAATCCTTAATTGTCCTAAGAAGAATGGCACTATCTATTTTGGTTATGCAAAGGGAAGACACAGTGCCAACGTTTACCCAACAACAATAAGGAAATGCTACATATGCAGCCGTCTCATCTGTAGGACCAAGAATTACCCTACAAATGCCAAGGAAACGTGCTACATGTGCAAGGTGTGGTATCTCTACGTACGTGAAGATCTAAAGTCACAAGGTCCATGGGACGACCCCACTAAAGGAAATGACTCATCCAAGAAAGAATGTGGAACTTCGTCTAGAGATCCTACCACCAAATCTCACCATAAGAGAAAAGAAAAAGCTCCTGATAATGAAGACGAGGGATCAAGTAATCAAGGAAATATTCCTACCCTGTGAACAACAATCCGAAGCAGGAACAGACGCTAAACCTCCCGTAAAAGCTTTAATATACCGATAGGAGTAAAAGCTTTTGTTAAAAGATTAACAATGATGTATATGTTGTCTATGTAATGATTTGAAATTATTATGTTTTGCATCCTTTCTTTGAACTTTTGTAAAGGAAGTATTTAAGTCTTCCTTCTGTTTCCATGTATTTGTTTTAATAATATGAATTTCCTTTTCATTATTATGATTTTAGTCAATTTTCAATATTTCTTCATATACTTGCTCATTTCCGTACTTGATTGCTATTTGCTTGTTGCTTGATCGATTTTCCAAAAAAATGTCTAGGACTTAATAAAGTTCAAGAATCTCACACTAGCTTAATAAAATATATAGAACAAATAGGAGATGTACTCGTGCACAACGAAACCTGGAAATACCCCCTGTAGAACCTGAGAACCCAGATGGACCTCAACAACCAAACCAACCGCGAATGGATCAAGCTAACATCGAACAACTTGCCAACCTCATAAGGAATTTTGCACAACAAGCCCATGCTATGCCTACACCAATACCTGCACAAGATACAGCACCAGAAGTTCCAACACCACCAATTGAAACAGCACCAGCTGAGCCGCCATTACCAAAACCTTATCAGAGTATGTTGCCAGAGTTCATCAAGTGCAATTGATATTTTGATGGAGCTTTTGGAAAACCCGATGAAGCCGAGGATTGGTTAGCACAAATAGAACGATCTTTCAATGCTTTTGAAGTACCACAACACCTTCAGCTTACATATGGTACTTTTATGCCGAGGTTCAATGCAAGAATATGGTGGGAATTCAAAAGTAGAGAGCTACTACCACCAATCACATGGGAGACATTTAGGCATGAATTCTTGGAGAATTTTTTTCCTGGAAGCTTGAGAATCCAATATAGTGCAGATTTCTTAAGTATTTCTCAAGGAGGCCGTAGTCTTGAACAATATGAAATAGAGTTCAGTAAACTGTTACAATATGCCCCCGAATCATATAAGAATAGTGAAGAGCTCAAGAAGCAAGTCTTCTTAGGAGGATTGGATGAAGACCTTCATATCAAGTTGATAGAATTTGACATCAAAGATTTTCGAGAACTAGTAGAAAGGGCAAGAATTGTGGATGGTGCTAAGAAAAGGAGAAGGACAGAAGGAAATGTCATGATAATTGAGGAAGAATCTATAAGTGAACCTGGCCTAAGCCTCAAAGTCAATAAACTCGAAACATCGGTCAGCCCAAATAGAAAGAAGGATAAAAAGGAATCGGATACCCAATGTTGGAAATGCAAAAAGAGACATCAACCAAGACAGTGTCCTAAGTTACAACATAAGTGTTACTACTGCGGGAGTCCAAATCACTAAGTCATGAGATGTCCAAAGAAAACCTCTGCCACCTGTTTAATCTGTAAGGAACCATGACATATTGCCAAACAGTACCTTAAGAAGAAGGACACGAATAACAGCAGGATTGGGAGATACCCCGTAATACCCCCACGAAAAGTACGTGTGTACAACTTACAAGGATGATGGCTTTGCGAGGAAGCCAACCAAGTGATGGAATTCATTGTTTTAGAAGAAGGCGATAGTCATGAATGCAATTCGATATCAAGTTAACATCGATGTTAGATTTCCTTTTATACCGCTAGGACCTAAGCAACAGTTTGCCAGTAATGACGATAGATTATGTAATCATCACCTTTTTCCTTAATACAGAAGGAATAAAAATATGATTATCGAAAATTTTGTACGTATCAAATGAAGAAAGCAAATCAATTGCCATTTACCTTGAACACACCGAAAACAAAGTACATCAAAAGCATAACCATTACCGCCTAAAGCTGAGAGTTGAGGCTAGAACCGGTAATGATAAAATCTCAACAAGCAATTTCCAAATTTTCATCTTGACCTCAAACCTTGTCAAGATGACACGTAAAATAAAACAACAATATGGTGAACATTGTGTCATTTTATACGTGCATGTCATATATATACTCACATATGAGAATGGAGAAAGCGAATTTACAACCTTCCTTCGTTAAGTAATATACCAGTCGTGTCATATGTTGTCGTCAGTTCAAATTGAGTCAAGTCAAGTGGCAAGTCATCGGTCGTCTGTCGTGTTGTAAGTATTGAAACTCTTCAAAAAGTCAAGTAAAGTGAAGGTTGAAGTCGTAAAACCAAATCTTATTGATTTTATATATGCTATATTGCATAAAATAAAACGCACATGACTAATGAAATCCCAATATTACCGACTAAAGACACATGAGAAATAAAATTACGAAAGAAGAAATTTAAAACAACGATAGACTTCCAAACCTTTTGTGGGAATGAAACTAAGGAAACGACATAATGAAATCATAATATCATTCCAAACAAATAAATGTGAGACAAAATTCCAATATCACGAATATTGAGGAATTACAACATACAATTTTCATCAAGTTCTACAACATACCTAAGTATAACAAGTTTTGAGGACAAACATTCTTTAAGGTGAGGTTATAAATCCCGAAAATTTTCATAATTCATAAGAAATAATCCTAAATGTTTAATATTAAAATTGAAATCCCGAAAATCGACTCAAGATAAAAACCCAATTCTAGACCAAGTCAAACATCGGAAACGAAACCCTAAGAATCGAGCCAAGTTAAAACCTAATTCCAAATAAGATAAAAAATGAGATTTCTTAGTCTCGAGAAAATGAGATCCCTTGAAAAAAAATATAAGGTCCAACTATCGGTTGAATCAATATCCGTACGTCAATCAAATTACCTAACCGTTTCCTAACACGCAAATCAAGACAATATATCCAAATAGCGATCAACAACAAAATCTTAAAACCCTCAATGAATTTCAAAATCAGAAATTTCAATTTTCACCAAAAGTCAAACTGAGTCAACTCATAACCCTAGACTCGGTTAAACGATCCCGAGAACTAAAAAACTAATAAAAAATAATAAAATAAAATAAAATAAACCATAGATATCGAGCTAAAAATATAAAATGATCAAAACTCGAAAATTATACGATCTTACGAATATCTCGATGAAACCAGAAGTCAAACCAGAACCCTAAAGTCAATAAAGCCTATAACGAACCATAGTGTTTAAGATCCGGCAATCCCGCATTCTCAAGCCCTAGCAAATGAAATTAAGCTAATAGCTTAAAATAGTTCGTAATAATATAGGGTAACATAAAAATATCAGATTCGTGAATTTCGAATGTCCTTCGAACTCAATCGGGATCAGTGCTCGAAAAGCGTGTCCCAGAGCTCGGAATATTAAAAATATTCCGTTTATACCAATAGACTCGTAAAAATACAAGGATCCCAAAAATATCAGTTTTAGAATTTTTCGGTAGATAAAATTACTGATATCGCATTATTATGCGTATTTTTATTACTACCGGTACTTTAATTGTCTAGTCTATTATTCATAGTACTTTTCTACTATTCATTACTATTTCACCATTTCTACTTTTTCTTACACCTATTTCTTACCACCCACATACCTATTTTCTTACTTTTTATATTTCCAATACATCTTATATTAAATCATATCTTATATATTAATTATTTTTTTTATAAATTTCACTCAAAAATCAACTCACTCCCCCCTACATACATCATGGCTGGCGCCCCCTCTCCCTCTTACAACAATTTATTTTTCTTTTTCAATTTATTTTATTACATCCAAAATTCACTCCAAAAATTCTATAAATACCCCTTTCCTCTTCCATTCTTTCACACAATTCATTTCACTATCAAAACTCTCTCAAAATCTCCACAAATTCTCCCTTCAAGAATTTTTCTATCAAAACTTTCTCAAACCAATTCCTCACAAAATCATCCTCATATATAAACTATCTACCATATATCACTACTCACATAATACCCACTCCATCTACCATCTTCATACCACTTACACACTTTAGGTAAATATTTCTTCCAACTATTATTCACTCAGTCATGTAACTTAACATGACTATGGTGTTGTTTTGAGACTCATATGAGTAGTAAAAGCAACAACATATTCATGTTTTTGTTCTTGTACATAAGCTTCTATTTTATTATGTTACTGTTATTATTTGTTATATAATATTATGTATACTATGTATATATATTTATTTAGAGCATATAAGCTCATTTGTTATTTATTTACTTTCAAGTTATGCAATTTATTTATTTTATGCAATTATTAAGACTAGTCTTTCTAGTCTTAGACTTGTCCATATCAAGTCAAAACAATTTTTTGTTTATTTTCTTTAAATCTTTCGGGACTAGTCCATTTTTAGTCCCGGGATGCCTTGATAAAGCTAAGGCTCCAATACTTGATCGGGATTCCTTGATGAAGCTAAGGTTCCCAATGCTTGATATTTTATTTCCTTGCTTATTATTTGTTTCTATTATTTTCTTATGTTCTTATTATTTTATATGCTCATGATATTTGCATCTACATAATGTTAATGTCTCAACTAATTCAAAAGTAGAATTTTATTTTATTAAATGAACTTAAAAACCAAATTTCCTATTATGTGACTTGTCACAAATAATGAAGTTATTATCAACCACATAAAAATAGAGTTTTCTCAACGTTTTGTTAAATAACAAAAATAGATTACCAAGGAAACATAAGAAATAAATATTTTCTTTGAATATTATGTTAACCTAAGTTTTAGTAAAATAATTTGTTAATATTAAAAGTTTTTACAAAAAAGCTTAAAAATTAAACTCTTTTTCACTCCATAACAAAACTAAGGAACAAACTAGTTTTTAAAGTTAAGATAAATTCAACCCATAAAGTTATGAACCCACTTAGGAAAAATAATGATTTTCAAAAGAAGGAACTTATTTTTAAAAGAATATAAATAAAGTAAGGTTAATAATAATGGATTTTATCATAAAGATGATTCTTTTCAAAGAAATGAAAGAGCAAGTTTTGGAAAGCAAAGGCTTATATTTAGAAATGAACATAAGAAGAATACTCATTTTCTAAAACCACCCTAAATACAAGATTATGAAAAAGGGTTTTCATCGACTTAATATACTTTTGATAAAATTGATCTTTTATCACTAGGAGTGAAATTTATGAAAGACTAAGGTTAAAGGAAAAATTTACTTGTTTTGGAAAAGGAATGAAGGAAATAAAATAAGAATATATTCATTTATAATGAAAATATAAAGTTTCTTCTAAATACTTGAAAAGGAATTTATCAAGATAAGCTTTAACACCTTAAAAAGAATTGTTTTATGAAATAGATTGTTGTGACACTACCATTAGAAAATTTTGCATATAAAGTGAGCTTATCTATATACTTAAGGTATTTATCATATATATATATATTATTACAAAAGGATTTTTTCTTTAAAATAAAGTTAAGTTAGAAAACGGATTTGCAAAAGTTTGGTAATTTTCGTTTTAAATTTGTACCTAACGTTTTCGGGAACCAAATGACCCTATATGACGAAGATAAGTTTAGAAATGGATAGATCTTTTCGAATAGGTAGAAAACGGTATATTGTATGCGAAATTCCGAGTTAAAATGAGCAAGTTATGGCTATTTTAAGTTGGAATTTCCTCCTATATGATTTTACCACGATTTTAAGAAAAGTTTAGAAAATCAAAGAATAGAAATTTCATGGAAGACTTATCCCAGGTATTTCTTTTGTCCAAGTGACGAAAGATACGAGATCACCCTACCCGAGGATTACTACGACTAAGAAGATTGCAAACTGGATGAGTGAGTTATTCCTCCTAATTTCGTTATCTTGCTGGTACTTGTAAAGTAGTGGCATTAGTATACTAAAAAAAGATAAAAATGGATATATATTTGGGGAATTCGGGATTATGTATATGTGATTCTATGTTCATGTATGAAATGAGAATTAGGAATATCGCAACTTCGAACTGCTTGCTTAAATAATTTTGTTTACTTACTTATATGACTGTTTATTGTTTGATAAACTGATTGATCGCCTCTAATAAATCTTAATAAGGTTTGGCTTAAGAAAACTAAAATGCTCACGCATAGCATCCATCGAGTCACATCTATTTCAGAAGGCTACTACTCCTACGCATAGAGTTAGATTGGCTGTGATCGTGCGGTGCGACGGGCCAAGTTCCTTCCTGGAGAATCCAATTCGCTCGGGGAAAGCGACTCTAGGTTTGGAGCCAAGCCAACCGAACGCTGTGGGTGAGTATCACGCCCCAATGGGTACCCTAAACGTAACAGTCCGCCACACTCAATATTAAAGCTTAAGTATGACAACCTTAGTCATTCCAAAAGCTTTTATATTAAGTGTAAGGCTTACTTTCACAATTTTAGAGGACCATATGTGGAATAATGTAGCTTAAGGAGATATAAAAACATATTAAGAAAAGAAGAATCAATAATTATTTGTCCATGGCATAAACTTTACAAACTTAGGGACAACTCCCTTAATCTATTATATACATTAACATGCTAATGCTAAGCTACTTTATTCAGATTCTAATATTCAAAAGGGATTACCTGCCCACAGGGTCCACGTGGCCTTAACCATAAGTACGGGAACTGCAAAAGATAGCTATCGGGGTATAAGCTAATAGGCTTAGTGAGAACTATTTCCATAAATAACTTCTTGTAACAAGATTCAAACAAGTTGGTTAATCACACATATGTAATGCATCAAACACGTGGGCAAACAATCATATAGCTTTCCGGGAACTATATGTTGAATGGATTTACGCCCTCCATTCGGGGTTTGGTGATACTCAAAACAAGTAGTTTTAATAATAGAAAATTTAAGCTTGCGAGCACACATCGCCAAGCATTCAATAAAAACTTTTATACTTGCGAGCACTCATCGCCAAGTATTCCGAACCTACTTGATTTGACCTTGCTTTCGGATCAACCGCCAAGCATATTCCATTAAGCCGCCAAGCAATCGCTTTCGGATCTTCCGCCAAGTGTTGCTTTCGACATGAGCCTACTATCCTTCTCACCCAAGGATAATAACCCAACCATGCAATGTGACTCACTTCGTGGTATGCATGAGTTCATTAATTTATAAAGTCATAACATAATTATTTTCAACTTTAGGTGATCAAGGAATTTCACACAAATCAATATTAAACTAAAACAATCACTTAGAACAATTCGGGCTTCGATATTCTTAGAATTCTTTCAAGGAATTATTTTACATGCATATCGGTTTATCTTTTCCTAACTCTAGTGCAACTAATTTACAAGCACAACAAGTGTAGCATTTAATGGAAATAAACTCACGATGCCATTGTCGTCTATTCCTCTAAGCGGATGAGTCGTTCACACACTCCACTTAATCGTAATAGTTTGGGTGAAGAATCCTTCCTCGGGGTCACCTAACCAAAGAAAATACCCATAATGAGTTTTTCTTGAAGATTTTCTTGAATTTTGACAAAACAATGTCAAAGAACGTTAAAGTTCGTATAGAAGAATGTTCCAACTTAAAATGGCCATAACTTGGTCATTTTAACTCGGAATCGCGCATATAATATACCGATTTCTATCTACTCGAAAAGATCTACCCATTTCTAAAATTATTTCCCACAAACAAAGCCATATAGGCTCCGAAAAAGTGGCGACAAAATTCACCACGGATTTCAAGTAAAAACAACTTTGGTTCAAGAAATCAAAATTTGTTTGATAAATACTTAGTTATCTATATAGTTGAAAAATTCTCTTTTTATAACTATATAACTCATATTTAAGCATGCTCAAGTGTCTTGTTGTCCAATTATTTTTCTTAGTAAAACAATGTCGGTTGAAGCTTTTCGGAAATTGTTTTTGTGAATTTCTTTGAAATGAATACCTTGTTTCTTTATTTTCTAAAAACGTTTTATGTTGGTTTTATTTATCTTTTCTAAGTGACTTTTAAAATAAAATTTTCTACTTTCTAAGTTATACTAATAATATTTTTGAAGTTTTCTAGAAATATCTTTTCTTCATTTTCTTGTGTAAATTCCTTTGTTTACTTGTTTTGCAAAAATCTTTACTTGATATTTCTCATTCTTTTTCTCATGTCTCTATTCAAAAAATTACCCATGCATGAAAATTTGGTTTCTTATAAAAACAAGTGGAACAATTAAGGACTTTTTGTAGAAAAACTAATTTCTATAATTCTATTATTTTCTTCTTGTAACTTGAAAAGAAATAACTTTATTATTTTCAAATCATAAATTTTCTTTGCCTATTTGTTTGCAAGGTCTTTATTTAAAATTTCCTTAGTCATCCACCTTATTTTCTTTCTTTATGAAAAGAACCATTTTTGTCAACAAATATTTTCTTTTGAAAAACAAGGTAGAGTAACAAAGATTTAAGTAGCTTTTTAAGTAAAAATAGTTTCTAAATTCATAGTGAATTCTTTTTGTAACTTGAAAATGAATGAGTTTATTTTTGTTATCTTATATTTTTATGTTTCAAAAACTTATTCCTAAGTGACAAAAAGCCTTCTTTTATTTGATTATCTTTAGAAAATAAACTTTTGGACAACAATCTAAATGAACATGATTATGAGATAATAATAAACAAAATAACATAAAGCATAAATAATAAAGTCAAGTATTGGAGTCTTAGCTTTTTCAAGGCTCCCGGGACTAAGAAATAAACTAGTCCCATAAAGAAATAAAATGAAAGAAGAAAAGCTTGTTTTGACTTGATGAGGACAAGTCTAAGACTAGAGACTAGTCTTATTTCAACAAGGAATAAATAAATAAATTGCAATGGAAAAGTAAATAAATTGCTTTGCATGAAATAAATAAATTGCAAGTGAGCTTATATGCTCTAAAGAATATGTATAGATATATAAACAATAATAAATCAACATAAACATAAATGGATTGGCATGAACAAGAACAATACATGAACATAATGTAGTTTCCACAACTTGTAGTATTTGGAAACTCACACTATGGTCATGTAAAGTTACATGACATGAAGAAGAAGAAAGAATTATAAAGGGTTACCTAAAGAAGACTTTGATATGGTTATGTGGTTATGGGTTTTTGTTGTTGGTGGAAGTTGTTGTGGAATTATTTTGAGAGAGTTTTGAGATAGAAATTTGAGAGAGCTTTGAGAGGAAAATTGAGAGAGTTTTGGTATGAATTTGTGGGTAGTGAATGTGTGAAAGAAGTGAAAGAGGAGGGGGTATTTATAGGAAAATGGGGAGTGATTTTTGTGTGATTAAAATAAATGCAAAATTAAAACAAATGGAGAGGGAGAGAGAGAGGGGTGCCGGCCACTTTGAGAGGAGAGAGGGAGTGATTTATTTTTGTATTTTGTTAAATAAAAGATGTAATGTAAGGTAGATGTGATATAAAGTTATGGGAAAGGTAAAAAGTTAAGATTATAGGTTATGTAGAGTGTAAGAGTAGGTGTAAGAAAAAGTAGAGATAAAAGAATAGTGTAGAATAGTAATGAATAGTGTAATGTAAAGTAGATATGACAATTAAAGTACCGGTAGTAAGAAAATACGCGTATAATAGCTATATCTGTTATTTTTACTTACCGAAAAATTATGAAACTGATATTTTTGGAAAACTTATATTTTTACGAGTCTAACGGTGTATTCGGAATATTTTTACTATTCCGGGCTTCCGGACACGTTTTTCGAGAACTGTGTCCGATCGGGTTCGAAGGACACCCGAATTTCGCGAAACTGAAACTTTTATAAAACCTATGGTTATTACGACTATTCGAGCTAATTATCCCAACTTCGTTTTTCCGGGCCAAAGAAAACGGCAATGCCGGATTTAGATTGATACGGTAAACTAGGGTTTTGTTGACCTTTAGGGTTTCGTTTGACTTCCGGTTAGGGTTTTGTGCTAAACCGATTCCGAAAATTTAGGGGTTTACAACCTACCCCCCTTAAAGAAAGTTTTGTCCTCAAAACTTGGAAATTCCTACTTTGGTTCTAACAAGGCTTGGTTACTTGCGTCATTCTTCAAAAAGATCTCTTTTACTTGATTTCCTCATTTCTTAACCTCTGAACTCTTACGGATCGGTATTGGGTATATCTTCATAAGGGAAATTCTCCTTTAAAAACATTGACTTTTATCCTTGTAACCTGATTCCTTAACCTTTTGTCAAACGGGGAATTGTTGCACATCTCCGCTATGTTTATGTAATAATCAACTTCTTCTCGTCTCATGATTACTTCCTATCTTTAACTTCTTCTTTCCGGTTCATCTATTTCGTCTATCTTGTGCCTTTATCATCTCATGAGATGCTCTTGATTGTTCCTTCAAGGTATTTGAATGATTTTCCTTGGTCGTTTGTAGGTCCAATTCTTTATTAGTTCCTCTTCGTTCCCATTCTTGCGTCCAGGGTTGTATATCTCTGACTGACCTCTTTTGCTTTATCTCTTTTCTTTAGAGAGTGTTATATTGACCGATTATGAACCATCTTTGTTAGTCACTCAATTTATACCATAAGCATCCTTGCCTTCTTGTTATCGTTTGTGAGAAATTAAAATCTTGAGAAGGTGAGTTCTATTTTCATAAACCTTTTCATCCTTTGGTGTTTTTATTCCTTTATCCATATTCCTTTTCTTCTACTGTCCCTTGAACTTCGGTTTATCTGAGTTCCCCTTGAATATGTTGTTGGTCCCAAATTATGAACCGTACTCATGATTCTTAACTTCCTTGTCCTTAGGTTATGCTAAATCATCCTTTAGCTTCTTTTAATACATTTTTCTACTTTTATTCCTTCTTTATCCTTCGTATCTTCTCATCTAAGCTCTTTTGTCATTTTTATGCGGTTGATCTTAATATCCTACTGACGGGGTTCCTCTTTTAAACCTTGTTGTGAGCTTCAAGGTTTGTTTGGCTTTTCAACTCTCTTTAATTTCCTATACTTAAGATTACATTCTTAGATTGCTTCTTTCCTTCTTCAGGCTATATCACTATCCAGAAAGCATTATTAAAACTTGTGGGATTATGAAGAATTTGAGGGTCATTTCTTCTCGATTTGATCCTTTGTTGGTGATATCGTGATCTTAATCTTGAGAGAAACGTGTTTGTTCCTTAAAAGGTCTTTACCTTGTTCCTTTCCGAAAATTAACACGTTGGCTTAGGGTTTCCTCCATTATGAGCTGGATGGGTATATTTCGTGATGGTATACTTCACCTTGTAAGGTCTCGATTTTTCTTGTTTGTTGTTTCTCCAATTTTCCTTATAATTCCATTTTCCTTGTTTCTTTTTATTGGGATCTTATATGAGAGGTATACATCTTTTTCAAGAGATTACTTATTTCCATTATTCCTTAGAGTCACGGGTGACTTCATGTTCTCACGTCTTTGCTGGAAGTTCGACAAATTTCTTGGGTTTCATCATTCTTTCGTATTGTCTTAAACTAGGTTGATCGTTTGTCATAAATATAGAAAGAATGTTATACTTTGAACTTCAAGAGAGTAAAACATTCTGATTTACTAGAACTTCTCATGTACACAAGAGAGGATTATCGCTCCTATTCATCCACATAAAGAAAACTTTACATTCCTCTTATAAAGAAGCAACATTAATAAAAGAAGGTTGAGGATTGACTGGTTCCTGCATCGCTATTATAGCCTCTAATGTATTCCAAGGCAGTCAAGTTTTTATTTCCTTTATTCCCTTCTTCACCTATCCATCGTCCCTGCAAGTTGTATACTCGAATTCTTGAAGCAGCAGGTCCAGGTCTGCTTTCACTTCTACTTCCATTTCCTTTCTCCATTCTTATAGGAACAACTTCATCTGGTGATCTTGACAGAATATTCCTTCTTTGTGGACAGTTATTGGCAAAATGTCCTTTCTGATTGCAAACATAGCAAGCATCTATCCCTCTGCTTGGGCATTTTGACATCTTATGGTTTGTATTTCCACAAAAGAAACACTTTCCAAATAGCTGGGGGCACTTCTTCGGTAGTGTGCTCCATTGCACTTCCAACACTTAATACCTCTTGGTGTGATCCTTTTATTGTCGCTCTTGATTTTCTTTGGTAGGGGCATGAGATGGGGTTCTATATAAAATTCCCTTTCGATGATTGGGTCTTCTTCCCCTTCTATTCTTTCTCTCCTTTTCTTTGCTCCTTCTACAATCCGAGCTCTTTCCACTAATTCTCGAAAATTCCTTATGTCAAATTCTTCCAACTTCATCCTTAGGTCTTCGTCCAATCCTCCTATAAAGACTTGCCTTTTCAATTCTTCACTGTACTTATAGGAGTCCGGTGCATATTGCAACAATCTACTGAATTCAATTTCATATTGTTCGACTGTTCTTCCTTTTTGAGCAATTTGCAAGAAGTCTGCACTATATCTCACTCTTAAACTTCCTGGAAAATAATTCTCCAAAAACTCATGTCTAAACATTTCCCAAGTGATTGGAGTCATTAGATCTCTTTTCCTTGACTCCCACCATATCCTAGCGTTTAGACGAAGCATGAATGTTCCATACTTGACTTGCAAATGGGGCGGAACTTCATATGCATCAAAAGACATCTCTATTTGAGATAACCAATCTTCTGCCTCCTCCGGCTTGTCATAAGCTCCTTCAAAGAAGCGGTTACTTTGATGAAGTTAGGTAACATGCTCTTGTATGGTCTTGGCAGTGGAGATGGAGGTAGGGGTGCACTTTGGCTATGCATGTTCCTATGCACAGATGCCTCTGTTGAAGCTTGTTGTGGTGGTGGGGTTGGTATAGATACTGGGGCTGTCGCCGATGCTGTTGCTGGTGTTGCTTCTTGTACGGGTGCTTGAGCTGGCATATTTTGCCTAATTTCTTCTAATACGTGGGTTAGGTGTCCTATCGTGGCGTGTAAGTCCCTTTGAGGTGCGGCGGCTCTTTGATCAGCAGGTTGATCTGCTTCTATGTCTGGTTGGTTAGAGGCGCTTCGTTCTCTTCTTTGTCTACTCCTATTTCGGCTGTTTTAAACTTTCCTAAGTTAGGTTTGCAAAGTTTTGATAATTTAATTAAATTTTTGCCGGAATTTGGGGAAATATAACGGAAATTTAAATATGCATAAAAACAAAATTTAAATCAAAACAATTTCTGAAATCAACTTAGAGCATAATCATAGAAATAAAGTTCATACATGAAATCGGAAATAAGATAAATCATAAAAGAAAATCACACAGAAATACCAAACATTGTTCCGAAAATTAAAAGATAGACTGAGATCATGAATCTAGTCTATTACAAAATCTAAGCTGGACTTCTGGATATGCTTCGCCTTCCTCCTTTCTTCATTCTTCGGGCGCATCTCCCGGGTTGTTGCTGGATGATCCTGGGTTCAAACTCCTCATGATTTGGTTGAAGTGTTTTCTTCTATTTCGTGCTCTCTTTCTTTCTTGTTCGTGATAGGCAATTAGCTCCTCATGCGTCATTGCTGGTGCTATTTCATCAAGGGTTTTCCAAGTGATTGTTCCTTCGGTCTCCCTATTGTTGTTTTCATCGGCGGAGCATTTTCTGTATCCATTGTGGAGTCTACATCTTGTCCTCGAACATGTCTTCCTTCTAGGTAGCGAATGATTCTTAACTCATCGTTAGTCCAAGGTTCCTCGACTCCTACGGCAGCCTGGTTCCTTGTCTCTTGTGCCGATCTTTCTTCTTGATTTTCCTCCGAGTCCTCACCGGGTTCATCATCCGAACTGTCATTCACCTCCTGCATTGGTTCATCTCTGATCACTGTTCCATCTTCTCGCAATCGTAGGGCTCGTTTATTCCTAGTTGGATTCCTGTGAAGGTAGGTGGATCGGTGGATACTTCTGTTGGGGGTCGTAGTATCCCCTGATATACTCCGTGCCAATGGAAAGTATCGTTGAGGTCAGCTCTCATCCATTCGAGGTGATCCATCAAATCATCATGGGCATAGACAAATATCGGTCCGATCTTGGTCCAGGTCCGAAAATCCGGTGGGGTTCGTCCTCCTTCTTCTCTAAGAACGAAGGTTGCTTCCTTCAGCATTGGTCGGTGGTCTCCGATAGCAATGATTCGTTCCACAGCATATATTACTTCCAACTCGGTCATCCTTTTGCCTATGGGCAGTTGTGAATAGTTCGTAACACTCCTTTCCACTCGGTTTGCATCATTCCCCTCTTCCAGATTTGGAACATTTCTCGGAGGGTCTTAGGTTGTCCGCTAGGGCAAATTCTTCACATAAAACTCTAAGTCTCATTCGGAAGTTCTCGGGTGTTTCGAAGGATCCTTTTCGAAGTTCTTGGCTTGGAGACGGGCCTCTTCTATGGTGATCTACGTAAAGAAAGATATTAGAAGACTTATTCTACCCATTCTATTTTATCTAGGTTTTCTTGTTTCTATCTAAGTCAATTCTTCTTAAGTCCATTTCTATAATTATGATTCCTAGGTTCTTAAACCATGCTCTGATACCAACTTAAACTGTCACGCCCCAATGGGTACCCTAAACGTGACAGTCCGCCACACTCAATATTAAAGCTTAAGTATGACAACCTTAGTCATTCCAAAAGCTTTTATATTAAGTGTAAGGCTTACTTTCACAATTTTAGAGGACCATATGGGAATAATGTAGCTTAAGGAGATATAAAAACATATTAAGAAAAGAAGAATCATAATAATTATTTGTCCATGGCAAAAATTTACAAACTTAGGGACAACTCTCTTAATCTATTATATACATATTAACATGCTAATGCTAAGCTACACTTTATTCAGATTCTAATATTCAAAAGGGATTACCTGCCCACAGGTCCACGTGGCCTTAACCATAAGTACGGGAACTGCAAAAGATAGCTATCGGGGTATAAGCTAATAGGCTTAGTGAGAACTATTTCCATAAATAACTTCTTGTAACAAGATTCAAACAAGTTGGTTAATCACACATATGTAATGCATCAAACACGTGGGCAAACAATCATATAGCTTTCCGGGAACTATATGTTGAATGGATTTACGCCCTCCATTCGGGGTTTGGTGATACTCAAAACAAGTAGTTTTAATAATAGAAAATTTAAGCTTGCGAGCACACATCGCCAAGCATTCAATAAAAACTTTTATACTTGCGAGCACTCATCGCCAAGTATTCCGAACCTACTTGATTTGACCTTGCTTTCGGATCAACCGCCAAGCATATTCCATTAAGCCGCCAAGCAATCGCTTTCGGATCTTCCGCCAAGTGTTGCTTTCGACATGAGCCTACTATCCTTCTCACCCAAGGATAATAACCCAACCATGCAATGTGACTCACTTCGTGGTATGCATGAGTTCATTAATTTATAAAGTCATAACATAATTATTTTCAACTTTATGGTGATCAAGGAATTTCACACAAATCAATATTAAACTAAAACAATCACTTAGAACAATTCGGGCTTCGATATTCTTAGAATTCTTTCAAGGAATTATTTTACATGCATATCGGTTTATCTTTTCCTAACTCTAGTGCAACTAATTTACAAGCACAACAAGTGTAGCATTTAATGGAAATAAACTCACGATGCCATTGTCGTCTATTCCTCTAAGCGGATGAGTCGTCACACACTCCACTTAATCGTAATAGTTCCTGAAAAATCCTTCCTCGGGGTCACCTAACCAAAGAAAATACCCACAATGAGTTTTTCTTGAAGATTTTCTTGAATTTTGACAAAACAATGTCAAAGAACGTTAAAGTTCGTATAGAAGAATGTTCCAACTTAAAATGGCCATAACTTGGTCATTTTAACTCGGAATCGCGCATATAATATACCGATTTCTATCTACTCGAAAAGATCTACCCATTTCTAAAATTATTTCCCACAAACAAAGCCATATAGGCTCCGAAAAAGTGGCGACAAAATTCACCACGGATTTCCAAGTAAAAACAACTTTGGTTCAAGAAATCAAAATTTGTTTGATAAATACTTAGTTATCTATATAGTTGAAAAATTCTCTTTTTAACTATATAACTCATATTTAAGCATGCTCAAGTGTCTTGTTGTCCAATTATTTTTCTTAAGTAAAACAATGTCGGTTTGAAGCTTTTCGGAAATTGTTTTTGTGAATTTCTTTGAAATGAATACCTTGTTTCTTTATTTTCTAAAAACGTTTTATGTTGGTTTTATTTATCTTTTCCAAGTGACTTTTAAAATAAAATTTCTACTTTCTAAGTTATAAATAATATTTTGAAGTTTTCTAGAAATATTCTTTTCTTCATTTTCTTGTGTAAATTCCTTTGTTTACTTGTTTTGCAAAAATCTTTACTTGATATTTCTCATTCTTTTTCTCATGTCTCTATTCAAAACAATTACCATGCATGAAAATTTGTTTCTTATAAAAACAAAGTGGAACAATTAAGGACTTTTTGTAGAAAAACTAATTTCTATAATTCTATTATTTTCCTTCTTGTAACTTGAAAAGAAATAACTTTATTATTTTCAAACATAAATTTTCTTTGCCTATTTGTTTGCAAAGGTCTTTATTTAAAATTTCCTTAGTCATCCACTTATTTCTTTCTTTATGAAAAGAACCATTTTTGTCAACAAAATATTTTCTTTTGAAAAACAAGGTAGAGTAACAAGATTTAAGTAGCTTTTTAAGTAAAAATAGTTTCTAAATTCATAGTGAATTCTTTTTGTAATTGAAAATGAATGAGTTTATTTTTGTTATCTTATATTTTTATGTTTCACAAAATTATTCCTAAGTGACAAAAAGCCTTCTTTTATTTGATTATCTTTAGAAAATAAAACTTTTGGACAACAATCTAAATGAACATGATTATGAGATAATAATAAACAAAATAACATAAAGCATAAATAAAGTCAAGTATTGGAGTCTTAGCTTTTTCAAGGCTCCCGGGACTAAGAAATAAACTAGTCCCATAAAGAAATAAAATGAAAGAAGAAAAGCTTGTTTTGACTTGATGAGGACAAGTCTAAGACTAGAGACTAGTCTTATTTCAACAAGGAATAAATAAATAAATTGCAATGGAAAAGTAAATAAATTGCTTTGCATGAAATAAATAAATTGCAAGTGAGCTTATATGCTCTAAAGAATATGTATAGATATATAAACAATAATAAATCAACATAAACATAAATGGATTGGCATGAACAAGAACAATACATGAACATAATGTAGTTTCCACAACTTGTAGTATTTGGAAACTCACACTATGGTCATGTAAAGTTACATGACATGAAGAAGAAGAAAGAATTATAAAGGGGTTACCTAAAGAAGACTTTGATATGGTTATGTGGTTATGGGTTTTTGTTGTTGGTGGAAGTTGTTGTGGAATTATTTTGAGAGAGTTTTGAGATAGAAATTTGAGAGAGCTTTGAGAGGAAAAATTGAGAGAGTTTTGGTATGAATTTGTGGGTAGTGAATGTGTGAAAGAAGTGAAAGAGGAGGGGGGTATTTATAGGAAAATGGGGTGATTTTTGTGTGATTAAAATAAATGCAAAATTAAAACAAATGGAGAGGGAAGAGAGAGAGGGGGCCGGCCACTTTGAGAGGAGAGAGGGAGTGATTTTATTTTTGTATTTTGTTAAATAAAAGATGTAATAAGTAAGGTAGATGTGATATAAAGTTATGGGAAAGGTAAAAAGTTAAGATTATAGGTTATGTAGAGTGTAAGAGTAGGTGTAAGAAAAAGTAGAGATAAAAGAATAGTGTAGAATAGTAATGAATAGTGTAATGTAAAGTAGATATGACAATTAAAGTACCGGTAGTAAGAAAATACGCGTATAATAGCTATATCTGTTATTTTTACTTACCGAAAAATTATGAAACTGATATTTTTGGAAAACTTATATTTTTACGAGTCTAACGTGTATTCGGAATATTTTTACTATCCGGGCTTCCGGACACGTTTTTCGAGAACTGTGTCCGATCGGGTTCGAAGGACACCCGAATTTCGCGAAACTGAAACTTTTATAAAACCTATGGTTATTACGGACTATTCGAGCTAATTATCCCAACTTCGTTTTTCCGGGCCAAAGAAAACGGCAATGCCGGATTTAGATTGATACGGTAAACTAGGGTTTTGTTGACCTTTAGGGTTTCGTTTGACTTCCGGTTAGGGTTTTGTGCTAAACCGATTCCGAAATTTTAGGGGTTTACAGATAAAGCATGAGTTAACTTACCATAACTTACTTTAACTTGAAGATGGAAGCTTAACTTGCTTTCCTTATTGATTTAAAGAAGAGAAAATGAAAATGAAGAGAGGAGTATGTGTGTGTGCAACCATCGGTTTTTGAAAGATAAAGCAAGGAAGAGGAAAAAAATTCTTCCATTTAAAAATAATTATAGGCATATGTACAAAGCTTTGCTTTAACTTTTAGGGCAATTAAAAAGGGATTGTGTGTGTATGTGCATGAAAGTTATGGTGGGATACAAAGATCATTTTGGCAGCAACTAAAAGAGTTCAAAACAACATATTAAACCATTATTTTTCTATAATATTAGAATTATCAATTATTCAAACTCAAAGTCTAATTTAGTTTATAACTCCTATTTGAAATAATGCCTTATAAGAATTTATACCAATATTATTGGTAATTTAGAAATTAAGCTTACAAAACTCAGTTTTCTATAAGAATATAAGAATACTCAATTAACAATTTCCTCAACTCAATTCCATTGATGAATTTATATTTCTATTCTTACTAAATTGATTTTATAACAACTATTATACTTAACTTTACTCTAATTTTATATACTACAACATATACAATCAAATACATAAATTCGTTACTTTCTAATTCTATTTATGAAAAACTTAGGGATTACAGTACTTCCTACAAAAGTATAGTTGTTTTAGGTCTAGGAAAGCTTTGTATAATATTTAACCACGCATTTGTTTATAATAAACCGCTATTGCTCATTGATTTTTCTTTTTTTCTTCTTCTTCTTCTTATTTACCTTTAACATATTGTATAGATGAGAGAACTTAATATTATATTTGGTAAAGGAAAGAGGAAAGAGGCAAAAAAGTAGATGGGAAGTATTGAAATGATAGAAAGTATCAGGTATTTGATTCCTTAGTATGCTTGTTTGGAGGAAGAATGAAAATGATGGAAAATTACTTATCAATAATAACAAAAAGACATGAATTACTAAAACATCCATATTAATTAATAAATAACTAAATCAAATGAAGAGGGTTGATTAAAAATTTTAACCTCATATTTAATTCCCTCTACTTTCTGTCCATTTGAGAGGGATTAAATTTTGGTAAGGTGAACATATTCTTTCCATTGCTATCCTATTCTTTAACTTTCTATTTTACCAAATAATGGAAAAATAACCCATTCCATTTTGATTCCCTCCTATCTTATTTTTCTCTTTCTCTTTCCCTCATCCTAAATATAAAAGATTCATTAAGTAATACACGCCATTGGAATTGTCCAATGGCATAAAACTATCAGTAACTTTTTGATACATGGACAATTAATTCTTCAAATTTGGCATATAACTATTGGTAACTTTTTGACACATGCACAACTTATTCTTCAAATTCATTTAAAGTAAACTCGTTAACTTTTCAAACAAATTTTAATTTCAAAATGGAAAAGAAAAATCCTTTCCACCAATAAATTGAGTAAATGAAGGAAACTTTTGAAATTCTTTTTACTATATTTTCTGCATTCTCTTTCTTGTTCTTTCTTCATTCAATCATATAAAGTAAAGCTCTTGAATTTCTCTTGATTGACCCATAAAAAGCATTGAATTTGGCTTTTTTTTTTTTTTTTTCCAATTTTAAGCTATGGCTGCTTAATGATTAGTTTTTATTATTGATTTTGGATTTCTCACTAATAATAAGAAGAAAAGGTTTGATTTTTATATGCTTTTTTTTTCTTTGCGTTTTTTTTTCTTTTCTTTTTATAGACTACTAGTCCATAGATTTTTTCATTTTTCAATTTTTGTTTCTTTATTTGTTTTATTATCTGGTTTGTTGACGGTAGAATAAAGGCCATAACTCACTTGGCACATTACCCTCTCCACATGGATCGGGAAGCATAGAACACCATCGATTGTACCAACCCAAGAAGGGCCCATGCCTGCCGATACCCGAGATCTTAACCTGATGGAGGGCCCGAGGTGTTGTTCATGCCAATGTCAATAGAACCTACAATCGATATCTCCATGAGCTCAACTGCGAGCTATCTTCATGAGCTTGCCCACAAGCACTCACCATGAAATACTCACGTCTCAACACGAGATCGAGGGAGACATGATCAATTAAGCCACACTTTATAGTAGTAACTTCTCTACCCTGGGCACTAGACAGGCCTTCTCCAACTCTGGTGCTAGATTAGCTACTAGATGAAGATTGCCTCCATTGAAAAGATTTGGTGGGCCCCCATTATGGTATGACCATACACTATAAAAAGCCCTTCCTCCCTTAAGGAAGAGAGAGTTGGTTTTATCTAATTGTCATACTTTGGGAGATCCATGAACTAACTTAATTATTTAAGTGGTTGTGCCGGACAACTCTTCGATGCACAACTAATCGTGCTATGTATAATCACCTAAAAGTGTACAACTCAAATAATAATCATTAAGTAAATAAAGAAAAGATTTTGAAAAGAGTTTAATAAAAGTCATAAGAATCCCTATTAATTTTTTTTTTGCGATCTAATAATATTAAAATACAAACAATTCAATTGTCATTTAAAAATTTAAATTGTTATAAACAAAATTTCAAAAGACAACTTTCCACAATTTCTTTGTAAAGTTTCATAGATATTAAAGAACAAAATTCTATATATATATATATATATAAACATATAACTGAACAAAAAATTAAATATCTTAATCTCAACGTTAATTAGATAATGATATTAGTAGAATGTTATAAAATATAATATTCCTAATAATTAAAGAAATAAAAGATGAGTAACTAAATTTTAACTAGAACCCTTTCTTCTTCCAACCATCACATAAATCAAATTTTAAGAATTCAACTATCTAAATTTTTACAAAAGTCATAATTAGCCATTTTTTATCTAAATTTTGCTTTCTTAATTCCCATAAAATTGGAGCTAAAATGCTTATTCATAAATATCAGTTCTTAAACTGATACTCTAACTAAGTATCAAAATTTCACAAATTAAACTTCTAATTTGGATTTTCATTTGAAGTTAATAATTTTTATGTTATGAATTCTGAAATTATTTTCTAATTGTTTTCAATACTCAAGAAAATCGTCTGAAATGTTTAAATAATAATTCTTTAGTAATAAATATCTCCCATCTTTATCCTTTATTTGCTTTTTCTCTTTTGACTTTTGGGTGACTGCCATCTTCTTCTGTCCTTTTTTCCTTTCTTCTTCTTTTTATGTTTTTTTTCCCTTCTTCTCTTCCTCCTTCTTTTTCTCTCAAATCCACCATAAAATCTCAAAGTTTAAAAAGATCAAAAGAGAAATTAAAGATATAAACAAGATGGTAAAGATGAAAGATGTAGATCAAACATGAATGAGTAAGGTATTGATGAAGTTTTGGATGTTTAGGTTTTTCCTAAAATAGGTAAGTTCTTGTTTTTCTTTATTTGATTATGGGTTATGCATGTAAATGATGATATAGAGCTAGAAATAAGTTGGGTTTGTAATAAAACTTGTATTCAAGGGAGATTTGAACATAAAAGCTAAAACCTAGGTTTGGTACATATATATGTGTGTGTACATGTGTGTGTGTGTGTGAAGTTAAGAATTGATGAAGTGGTTTGGAGATCATGGGTGAAGTAATATGAGTATGAAAGTATTAGAAGTTATGAAAATAAGTTGTATGTTATATCTATGATGTTTGGATGGAAGTATGATGTGTATAAATTGATAAAATGATGTACAAATTTCAGGGAGACGTGAGAATAGGGTTTGGTCAAATTTTTTTTCTATACGGTAGTATGCATAAGCGTGTACGAGCCTGTGCTGATTTGTTACAGGCGGAAACATAGGTTCTAAGCAAATTTTTGTGGTCTACATAGGCGTGCACGAGCCCGTGCTGACCTGTTGTAGGCAAAAACATAGGTCCTGGGCAAATTTTTGTGGTATGCATGGGCATGTACGTACATGTGCCCATGTTGTCCTGCACAGCCTCCAGCATGGCTGTGCAGCTTGGGCATGTTGATGCCTCTGTTTTGTTGTAATATATATATATATATATATGTATATAGATGAATTAAAGGAATAATGTATAATAGATGTGATATTATATGTGTATTTGGAGTTTAATTAAATGATTTAATAAATTAGCAATTGATTTGAATCAACATAATTTACAAGAATAAAATGAAATTAGTGGTTAATCCTAAAATCAACATGGCTTAATGAGTTGAAATGGATTAGAATGAATTAAATCTGCTAAGTTTAACCACCCTAGTTATCACGCCCCAAAGGGTACTCTAGACATAGTAATCCGCAATATACGGTATTAAAACTTAAAAATGATCTCCTAAAGTCATGCAAAAGCTTTAACATCATATGTAAGGCATCTATCACAATAATAGGAAACTCCGGTGGGATGTGTAGTTCGAGATAGTAATTTAGCATACAAAAATCTAGATAAATATCAAACTTCAACATTAAGAATATGGTCTTTACATCATCTTAGAGGCATTCCCTCGATAAATCTCTAAAGAACATACTATTAACTTCGTCTTTCACCAAAAAGAAACAATACTAGAACTAAAAGATTTTTAAGAAAATCTATTCTAAGATCTTCAAAAGATTTTCCTCCAAAGCTTCCCAAAACATTATTTCCACTCGGGTATATGAAGTCCTCAAGCAAAAAGCTATTGATCATGTGTTAACAAAAATCTATTGAGGTGTAAGCTCAACTAGCTTAGTGAGAATATCTCTGGATTAACGTACTCGCATTAACAAATTCAAACAAGTTATTAAACAAACATATGAAATGCATTAAGCAAGTGAACAAGCAATACATATGATCTACTAGAAATCATATTTTTGAATGGATTTACCTCTCTATCCGGGGTTAGGTGTTTTGAGCTCTTTAAAACCCATCTTAGAAATCCAACTTTGTAGTTTATTTCGGGCACCTATCCGCCTATCATGAAATAGTTCTTTCAGGCTCCTATTCGTCCATCCTTAAATAGTTCTTTCGAGCTCCTATTCACTCATCTTGCAAACTTACGGGTTCCCGTGAACCCCAGTACTATACTCTTGTCCCATTGAGTATAGTAGCTAATGAAATGAGGCTAACTATGTGATATGCATGAATCAGTTAATATAACTCTTAATATGTGATTAAGGTAATTTGTACAGACTCGACCCACTAAATCCCAAGATTTAGAGTACCGAGTCCCCAACCACATATAATGTTTTCACATTATATGTAAGGTTGTCCTAAAACTAACAGTTTATGAGAATTATTTGATCAAATTTACTAAAACTTTATAAAAAAACCTTTAACAAAACAAGATTGCTAATAAAAGCAATCTATACATATATATACATCATATGTACAAAGTTTAGTGTCAATACAAGATACTACAAAAATTACAAGTTTTCTTAATATAAAAAGTAACCCTAAGAGATCTTAAGACCTTTACATCTTAGGCTTATCTATCAAGCCTTCTATACAAAGACTTTTGCTATAACAAAAGCTTCTCCAAAAATCCAAGGCATTAGAGTCTTATTCGTCCCACTCATCCATGAATTTTTCAAAGTTTGAACCATAATCTAAATCATCGTATAATTCGGCTCCATTACCTGTAAAGTAACAAAAGTGAGCTAAAGGCCCAGTACACAATAACAAAATACAAGAACAAGTTATCAAGCCAAACTTAAATCAAATGGAATGCATTAATGGACAAGTGATTATCTTATTAAGTTTTCTTTTACAAAACAATAGGAGGGTATTCAATCCCCAAGATCACGCTTTGGGAATTTAGGGATCCTGAGTAACAGTAGCTGCTCAGGGGGTTGATATAAGCAGTCTGAATACTTGTATCACCTATTTCTATTCCATAAAGAAAATAGCTTCATTTAGGGTTCAAAAGTCGTTGTCCGACTCTACTTAAACTCAGTCCACAACATGAGCCTAGTTCACAAGTTCCCATAAACTTTGAACTAAACCATGGTATTCCCCCTAAGTTTAAGTAAACGTTACTCAGATACTATTCCCCCTATCGGCTACCCACTTAACCAAATCTCTATTGCATCATAGCATACCATTGCATCATGGTAAAGTCATTGCATCATGACTTAGGTTAAGCGTCTAACTAACATGTCATTGCATCATGATAGGTTTGCTGCTCCTCGGACCAGATTAAACAGCATAATAGACATCCAGTTCATGAAAACATTAAGCCGAATTAAATTAAATCAAATTAGGGATGCCTAGTCCTAGCAAATAACAAACAAGCTATTATGTACCTGAACCCGATAATATATCACTAATTCACTCAGAGAGGAACTAACCGAAGAACCTCTAATTGAAATAAGAATATCAAAACAATCAATAATTGAATGTAGAATTCACATCTATATATATATATATATAGATATCACAATCATAGATTAATTATACAAGGAGATTCAATAAGCTTTGCATATAGTTTTAATATCTAATTTATGCATAAAACATGTTTATCTAGCTTATATATTCATTAGGAGATCATATATGAAGTAAAGATTGAAGATTGAAAAAGTTTGAATTTGAAAAACTCAGGAGATACGCAGCCTTCCTACGTAGGCAAAATTTAAATGAATGCCGATAGCATGGGAAATATACGCTGGCAGCGTTTCACCAGGCGTTAAATATTTTGATTCTGTTTACGTCCAACACCACCCATACGCCGGCGGCGTTGATGTCATGCCCCAAAGAGTACCCTACATGTGATAGTCTGCCACACTCAATATTTAAACTCAAGTAAGGCAACCTTAGTCTTCCTATGAGGTTGAACAATGGGTGTAAGGCTCACTTTCAACATACAGGGACTATGCTTTGCTTCGTAGTAATTTCAGGAGACATACATAGCAACAAGAATGTAAATCATAATCGTCTCATATAGAACTATTCTATTACATGAACTAGGGGGCATACCCTCGTTAACAACGTTAAAAGTTCTCAGGCTCACCAAATCCCTTATATTATCCTTCAAACACTAATTTAGGAGACATGATTAAAAGTCTGCGACTACTTCTAGATCCTAGCCTCATCAAAAGATCCTCAATATCTAAGAACTGTACCTGATGTTCTCGGCTCCTCGGAGATAGCCATAAGTATTCATACTGCAATAGGAAACTATTAGGGTATAAGCTACACTAGCTTAGTGAGTGAAAACTTCCATATCATAATCTCAGCAAAACATATAAGCAAGTGATTAATCAATCAAATGAAATGCATCAAACACGTGGATTCAGCAAACATATGACCAGCCAGAAATCATATGTGGATGGACTTGCGCCCTCCATCCTGGGTTAGCAGATTAACGAATCCTGCGGTATGACGCCGTTTAAGCTCATGGTCAATTGAACAATAATTCCTTTTATGGATCACGATTAACCAACACATTCGTTTTATGGATCACAATTAACCAACATATTCGTTTTATGGATCACGATTAACCAACATATTCGTTTTATGGATCAGGATTAACCAACATATTCGTTTTATGGATCACGATTAATCAACATATTCGTTTTATGGATCACGAAAAATCAACAAATGCTAATGCTTTATCCCCATCGTGATATGAATGAATTCAAATTTATATTGAATGTCTAATAATCGATTAATCCAATTCTTTTAGGTGGCTAAGCTATATTAGCAGACAATCAATTCTAGCTCCTCTATATAAAAGCAACAAATTATCAGCCGGCTTCGATATTCTTTAAATTCAACTTCAAATATCAACAGCAGACAATTATAATTCCCAACTAACCCCATCATGCGTAATCATTCTTTTTATCTTTGCTTAGCAACTAGTGCAACTATCATTACAATCACAAGCAATAATTGAAATCGGAAGTGATACTCACTCGGCTATGGTACGCCAGTCTCTTAGTAATAGTAGTCGAGTGGTAGTGTATCGTCGTTCTCGAGATCACGTACCAAATAAGAACCACCTAATGAGAATCTCATCACTTAACTAATTCAAACTATATACTAAACTAAACAAAATCGTGATTCTTGCTATTTGCGGAAGTTCTAACGTAAAACGGTAATAACTTGGTCATTTTAAGTTGGAATTTCGCAAATTTTATATCGATTTCTATCTACTTCGAAAGATTTATCTATTTCTATTATTAATTCCAAGTTTTGCAAACATTAGGTCATGGAATAGAGGGATCGGATCTGTTCTGTAACTTTTTCATTTCCAAAAAATTGTTTTGCATTTAATAAAAATGTTTCTAGTTGATGATTCATGTATAGATAAAATATGAATGAATTCCTAATATGAATGACATGTAATGAGTTGATATATGCATGATCTTGATGATTTTTGATAATGAAACTTTAGGAACTCCTAATTCTTACAAGACTCCAATAATAATATTTCTTAAAAATCCACTTTTTCCAATTTTGCATCTCCTTAGTGTTTTGGGATTTTATTCTTAGAATTTACTTGTTATCTAAATAAAAATGAGTCTTCCTCATCTATACCATCCAAGACCTTTATTTCCACATAAAAATTTACATTTTTCACTTTACAAGCATGTTTTTAAATAAGCTTTTCACAAAATCTGAATTATGGAAAAATTCATTTCTTGCATGTTTCCTTTGACAAAACTTGTTTAACATCAAAATTTAAAGCTTTACTATATCTATTACCTAAGGACTTTATTTAACACATAAAACATGCAATTTGAGCTTGAATACTAGGTGATTACATATGCATCATCTCAAATTACAAATTTGACAACTTGAACACTAACTCAAAATTTTTCATTTTAATTTCTCTACTTGTTTTACACATTACTCATGCCTAAACTTATTTCAACTTGTAAAAATCATTACTTAGAGATACCTATTACATATATCTTTCATTTTTCATGTAAAATATGAGTTTCAAAGTGGTTTCAAGGGTTTTTAAAATAGGTCTTGAAGTTCATTCGAATTTTCCATTAAACATTTCTAACAAAAACCTTTTCTTTTCAAGTTCCTTGTCTTATATTCATAAAGATCTACCATCTAACACCTTTATATATGCAACTAAGCTTTTATGATCATTAATACATGAAAACACAAAATACTCACATGAACATCAATGTCAAGAAAAACGTGAGTGTTTAAACACTAGATCTATAACTTATAGTGCATGAAAATGAGTTTAAAGACATGAACATAAATTTTTCATGCAAGATCTCTACTTTTATATGCATGAACATAATATTACTTCAACAAAAACTCATTAAACACAAGATTTACTTCTTGTGATGGCTTCATATTCTTGTATTGGTGTTTTCTTATCCCTAGCATTTGCTCATTGGGATTTAAGGTGAAAACACACAAGAATAGTCTTACCATTACAAGTTTAAGTGGTAATAAACTTAAAAATCATCACCTAAGGAAGGCTTTGATGAAGAAATGAAGAAGAAAAGAGCTTGTTGTGTGTGTGTGAAATGGGAAGGAGGCTCATGACAATAGGAGGGAGTAGAGAGAGTGTTTTGTGATTTTTAATCAAATGAAAATGAAAATGAAAATGAAAATGAAAATGAAGGAAAGAGAAAGTTAAAGATTATTTGTATTAGTGAATTTAGGGTTTGTTTGAAGTAATAAAAGAGATAAAATAAATCAATTTGGAGGCATATTGGGAGGGAAATTGCGCCAGCCACATGGTGAGGGAGAGGGAGAGAGAATTAATTTTATTTGAAATTGAAATTTGTGTAATAAAATGTAGTAAATATAATAATATAATAAGAAACAAAAATTTCTTGAAAAAGAAAATGTATTGAGTAGTTATAAGGATGTAAGAATAGGGTATGGGTAGTATGTAGTGTAGGTTGTACTTGTGAATATTGCTAAATAGTAGACAATATCTACTTTACCGGTAGTAAAGAAAATATGGGAAAAATGCTGTAACTGTAATTTTTATACCCCGGAAAATTATAAAAATTATATTTTCGAAATCCTTATAAAATTTTGGTTCTAAGGAATATTCTGGAATATTTTTTTGAGTTTCTAGTCCCGGGGCTTGTTTTTCCGTAATGGGGCTCGGAGAGGCCCAGAATAGAAATTTTTCAGAAATTAAAACTTTCTAAAGTTTGAAATATACCTTAAAACAGTAATTCACATTAATTTATTTTATAAAACTTCTTTTGTTATGAAACCGAAGGAAAGCCGGATCTAGAGTTTCTAAGCTCCTCTCACTAAGCTTAAACTAGACCGATTTAGGGTTTCGTTCTCCGGTTTCTGAAGTTTATTCGATTACTAGGAAAACCGTGATATACATTATAAGAATAATAAAATTATGTAACGAATAATAGTAAATAGTACCAAAAGACTAGCTAATTACTGGTGGTTAAGGAATACAAATAAAATCGCAAAATTAGGTATATTCTAGTTATCGAAAATTTATAAAACTGATATTTTAGAGATCCTTATAAAAATATGAGTCTAACGGTATTAGTAACGTATATTTTAATATCTCGAATCCCGGGACACGTTTTTCGAAGTCTGTACCTAACCGGGTTAGAAATGAATTGAAAATTCGCTAATCTCATCTTTTAGAGCATCCTAGACTTAATACGAACCAACTACACCTTTTTCTCTTATTTCGACTCCTTGGTTTAGGAGTATGGGATTGCCGGATCTAGGCTACGGGGTTTCTTGGGAGTTTCATGGACTTAGGTTTTCCGGTTAACTTTCCGGTTTATACCTTTGCCTATTTGGAAACTGATATTTTATGTTTATACAACAATCTGATTTGAGAAATTTATTTTAAGTTTGATTTTTATAAGTATTTAATATCTCTCAACGTTTTCGGGATTCTTTGGATTGAGTTTTATTTCCGAAGGTTAATCATTATTTACTTTTTAATAATTTGTTTTTGGGTTCTATATTACCCGATTTTATAAGTTGGAGTTAAATATAGAATTTTTCGTACGTAGTAGTTTTAATTGAAGTATATTGAGTTCCTATTTTATTTTTAAGGATTCTTATATTTTTCACGATTCGGAAATTTTTGGATTCGTTCGGGATTTGGGACTTATCGAAGTTCGGTTTTAATTCGGAGTGATTTTTAAGGTTTATTTTCGAAGTTCATCTTGGAATTATTTACTAAAATTTTCCGGGGCTTACAGTTGAAGTCCTAAAAGCCGGCGTACACTTTGAAAAATAAACGCTAAAGTTTTCTTGCAAAAGCCGGCGACGTTCGAAGCGGCTTTAATAAAATCAATTCTGTTCACTTCCAACACCGCCTCTACACCAGCGGCGTTGAAGTGCCAAATGCCGACGTACATTCAAAAACAGACTTATTCGAAAAGATTTTATTTCCCTTGTTTTGTACTTTGAAAATTTCTAACCTACAACACGTTTAATCCTTCTTCAAGTTCATTTTTAACTTCATATACTATCTCCTATCCACACTAATCAATCCTAACAACTTAGAACATTAAAACAACACATTAAACCACTTCAAATCCCATTCCACTCATCCTTAACTTCAACTACTCAATTCAGCATTATTCCTTCCCAACACTTCATATAACTACTATAACCCATAAACAAATTCACACAATAACAAAACATAATCCAACCTATATTAATGCATGAACCAAACAACTCAAAAGACATTAAACTCATTCTACCAAAGATTTCACATAGATACTATAAGAAAGGAAATAAAACAAAAGCTATACTTGTATTAACTTACACGAGTAAGTCTTAGCTTGGAGAGATTTTTGATTCAATGAGCTTAGTATATTCTTTGGTTTAGGGCTTGTAACTTGGAGAGAAGGAAAAGAGAAAAGGAAAGAAAGAAGAGGAAATTCGTATGGACAGGGAGGGCTGCCAAAAGAGGTCTTAATTAAAAAAAATTTGGACTCATTATTATCTTAAGTTTGACTTTTAAGCATATAAGACTTTGGGTTGAATTTGGGTTAATTTGGAGCTCATTTGGGTACAATTTAGGCATGAAAAATGGCTTAATATGAGTAAAATTTCTGTCAACTATTTCTTAAAAAAATTCAAAAGTTGATTTTATAAATTTAAACATAACAAAACATATTAATGCATAAAAGACACAAATATTAATTAATATACACACATTAATATATATAAAACAATGACATTATTTTATTACACATGCAAAATATCACATTTGTAATATTCAAGATATACTAACTTAGACAAATTTAAACTATTACCAACTCATCTACTCTAATATTAATATTACCATACATGACTCTCATAAATCAACATGCTCATATAGTTCAATAATTAAGACAAATAAAACATATACATGGAAGTTAAATAGAAATTAAGTTAGATCATTTCATAATTTAAAGACTATTAGAGAATTTACAGATACTCCAATATAATAATAATAATAATAAAATAATAATAATAAAAAAATAATAATAATAATAATAATAATATAATAATAAAAACACAATTAATTAACAACAATCCATGTCTTAATATGCTTAGTATACTTCCAACAAATATTATCATGCATAATCCATTTTCATCTTTTTCGACTTTTAGTGCCTCTAGCTATAAGCACAAACAAGTACGTAAAGGTAGGAGTAAACTCATTCGGCCATCCTTGCTAAAATTCTTTATTCGTAATAGTCCTCTGAATATGGATCCTCCCAAGCTTTGTTACCTAAATGAAAGAAATACATGGAATAAGTATTTCATCGAAGTTCTGCTTAAACTTTCTAACTCTATGCTAGTATTTACGTCAAAATTTGGATATCAAAAATTTCAACTTAAAATGGCTATAACTTGCTCATTTTAACTTGGAATTCTGCATATTATATATTATTTTCTACCTACTCGAAAAGATCTATCCATTTCTAAGGTTATTTTTATTAAAATGGGTTGTTTTAGTCCCAAAATGGAAGGAGACAGAACAATGACAAAATTCTCAGTTTTTAAAATATGATTTTCCAAACTTTTCTTTACCCAAAAATCCTTTAACAAATATATAGGTATGTATATGATTGGAAAAATCCTTTTGATACATAAATAGACTCATATTTTATGCATGATTCTATTGTATTGTCTCAATAATTATTTTTCGTAAAATGACTTGTCTTATGATTTTGAAAAATTGGACTTTGAAAATTTTCTCTTAAAGTGGTTTGAAAGAAATTACAAATTTTGAGTTATTTAT